>SJYF01001136.1:4394744-4407785 GCA_006410515.1 Procapra przewalskii
TTTCTTTACATTGCAGAATGTCCAAGTGAAAAGTACCTCTGATATGATTCTAATCCCCTTAGATAGGGAAACAGGCTTGAAGAGAGGAAATGCTTTTCCAAGGTGTGCAGTTAACTATTGACAGTTTTGAACTAGAATCCAGGAGGAATGATTCTTGACTGTATCCCTTTGCCAGGCTGCTTCAAAAAATCTCATTTCCTTGAAGGGTTACTGCTTGCTATGGCCACTCAGTAGATTTGTCAGGGCAAACTAATTAAGCACTATTGAGAAACAAGTTAGAATTAATGTGTATATATTTCACTGCAAATGAGTGTACTACTTCTTTCTGCAAGAGATGCTAGAGAGTTCAAGGTGGTAGGCAGTTGAGTTTGAGATGTCAGAGGACAAATCAAGAGGATAAAGGCACTGGGAAGATGAATGGGCAAAACTTAAGAGAAAAATATCACCAACAGTGAGACTTCCCTGGTGGTTCAGTGATTAAGACTTCACCAGCTAAAGCAGGGGATGTGGGTTTGATCCCTGGTCAGGAAGCTAAGATACTAAATGCTTTGGGGCCAAAACCTCAAAAACATAAGGCAGAAGCAATACTGTAACACATTCAATAAAAACTTTAAAACATGGCCCATATTAAAAAAAATCTTTAAAAAATATCAACAACAGCTACAATCATGCTGCATAAAACAGATATTGGAGGTGAACACGTTTCCTGGTATTATTGAGCTAAGACTTTCCTTTTTGCATCTCCTGTCTTGCAGGAGATATAAAGCCTTCACCAAAGTTTTTGTGAATTCATTTTTACTCTTACTTCTATTTACTTCTGGCTGGGATTCTGGCTTTCCCAGATGAAAACCTAGCAGGACCCTGAGGGACCCTTCAGTATACAAAAGACCCTCCATGTCCCCTGTTTATTATTTGTAGGAAAAAAAGGCTTATATAATTAAATGCTACTCATCCATGAAAAAGGACAAAATAAAATGATTATACTTAGTGAGTAAGTCAGAGAGAGAAGGACAAGTACTATATGATATCACTTATATCTGGAAACTAAAATATGACACAATGAATTTATCTATAAAACAGACTCACAGACAGAGAACAGACTTGTGGTTGCCAAATGAGAGGGAGGATGGGGAGGGATGAAGTAAGAGTTTGGGATTGGCAGATACAAACTGTCATATGTAGGATGGATAAACAAGAAGGTCTTACTGTTCAGCACAGGGAACTATAGACCATATCCTATGGTAAACCATATGTAAAAGAATATGAAAAATTATATATATATATATATATATATAATTGGATCATTTTCTGTAAAGTAGAAATCAACTATATTTCAATAAAATAAAAAGAAAAGAAAAACAAAAAGAAGAAAGAGAAAAAAAGCATTAGTCTCATGGGTCTTCCCCAAGTTCCAAAGAGCAGACTCGAGCAGTTATTGTTTAGGACATGCGGGTCACAGGACTCCTAGTTCCTCCTGGATGGATATGTACAACCATGTGCTGCCTAACTCTGAGTTCTGTAGAACTAAGACCTCCATTCAGATGGAGGCTGGTGACTACATGCTGAACACAAGCAGGCAGGCCCCAGACTGATTGGAACTAGAAGGTGGAGATTCCAGAAATATCACCCTGGCATCTTACCACCAACCAATCAGAAGGCCCATGAGCTGATCACGCATGCTGGACCCTCTCCCCTTACACTGTCTTTAAAATCTCTTGCCTGAAAACATTGGGGAGTTCAAGTCTTTTGAGCACAGTCACCTATTCTCCTTGCCGAATTAAACCCTTCTCTGCTTCAAATTCTGATAATTTAGTTTGTTTGGCATCACCGGCCTCCAGGAACAGGAACTTGAGTTCAATAACAAAATTGTGCTTCTGGAAACTGCTCCATTATTCTTGCACTGGTCTTGATCCAAATGTGTGAAACAGATCTGTCTTATTTATTCATTTCCATTCAAGCGAACTCTCTGAGACTATTGGGCCATTTCAAAATGGCTCTTAACTGGTTAAATGTAGGACAATTATCCATCAATAAAAGTAATAACTGGAAAATACTGACACATTAAATATATTTAAATACACGAGTCCATAATGATGATTGATAATAATAACAATAAATCTCATTTATAACCTTTGGATTCTAGAGAAACTATTTATTATTTTGAAACAGGTCAAATAAAGGGAAAGTAACAATTCTTTACTCTGTCCTTTTCTTACTAACTGAACCTCAGAATAATCAAATAGTTGACAAGGGGAAATTTCTCTATAAATAGGTACAGAAGGAACAATAAATTAGAATGCCTCTGTTTTGAAAACTCTAATGAAATAATGATATAGGCATTGATCATCAATAATATTGGTATCATAAAATGAGAAACAGCTGGATATTATGTGAAATTTTCCATGCCATTTATGAAGTAGTCTTGTCAAGAGACATAAAACTATCTAAAGGTTGCTTGAGTTATAATTTACTTTTGTTTGGCAAGACTGCTTCATAAGTGGTGTTGAATACTTCCATCAGGAAGAATTTGCTTTAGATTTCAAATATCCTAGGGAGGAAAAAAAAATGGACAAAGGTGAAGATGACATGAGACTGACCATGAGTTTGTAATTGTTAAATCAGAGTGATGGATACATAGGGCTTGGTATTTTACCTCACAAATGTTGAAAAACTTCCCTAATTTATATATTTCTCAATCGTCCTAGTGTAGAATAAACAAAACAAAGCAAGCATACACATAGAGCAGCTCTTTATTGAAAACTCAGCAGTAATAGTAGGGGAGGTCACACCAAGCCTCTTATCATGGTGAATTTAATACTGAATATTAAACCTTTTTGCATTAAAAATGCTCCTCAGCCTTTCCACCAACTCAAAATCTACTACTGTGTTTGGTTTCCCCTTTGCCTATGATGTGGAGAAGGCAAAGGCACCCCACTCCAGTACTCTTGCCTGGAAAATCCCATGGACGGAGGAGCCTGATGGGCTGCAGTCCACGGGGTCGTGAAGAGTCAGACACGACTGAGCGACTTCACATTCACTTTTCATTTTCGTGCACTGGAGAAGGAAATGGCAACCCACTCCAGTGTTCTTGCCTGGAGAATCCCAGGGATGGGGGATCCAGGTGGACTGCCATCTATGGGGTCCCACAGAGTCGGACACGACTGAAGTGACTTAGCAGCAGCAGCAGCAGCAGCAGCTGCCTATGATGACTCCCCATCTCCAGCAATGCCAGAAAAAAAATCCTGCTGCTCTATTATGTAGAGATTTAGCAGGTCCTAACCAGGAATTCAGGCTTTCCAGGTAGCATCAATGGTAAAGAACCCACCTGCCAATGCGGGAGACATAAAAGATGTGGGTTTGATCACTGGGTCAGGAAAACCTCCTGGAGGAGAGCATGGCAACCCACTCCAGAGTCCCATGGATAGAGGAGCCTGGTGGGCTACAGTGCACACAGTCGCAGAGTTGGACATGATTGAAGTGACTTAGCGCACACACACACATAAGCTGGCACTCAAGTCTGAACCTTCCTTGGCAAATCCAATGTTTTGTTGATGTGCTAACCCCAACCTGCTACAAACAATGACGCCTTCAGGCAATGTTCTAAAAAGAGAAACATATTTCTCTCTCCCACAGAGGGTATGAGGATGGATCATACAGTTCCATTGCATCATCTAACTCAGGGACCCAAGTTTCCTCCGGCTGGTGCCCCAGGCTTGGCCCAGGGATTTGTCTGGGACGACGAAAGGAGTGTGGAAGAGACCATAACCAGTGTCCACAGGAGCAGACTTGGAAGCCACACCCATCACTCCAGATCACAGTCATCCACAGGAGTCTGGTCACAGGACACCACCAGCCACACACAACCTAGGGATGTAGCCTTTCTGAGACCTTCTGCCCAGCTATAGGTCTGCATCCGCACAGAGGGGAGAATGAATTTGGGGGAAGACAACTCTCTGTTCTCAGTCTCTGCAAGGAGCGCAGAAGTTTAGTCCCCATTAAGATTCTAACCAATATATCTGTTGCCTAAATTCAGCCTCTGTACAATGTGTGTGTGTGTGCTTTGTTGCTAAATCATGTCTGATTCTTGCGACCACGTGGACTGTAGCCCACAAGGCTCCTTTGTCCATAGGATTCTCCAGACAAGTGGACTGCCATTTTCTCCTCCAGGCGATCTTACCAACCCAGGAATCTGACCTGAATCTCCTGTTTCCTACATTGCAGTTGGATTCTTTACTGCAGAGCCATCAGAGAAGCCTTCTGTACACTGGTGCCAAATTAAATCTCGGCAACAGAGTTTTGGGTGAAGTAGCTTTGTTGCTTTGCCAAGCAAAGGGGGCCACAGAGCCCTAATGTGCACCTACAAGACTGTGAGTCCTGACTTGGAGGGGTGAGTGAGGAGTCCTGTTCAAGGAGCAGGGCATGATCACCTCGTGGACATCTTTCTGATGTTGATGGTGAGGTAATAGGGAGTCAATATCATCAACCTTCTGGTTCCAGCCTGGCTGGAGTCTACATGCTTATGGGCCATGTACAGTTGACTTCTTCCCCCTGGTGCGAGTTTCATTTTCTGCAAAAAAGCTCAAAGGGCATGGCTCAGAATATTGTCTATAGTTCTTGAGGAAGAACTAAAGGTCCTTGATTTTGTTTAATGGCTAAAGTATTATTATTTCCTTTCTGTATTTCCTCACTCCTCTGATTAAATTTATTCTTTGACTAAAGTTTTTCTATAGACCAAAGGCAGGTGGGGACTTGGGTGGAGATCTATTCTGGGAAGGCCTTGTAGGGTCCTGCTCTTACATGAGGAATGCATGCTGCTGGGACAAACACAACTCTGACTTTGTCTCCTGCTCCCCTTTAAAGGCTGCTCTGCTGCTGCTGCTGCTAAGTCGCTTCAGTCGTGTCCAGCTCTGTGCGACCCCATAGATGGCAGCCCACCAGGCTCCCCCATCCCTGAGATTCTCCAGGCAAGAACACTGGAGTGGGTTGCCATTTCCTTCTCCAATGCATGAAAGTGAAAAGTGAAAATGAAGTCGCTCAGTTGTGTCTGACTCTTAGCGACCCCATGGACTGCAGCCCATCGGGCTCCTCCATCCATGGGATTTTCCAGGCAAGAGTACTGGAGTGGGGTGCCATTGCCAAGGCTGCTCAGTGGTAGTTATTTGGCCCCACTCTTTTAGACCTGTGACATTTCTGTTCCCTCATGAGTATGAATGTTTTCCATCATTTCTATGAGAGTGTCCAATTCTAGACAATGACTCAGTTTGGTAGAGCATACTCTCCTCTCTTCCAGCTTGGCCCAGAGTCAGGGGACATGAGGGACTTTCTCTCAGTTTCTCCATCTCTCCAGATTCCAGTCCACTGCAGACCCTTCAAAGCAGGAACGTGGAGGTGTGGATTGAGGGAGGGAGGGTGCTGTCTCCCGGCAGCTGGCTCTGCTGGGAGCTTCCTGACCCAGGGCCCTGGCAGTTGCGGAGATCTGACTCCCAGGACTAGCATGTGCAAGGCTCTTCAGAGCTGCTCCAGTGGGTCCTTTATCTGGTTGCTCTGAGCAGATCTTGCCTCTCTACTCTGGGTGGTGACTTGAGACATTGCAGTCCCAAAGAACGTCATCTTATATACAATTTCTTGTTGCAGCCAGCTCTCTCCAGCCCTCTGGGTGGTCTTACTGGCCCTAGGACATCCCACTGGCATCTCTTCCATGAGGCCCATGAGGGTCCTTGGGAAGCACCCATATATCCCTAGCTCTCCGGGAGAGCATACTGATCTTATCTCAGCACTGCTCTTTGCCCACCTGGACCTCTAGGTGGGAGTCAGAGCTCAGCCCACCCTCTGGTTCTTGGGGGCATATACTGAGTTCTCCATGAAGTTCCGTTCACCCTACTCCATCAGGTCTTTTTTCCCCACCTCCACACCTCACTTTTGGGGTGGGAAGTGGGATTTACAGTACAGCTGGCTCCAAAAATGCCTTTCAGTATTCATGGGGTGCATGAGGGACTTCTCAGGTTGTGGACTGAGGTTCTCATCCGACCTTTATAAATTCTGCATTTGGCGATCTGTCTCCCAACAAGCTTGGTATTGAACATCTACTGTCTTGGTGCTCAGTGGAAACTGAAGCAGGAAGAGTTCCATCCTATTATCCTAGGATATAAATGAATCATGCTGCCTGCAAAAGGCGAAAGCAGCCACTGTCAGTTTGGGTTTTAAATAATGCTCTTTATCTCTCCACTACAGATGGATGCCTGACTTGCATACAATCCTTTCTACAGAAAGGCGAACCTGAGAGGGAGGCTGGCATGAGTGTCCTGCCATTGGTCCCTTCCCCCCAACCCTGTGCATGCCCCAGAAAGCATGAACGACAATCTCTTTGAATAGATTTTTGATCCCCGGCTTTCCTCATGTGGGGTTGTCCATCAGGGGAGGTCATGTTTTCATATTGGTGCACGCTGTTCATGTTTCCTTTAAACTCAGCAAAACAAAACCTTCGGATACTGTGCACTTTCCTGTGGCATCAGTTTCAGTGATTAGGTCAGTAGAGAGGTAGCAGCAGGGGGCTGCCCAAGGCTGTGCTTATTAGACCCAATTAGTGTAGACCTTGGATTAATATGGTTCCACCTTCACGCGTCCAAGCCCCTTTCAAGGCTGTAAGTCCAGTAGAAGGATTTATGGTACGGGCAGTGGGCTGAGTCACAAGCCAGGCACCTGCAGAGAGCAGCCTGTTGTATCAACACGTCCTTGAGTCTCAGGGCTGAAGGGACACTGCACACACCCTGGTTGGTTGCCTGCTGAGTACCTGGCACTAAGGAC
Organism: Procapra przewalskii; assembly: GCA_006410515.1. Classification (NCBI taxonomy): domain Eukaryota; kingdom Metazoa; phylum Chordata; class Mammalia; order Artiodactyla; family Bovidae; genus Procapra; species Procapra przewalskii. Next base: position 4,401,549 of record SJYF01001136.1, read on the forward strand.
CACGTGCACAAGATGGGGACGACAGCCCCTGATTGCCAGGAGCTCAGAGGCATCACGCAGAGAGGATGTGAATAGAAACAGACCCACAGTCAGTCATTCTGAAGTCTGGTCCATTCAGGGCCCAGGCAGAAGCATCTTTGTTTGGGGGCTGTTCCTCCAGTGCTGTTCACCCAGCACTGCCCATTTCTAGATATACTCCCCCCTTCACCTTCCCACCTGGCCTTCAGAATTCATGCTGGCATCTTTTCTTCTGCCCTCCCACTGCCTGTCCATCTCAGGGTCCTGAACTCCCCTCATTTGAGGTCAATCTTTGCCTCTCATTATTCTTGAAGTTTTCTTGATTGATGATACAAACTGGCTTGGATTCACCAGCTTTGACCTCCGACTCTATCCAGGATATGATTTCCAGAGTTCACCCTTTCATGACCATGGCACATTATCTCCTCATAACAGACATTCTTCTGGGAAATTCTCTGTAGTCTTGGTCCTCCTATGTTGTCTGGGGAAGAGGATGCAAACTAGGGATGCCAACCTCCAACATCCCAAGAGGGGAATGGTCAGTTATGTGATGCCCAAAATAGTGAGTTTTATTTAAAGGAAGCCTCCTGCTTGATATCTGGTTATTTAGTTTATCATCTCACCTGGGTTTGAGATGCTTCTGATTAGAGAGTTTTGATCTTCCCCAGGGGACTGCATACACTCCAGGCTCCCCAGGACCACATACACATATACCCCAGGGCTGGCACATACCTCATTACCTCACACCAAATTGGAGGGCTCATTGATCGCCAAAGTCTCACAGATCTTGCATCTCACTTGGGACCTGCTTTCTAGCTGCATCCCTGCCTGTGGTTCCCCAAGTACGCTGTGATTTCCCCACCACCAGCCCTCGGTTCAGCTCTTCCCTCCATCAGTAATAATGCTCGCCCTTGCTCAGCAGGTGAGCTTTTGCTGTCTTCTGAGGCTCAGCTCTGGGTTCTTCAAGGGTAAATCTGATTCTATTTTCCCTTATAGGATCTCTTATACATTATGTCTTCATTCAGCCACAACTGTAATTTTATATATATATATATATATATATTTTTTTTTTTTGTAGAGCTCTTCCTTCCCCTGGAAACGTCATGGTCTGCCCTGTTCAGGGCATCAATGTGATGAAAGAGAATGAAGGGAGGAGGAATAGTGATATGAGGTTGGTTGGGGTGTGGCTGGGTCAGGATCAGGGCTCTTTCTGAATAAGGGTCTGTATGCTGAATTTTTTCAAGATCATGGTGGGCCAGAGGCCCAAATGCAAGCCTCTCTGGCCTGGAGAGGATCCAGGTTAGGGAGTGTGTGACCGTGAGCTTGGGCTGCTGACAGTGCACATGTGGGGATAAGGGAGGAAGGGGCCATGTGTGGGGCAGCCAAAAGAGTCAGAGGGAATGTGCTGGAAACATCACCCCAGTCACGCCACTGGGTGGGGCTCCTGTGCATAGAACCAAGCAGAGATCTGTGGTCGTGCCCCTAGAACAAAGCTGTCCTCTCCTGCAATGCCATCATTGTGGAAACTTGACCAAGCCTGAATTAGAGGTCCTTCTTCCACTTAAAGAGGGGCTCTTCCTGAGTCACTCCATATAAGCAAGTTATCCATGGGGAAGCAGCAGGTATACTGAGGGACCCAGAAAGGTGTCACCAAGGCAATGGACCAGACCTGTGATCCAGGCCCACTGACTGCAAAGCCAACTTTCCCATGTTGCCTATTGCTTATATGTTCTGATTGTTTCTTTTTTAAAAAATTGAGACATAATTGACATCTGACATTATATTAGTTTCAGATGTACAACATGATTCAATATTTTATATGTATTATGAAATGATCATCACAAGAAGTCTGGTTATCACACCTCATATGGTTACCAAAAATTGTCTTTCCTGTGATAACTTTAACATCTACTCTCTTAGAAACTCTTGAATATGTGACTATAGTTATCATGCTGTACATTACGTCCCTTCCTGTGGTTTAGTTACCAAGTCGTGTCTGACTCTTTGCAGCCCCATGGACTGTGGACTGTAGCACTCCAGGCCTTTCTGTTTCTCACCATCTTTAGGAATTTGCCCAAGTTCATGTCCATTGACTGGGTGATGCCATCAAACCACATTAGACCCCTAGGGCTTATTTATTTTATAACTGGAAATTTGTACCTTTTGATCCTCTCTGCCCATTTCACCCAACCCAGCTCAAACCTGCCTCTGGAAAAACTAATTTGTTATCTGTAGTATGAGTTTTTTTTTTTTTTTTTGTTCCATATGTGAGTGGAAATCATGTAAGTGAGAGCATATGGTATTTGTCTTTCTCTGTATAACTTAATTTCTCTTAGCATAGTGCCTTCAAGGTCTATTCATATTGGTGCAAATGGCAAAATTCTATTCTTGCTTATGGCTGAATAATATGTGTATATGTTTTCTTATCTATTCCTCTGTCAGTGGACACTTAGGTTGCATCCATGTCTTGGCTATTGTAAATAGTGCTGCCAAGGGGTACTGATATCAAGTTAGTGTTGTCATCTCCTTCAGATTGATACCCAGAAGTGGAATGCTGTATCATATGGTTGTTCTGATTTTAATTTTGAGGACTCACCACACTGTTCTTCATAGTTGCTGCATCAACTTACATTCCCACAAAGAGTGCCAAGTGTTCCTTTTGTCCATATCCTACCCCAGTCCTTGCTATGTCTTATCTTTTTGATAAAAGCAATTCTGACAGGTGTGAGGTGATATCTCATTGTGGTTTTGATTTGATTTCCCTGAGGATTAGGTATGTTGAGCATCTTTTCATGAACTTTTTGGCCATAGGAGTCTCCCTTGTTTATTCAGATCCTCTGTCCATTTTTTTTCCTCTGTCCATTTTTAAATTGGATAATTTTTTTTGCCCTTGAGTTGTATAAATTCTTTATATATTTGCATATTAATCTCTTATCAAATATATGATTTGCATATAGTATCTATTTATTCAGTAGGTTGCCTTTCCATTTGGTTGACATTTCCTTTTCTGTTCAGAAGCTTTTTAGTTCGATGCTGTCTCTCTTGTTTATTTTTGCTTTTGTAACCTTTGTTTTGTGTGTCAAATCCAAAAAATCATCAGCAAGACCTGTCAAGAAACTACAACCTGTGTTTTCTTCTAGGAGTTTTATGGTTTCAGGTCTTACATTCAAGTCTTTCATCCACTTTGAGTTGATTTTTGTATATATGTAAGAGAGTGGTTCAGTTTCACTCTTTTGCATGTGATTGCCAGTTTTACCAGCACCATCTATTAAGTAGACTGCCCTTTAGCCGTTATATAGTCTTGATTTTGTTGTAAATTAATTGCCCATATATGTGGGAGTTTATTTCTGGGCCCTCTATTCTGTTCCATTAATCTATGTCTGTTTTTAATGGTAGTACATACAGTTTTGATTAGTGTAGCTTTGTAATGTAGATTGAAATTAGGAAGCATGGTGCTTCCAGTTTTGCTCTTCTTTCTCAGGATTGCTTTGGCCATTTAGGGTCTTTATGGTTTTAAACAAATTTTAGCATTGTTTATTCTACTTCTGTGAAAACTCTAGCTGTTTCTTACACCTATATTTTTATATCTCCTTGTCTATCAGTTTGTGTTATTTCAGCTTCAGAAATGGGTTTAAGAGCAAGGAGTTCATTCAGAAGGGCAAGAAAATGATGCAAAAGATGCAAAAGAGAAACCTCAGAGTGATTCCTTCCCCAGGGTGAAGAATTTAGGATATTTGTGTTCCATGTCCTGTCTTCCTCCCAGAGGAAGGAAGTTGAGTCTTCCTCCCAGAGGTGTTGATTCCCAGATGCTTCTGATCTGCTGTGCAGATGAATAGAGTGGCCTTCCATATTTCCAGAAGAGCCTTCAGGTATAGAGGTATAGATGCTGGCAGTTGGTAGCTATTTGGAGCATCTAAAATGATGCAGTTTGCAGAAAAGATACAGAGCTTTGACAGTACCTGCTACAATCCAAATAGCTGTGAACCCTGGGTATCAGTTCTGATTCTGTCATGAATAAATTGTTTGACTTTGGATAAGTTATGCATCCCTTGTACCTCAGTTTCCTCAAAAGCAGAGTGAGGGATCAATAATTTCATCTCTTCAACTAGGATACAGAGTCCTTGGGAGCAGGGACTGTTCTTTGCACACCCTGTCCTTCAGATATGGGTCCAGTTCAGTTGGATGCCTTTTCTTGCTGTTTATTCTATCAGTCACTTTATCTAAGACCTTCAGGAGACTCAAAACATGGAGGATGTTTGTGTTTCCAGGAGCCACACTATTACCATGCGTGGGACTAGTTCTCCTTCATTAGCCCATCCTTTGATGCTGAACACAAACTCTGGAAGCAGGTCGAGAAAATGGTCCTTGAGCCGTCTGATGGAGCAGAAAATAGGAACATAGGGCTTTGGATGGACTAGGTACTCAGAAATGCTTGCATAGCTAGGGACTGAAACATTTCCCAAATTTTGGCTGAACAGCAGGTGCTCCATACAGATTTCTATGTACATGTAACTTTGAGTGAACACATATTCTAAAATGTCACTCACAGCCATTAGGAATGCAGAGGCTCTCCTTGGTATGGGCCATTAACTACCGTTTATGAACTGGTTTAAATCCCGTGAACGGTGCACCCAGGGATGACCTTGGTTCAGGTGTCAGTAAATTATGCTGCATAGCGCTTTGCCTCATGCTACCATCCCTGATCTGAAGGTGGCTAATTATTACCCAGGCAGTAGGCATGTCCTTTCCATATTCATGGGATTTCCACTTCTGGGTTGTCTGTTCATTTCCAAATACTTTCTGAATTAGTTTCTGAATCTTTTCTGACTTCTTGAAAATGTAAGGTTTAATTTTCATCAAGAGTCACCCATGCCTATAAATAATTTCCAAAGTGACTCTGGATGTTCAGCCTATTAAAAGTTATTTTTGAGGTGCTGAGGAGTTCTGAACAGGTTGCCTGGTGAAACTGTTTCAAAGTTTGAGGGTTTATCCCTTCTTTACTGTAGTTTCCATTTTGTATAATACTAAGATTATATCATAAGACATATGATTTGAAAAGTAAGATAAATTCATGGGTAGGTTGGTACATAGATGTTGATTCTCAAGTTTGGGAAAGGTATTAAAGGCTGGTACAAATTCGGTTCTGAACTTCCCAGCAGCCAAAGAAAAGAAACTCTATCCGCAAAACCCATAGCATCACTAGAAAAATAAAATACAACAATTTAGTAAAACCCAAGCTTCCTTTTATTGATGCTTATGGATTTTCACAAAAGGGTGGAGTATCCCACAATTGGCAACATAACTGCAATAAAACCAAAAGGTTTGTGCTAGGGAGCTGATCTTAGTCATGTGGCCACTGCATGTGTGTGTTAGGATGGGGGCAGGCTTGAGAAGTTTCTAGAAAGCCAAGACTGTGTGGAGGTGAGGGGTTCCCTCTCTCTAACTGGTTTTCCTGAGTAATTCAAATCTTGAAAGAGGACCTTGGACACCACCTTCTTGTCCAGCCAGATTGGACATCTGAGCAGACTTAGAAAAGGGCTCCTTGTCTACAGGGACCCCTTAGAGAGCATACTTGCCAGGACTAGGTATGAGCACTATCTGTAGGATGGAACAACAAATCTGAATCCATTATTATATCTGTTTCTTTTACCTTTGTATTCTATTGCTTTTGCTTCCAGTTAAGAATGTTGCCAGGCTTCCTTGGTGGCTCAGTGGTAAAGAATCTGCCTGCCGATGCAGGAGATGTGGGTTTGATCTCTGATCCAAGAAGATCCCACATGCCATGGTGCAACTAAGCCCGTGTGCCCCAGTTATTGAGCCTGTGCTCTAGAACCTGGGAGCTGCAACTCCTGAGCCCATGTGCTGTAACTGCTGAAACCTGCATGTCATAGATAGAGCTCACGCTCTTCAACAAGGGAGGCTACCACAATGAGAAGCCTGCATGCTGCAACTAGAGAGTAGCCTCCTGCTCAGCACAAGTAGGGAAAGCCCACACACAGCAATGAAGACCTAGGATGGTCAAAAACAAATAGATACATAAATTAAAAAAATATATAAAAGACTGTTGTCTATAGCCTGAAATATACAGGGTAGCTCATTCTCAGGACTCTGAACTTCAGAGGGATAACACTTCCATTCATGCATATGTGCTCAGTCATGTCAAATTCTTTGCGACCCTACAGACTGTAGTCTTCCAGTCTCCTCTGTCGATGGGATTTT
>SJYF01001136.1:4408454-4421734 GCA_006410515.1 Procapra przewalskii
ACGCAGGATGCCCTAAACACCTTTGGCTCTCGGAGTCTGTGTGGGTGAAATTCTGTCCCCAAAGATGAGAGTGCCATGGGCGCTCTCTTATGGCCATCCCTCTACCACTGGTATCTGCCTTGCTCTGATGATTGACCTCAGATTATTTTCATGTCCAGGAGCTGTGCCTTGAGGTCACAGCTCAGTTCCCCACACTGCAGATAAGCCTCTTCTCCTGGGGCTAGGGAATTTTCACACGTGCATGAGTGGTGGGAAACCCACGGCTCTGACTTGTGTGATTCCTGTGGTCTCAGTAGCTTTAAACAACAGCTGATACGGAAACTTCTGGTTCTAAGAGATATGTTCTGTTCAGAGATAATTTCTCTGCAGGAGTGATCAGGCCTTAAGATATGAAAAGTGTTCATTGGGCGGCTGCTGAGTACTTGCTGCTGCATGACATTACCTGGGGTATGGAGAGTTTTTGAGTGTTTTAGAGTGCTTTTCCTCATTTAATACTCACCATGCCTCTGTGAAGAAGTACATCAGTTAGCATGTGTCTGGTTGCAACTGACATAAAATACTCCAACTGGCTTGATCTACAAAGGGGATTTAGTGGCTGGTTCACATAACTAATATGCTCAGAGGTGGTTGGTATTCAGGGAAGGCTGATCTGGGCTCAGAAGGGAACCCTGAGGGGTAGGGCCTCTTTCTGTTCCTGCTCTGCCTTCCTGGCCTAGGTTTACCATCAAGTTCATACTGAAGGCTGCTGGCAGCTCAGGATACCATGCAGTGTCAAAACAGTTGATGGAGTTCCAACCCTCGCAACCTCTTACTGTGTCACCCAGTTGTCGACTGAAAAAAAGTGCACAACTTAGAAGTCGAGAATTATGCTTTATTCCATGGGCTTCCTGAGAAGCTAAGCCTGGAAAATAGCTTTTCACATAACTCTGAGGGACTGCTCTGAAGAGGCAAAGGAGGAGACAGGATATTAGGGATTTTAGCAAAAAAAAAAAAAAAGAAGAAGATAGTTGGAACGTCAAAAGATGACTGTTAATTAGAGACATCTCAAGGTAAAAAAATTAGCACTTTTCTATGTATGGAAAGATGCAGGAGTCTGGGTTCTTTGAAATCACCCCTTTGATATGCACCTTAGCATATAGGGCCAGTATCCTATTTCTGTCCATCTGGAATCCCCGGGAATCCCCAGGGTGCATGGTCAGGGGTGGGTGCGGGGGCAGCTACAGAGGCTACTGGCTCCTCTGGCTATAGCATCCTCTGTTTACTGATGTGGTGCGTGACAGTTTTCATTCACACAGTGGGAGAGAAAAGGTTTCCTATACCAGATTTACAGAATAAGGAGAGATTTTTGACTTTCCCACAAGCCCCAGCTCCTTGCCTCTGACTAATTTATGTGTTCATCCTTGAACCAATTCTTGATGACCAGTGGCCATTTCATGACTGACTCAAGAACATTTGCTGGGATCTGGGATGGGTTTCAGCCTCATCAGATTGATTTCTGAGAGATAGCAGTGAGTGGTCCTGAAAAAAGATCTTAGATCCCTGCCCAGGAATTGAATTTGGGCAGCTAGTGGCACAGATGGTAAAGAAACTGCCTGCAATGCTAGAGACCTGGGTTTGACCCCTGGGTCAGGAAGAGGCCCTGAAGAAGGGAAAGGTCATCCACTCTAGTATTCTTCCCTGGAGAATTCCATAGACAGAAGAGCCTGGAGGGCTACAATCCATGGGGTAGCAAAGAGTTAGACACATCTAAGCAGCTAACACTTTCACGTTTTCACTTTTAACTTGGATGAAAACCAAGAATCCTAACTTCTAGACCCCCAAGGGCTACCTTGACTTTTCCTTCCACCCCCCTGTTTGAAAGCAAGAATGTTTCAAGGAGGCAATAAACACAGGTACTAAGTTAATTATTGGAGACACAATACGAGGTATGGGAGAGCACACACAGAAGCAATTTATTTATTTCAGTCAGAAGCAAGGCAAAAATACATACCTGGAGAAGAGTGAAGGCATCCTGAGCTAGAAGGAGTGCAGTAAAGAGGTAATTTAAATCACTTATATAAGACAGTTCTTTCAGGTTTCCACCTCCCCCCCCCCAATGGCCAATTATCTTGCTTCATTTTTCATACCTGATTTGTTCTAGAACCTTCTCCAACATACGCATGCAACTTTTGGCTAAGATGGATCCCACTGCAGAGGTCTGTGGATGCATGTCCACACTTACGGGGTGGGACTCACTCTGTTTTTGACCTCTAAGAATCCTTTCTGCTTGTGTAGTTGGAGAAGTTTTCCTTGACCTCAGAAGTGGTCATCTTACCTTTTTAGCATATTACCTCTGCCACTAGCTTTGTCCTTGGAGTGTCTAGGTGAGAACAAAGCTTCAGTTTTATTCCACTTGATGAACACCAGCTGTCCAGCCCAGGGGCCCATCTATCTCTATGAAACAAAGCCTTCTCTTCCTGAAAGAGGGGGATTGGTGACGCTTACACCAGTTAATAGATGAGAATTTGGGGTTTCTCTAGGGTCAGATAGCAATGTGTTGACACACATGAGGGCTATTTTCTCCTCCCTACCACTACTTGTGAGTTTATTGAGGGCCTGAGGCCATAGATTTTTTTTTTCCCTAGGACAATGCAATGCCCTTAAAGCGTGCTTACTATTTGTTGAGGGTATCAGGGATGTGTGACTGGGCAGTGAGAGTGGCTTGATGCAAGTGGAGGATTAAAATGGAGCCTAAGGGAATAAATCTGAACTAACTTTGAAATTCTGTAAAGCAGTTGAAAGTCTGGGCTTGATCAACAGAGAGTGAGATATTCTATAGCAGAACAGGGGGATGATTTCATGACTGGAGAGGGACAGAATATGAGCTGACCTGGCGAGAAGGCCAGGGAGGTGGTGGTGGGATGAGAGAGCCTGCACCACCTCCCCCATCGTCTCCATCTGTAACTCAAGAGGATGCTGTTCAGCCTTCCTGGGAAAGACCTGTCCCCAACATGGTCTGCTGTAGCTCTTCTCTAAAGTACCCAGGTAGTAGTGTCTTAGGAATATTTCCCAAGTTTTTCAGATGCTAAAAACCACCACCAAATGGAAGAAATTAACTATTTGATGATCTTGAGCCCATAGCCCCCAGAACTTCTAGTGTCTAAGGATCGATCACCATCAACCAGTCAAAGGATGGTGCATGAGTTCATCCCATACCCCATGACTCCCCTCCCTCATCTGGCCTTTAAACATGCATTGCTGTAACACTTTGAGGTTTTAGGGGTTTTTTTTAGGGGAGAGAGAGGCATGAGCCATCTGTTCTTCTTGTGTGGCCCTGCAAAAACCTTTCTCTGCTCTAAACTCCTACATTTCGATATTGTTGGGCCTCACTATCCACTGGGCACACAAAGTTGTATTTGGTAACACATTCATTCCAAGAGAGAAATGACTGCCTTGGAATTTAGGCCTCAATGGATAGAAAATATTGACAGCAGAGCCCGGCAATTCATTTTTCTGTCTTGTAGGGGTGGATGCATTTGGATCTAAATAATGAAGCTTGGGTGGAACTTTGGCTCCTGAGTTTTAAACCAAGAATGTCTGTTGGCATTGACTTATTTGCCTGGAGTCAGGTGGGGAGATTTAGCCAAGAGGACTCCGATGGCTTCCCATAGGCCTGAACAGATGGCTAGGGGACCAAACATGAGGTGTGGCATTTAGCAAGATATGTGACCTTTCTCAGGGCGCTTTGTGCCCTGGTCCTGTTGTGGGGCTCTGCAAGCTTCTTGGACCTGTCTGTGCCTCCCACAGTGTGAGGGGTGAGCGAGCTCCCTGGGCTCTCAGCCTCGTGGTGCTGGGTCTTCTAGACCTTCAGTGGACTGTCCTGTCAAGGACACTTTGGCAACACTAGCAGGCCATATCTCTAGGCTTATTCTGTCTTTCTGATGCACCACATAATCACTCGCCTCCTCCATCAAGCTTTACTCAGCTGAGTCACAGAAAGAATATACCAGGCGCGATTTACCGACTGATATCCTCCCACCGGGGAACACGGGGTGCTTGGGGTAACTATTCAGCCTCAGACTGGGATATGTTAGGATGCAGCCCTCTTTTTCCTTTTTTTCCCCCTGCTTTTAAAGGATTCAAACTGATTTTGCAGGTGACATGCATTCAGGAGGCCCAGTGATAAAGAATTTGCCTGCCAGTGCAAAAGACACAGGAGACACAGGTTCAATCCCTGGGTCAGAAAATGGCAACCCACTCCAGTATTCTTGCCTGGAAAATTCCGTGGACAGGGCACCATGGGGTTGCAAAAAGGGTCAGACGTGACTTAGTGACTGAGCATGGATGTGCACATTCTGTAGATTAGTATAAAAAAGATAACTTTAAACCTAGAATTCTGTCAGAGCTAAAAGGATATTAGTTATCTCTGAGATCACATTGGTCATCTCTCAGCTGAGGCCCCAGAGGAAAGTTGCAGCCTGGCAGGCAGGTGGTCAAGGGCTCTCTTTTAGTTTCATAAGACTCTTTTACAAAAAAGGTCAGGCTCCTTTTATTGGTATTTACTTATGGCTGTGCTGAGTCTTTGCTGCTGCAGGCAGGCTTTCACCACTCAGGCTTTCTCTAGTTGAGGTGAACCCGGGCTGCCCTTTAGTTGCGGTGCTCGGGCTTCTCTTGTGGTGGTTTCTCTTGCTGTGGAGCACAGGCTGCAGGGTGCTTGGGCTTCAGTAGTTGTTGCGCATGGGCTCAATAGCTATAGCATGTGGGCTTAGTTGCTCTGTGGCATGTGGGGTCCTTCTGGACCAGAGGTTGAACTCGTATCTCCTGAATTGGCAGGTGGATTCTTATCCACTTTACTACCAAAGAAGTCCCATAAAACTCTTGATTATATAGTGCTGTGCACTTAATTGGAGAAGGCAATGGCAACCCACTCTAGTATTCTTGCCTGGAAAATCCCAGGGATGGAGGAGCCTGGTGGGCTGCCATCTCTGGGGTCACACAGAGTTTGACACAATTAAGCAACTTAGCAGCAACAGCAGTGTGCTTAATTGCTCAGTTACACCTGACTCTTTTCAACCCCACGGACTGTAGCCCCCATGGACTGCAGTTCCTCTGTCCATGGAATTCTCCAGGCAAGATTACTGTAACGGGTTGCCATTTCCTCCTCCAGGGGATCTTCTTGACCAGCGGTTGAATGCAAGTCTCCTGCATCTCCTGCATTGGCAGGCGAATTCTTCTACCACTGAGCTGCTTGGGAAGCTGAATTACATGGTTACTCTTTCTCCAAAGGCCAAGTGAAAGTGAAAGTGAAGTCGCTCAGTCGTGTCCACCTCTTTGCGACTGCATGGACTGTAGCCCACCAGGCTCTCCCTCCATGGGATTCTCCAGGCAAGAATACTGGAGTGGGTTGCCATTTCCTTCTCCAGAGAATCTTCCCGACCCAAGGATTGAACCCAGGTTTCCTGAAAAGGCCAAGAGGTAATTAAAACAGGAACAAGTAAAAGAAAAAAAATGTAATTATAACAATAAAGATTTAGGTGCCCTGAAAGGAAGAACAAGCAACAGGTATTCAGCCTGGAAAGGGAGGAAGAGCACCCAACGGCAGAGCCCTCGTTGTGGCTTTCAATCTGACTCTGGTCTCCCCTGGCAGCCAAAGTGAAGAAAGAGGCAGACCCTGTTATACTTTCCTCTTCAGAAAGGAAAGGGCAGCTAAGCACGTGATCTCAGTTAATCTTCATAACAGTTCAACAAACTTACATCCAGTTTATGGATGAAGAAATTAAGTCTTCTCGACTTTAAGGGACCTCAGAATCACACAGTTGTTGAGTGGCAGGGAGGGGATTTGAATTCACATCTGTATGCTATGCTCTTGATCACAGGCTCCACATTTCTAAGGTGAAGGGGGCAAGCAGATAATGATGTTGGTGTTATCTGATACCCTTAAGGGACCCATTCTGACCCTCTGGCCTGGATGGATGGTCCTTGCACCTGGATCTTAGAGGAGCCTCTAAAACAAACCTCAGTGATCTGTAGCCACAGGTAAGTCAGTGATGCTCATAGGACCACAGGGAACAGAGATCCTTCTTTCCCTTGCCCCCCACCCTTCCTGGGTTCCCAAGTTCTCATTCTACATTTTCATAGGACCTTTCTGAGGCAAATGTCCCAATGTTCATAATCCCACTGTCCTAGAGAGGACTTGGCTTGTTTTTCTTTGGGGAGGGGTGGATGGAGTCATTAAGGTCATTAAGGTCTACTTATCTATAGGGCAAAGGACAGTTTCATCTGGATGAAAACTCCACTTGCTCAGTGAGTGAGCTAGTTAAAGTAAACCCAGAAGTCTCTATCAGTCTCTTACCATTTTTCTGTGTGCAGCAAAGAGTTTTCCCTTCTGTGCAGGGGAAAGACTTAGCCAACTGAGGATGAGATCCTGGGACAGAGCCTCTCAAGGAGCTTTCAGAAAGAAAAGGGACTCATGGGGGCAGAAAGGGTCCAGAGGAGAGAGTGCTCTTGGGACAGTAGGCACACACTTGTTAGTAGCTGGACTGGGGAGGGTCCCCTGCATCCAGGCTATGGTCTCTCTGGACCCTCTGCTTTGACCTACCAGAGGCAGTAAGAAGACACGGGGAGCTGGAGAGGAGCAAGTTTACCATCCTTCACTCTCTTGCTTCTGGTGGGGACTCACTAACTTAGTGTGTCCTTTGCTGTCTCCACATCCTCCTGTTTTGCATCAGAGCATGTTTGGACCAGCCATTAGGTCAGGTCCTGTCTAACCCAGGAAGTAAGCTCACCATTGCCTGCTGCAAGGACATGGACGGGAGGACAAAGGCGATGAGGCAGAACCGGAAAAGGAAAGAGAGGTGGAAACATGTTCCAGGAATTATTCTAAATAGCCAGATCACTGCCAACTCAGTGTACACTATTTGAACAGCATGCAGGGGAAGCTATGAGCTGAAGGAGGCTCTGAGTTGTGTTAATGCTCCCTTTAGAGGTGTTATCAGCCAAACAGATGGTAGACGCCCAACAGAACTGGAAGAAATCAAGTATCCTTCATAGCTCACTTAAGGTGGCGTCGAGGGTGGTTTTATTATTTATAGAGTCATGGAAGCAAGGTCTACTACACCACAGTGTGCTGTTATGTAATTCCTTTCTCCTCCTGAATGCAGCATTGGTACGCTCCATATGGTTATTACAGGTAGATTCATTTTACTTTGGGTATATATTTGTTTCTGGAGTAACTAGCTGTTGGCAACTCAAAGTGAAAATCAATTTGAAGCACTAAAGAGAGGTATGGGAAGGAGAAGTTCCATTTAGACCTACAATAGATTCCTTCAATTTGGATAGACTCTCCTTTGTGGAACATTCAAAGGGAGGTGAAATTGTGGAAGGAACTTCCCAGGGAACCTCCGTCTAGGTGTGCCTCAGTGTATGAAAACCCAGACAAAGAAACATTTACTGCTTAGGGACAGTTGGAATGCTTGCTGGAATTTCAGAGGGATTTTTGCTTTCTGAAAACATCCCTAGAAACTAAAACTTCCTTAGTGCTGAAAAGTCACCATGAATGTTGAAAACACACAAAGACAGCAGAGAAAATGAGGTTCGGGGTTAGGAACCTATGAACTTTAAGACAACCAAAGAAGGGAGATAATGGGAAAAAATGGGGCTCTGTAATAGGATGTTAATGAACTTGTTTTGGGATCCTTTAAATAATTATTTTTGGAAAATAACTACTTTGCAATATTAAAAATGTAATATATATTCGTAATTCTATTCAGATTTTCTAGAAGGGTCTAAAGTGGAAAGTATGCTTCTTTCTACCCTGTCCCTGTGAAGTTACTGTGATGAACTGCTTATTGTTTATTTCTTATGCAGATGAAAGGATGTAGATTGTTATCATTAAAAAAAATCACGTATGGGATCATTTTGTATGGATCATTCTGCAACTTACTTTTTCACTTTTTATTTTACCTTGAAGAACTTCCCATATCTGTGTAAAGATCAACATTGGTCTCTACAATGGCTGTACAATAAATATTTCATTGTGTGGATGGGTTATATTTTTTTAACTCGTTCTCTGATGACAAATATGTATACTGTTTCTTGGCTTTTTACCATTACCAAAAATGCTTCCAGCAGCATTTTCTTTCATGTATCTTTGTTCATATCTATAAGTACAGTTAATAGTTATTCTATTAGGTATCATTTATGTTGACCTTGAACAACTTTTCTTGCTGGTAGTGTACAAGTATGTTTCATTCTCTCTGTACCTTTTAATATTTGCCAAAATCACAGGAAAGAAGAATTCTTTTATTTATTCAGCCACTGAAAAGTATTTTCTTGAGCACCTACTATGTGTCAAGGATATGTATTAGGATATGGGAAGCATGGAGGGCAAAAAGCAAAATGGCAGACCCTTTACCAGTGGAGCTCCTGGTTCAGATGGGGAGACAAACATTCAGTAGTCACATTGGGTTAAGTGTAAATTATCAGCTTTTAAAGTGCAGTAAAAGAGAAACACATAATAGTTAGAAGAGCATGTAAAAGAGAGAGCTGATCTCATTAGGGGTTAGGCTGGGTGTCCAAGAGTAGCTTCCTCCAGGAAGGGACAACTGACCTGCCAAATGAGTACAGGTTCACTAGGGGGAAGAGGGAAGGAGAGAGAAAGCATTGCAGACAGAGGGAATACAGTATAGATGAAGTTCCTGGCCAGCTGTGGAGAAGTCAGAAGGAAGAGGTGGGTTCAGGGCCAGACCTACACATAACGCACTCAGGGTTTACATCCTTTCCTAGGAGGAGGGGGAAAGCTTTGAAAAGGCTTAGACAGGGGAGATACATAATCAGATTTCTGTTTTGTAAAGATTGTTATGTTTGCTCTTTGAGGTAGACAATAGTAGAACATAACTCACACTACTGTAATTTGCACTTATGGTAAGTCTGCGATATACAAACAAGTTCGATTCTGAGAATACTTTCGTAAGTCAAATTTGGTCATAAGTCCAACAAAATTTGCCCAGGTCCCCAACTGACACAGTCCACTGCAGAGTGGCGCTGGCGGTTTAGTCGCTCAGTCGTGTCTGACTCTGTGCGACCCATGACTGCAGCCCACCAGGCTCCCCCGTCCCTGGGACTCTCCAGGGAAGAACACTGGAGTGGGGTGCCATTTCCTTCTCCAACGCATGAAAGTGAAAAGTAAAAGGGAAGTCACTCAGTCGTGTCTGACTCTTAGCGACCCCATGGACTGCAGCCTACCAGGCTGCTCTGCCCATGGGATTTTCCAGGCAAGAGTACTGGAGTGGGGTGCCATTGCCTTCTCCAACTGTAATAGGTTTATAATACTTTTCATGCAAATAATGCATAAAAAACAAACACAAAAAATAAAGAATTTTTAATCTGCCAGTACAGCACCTTCAGAAGTACATTAGTATAGTACAACAGCTGGCATCCAGAGGCTGGCATCCAGTGAACAGGAAAGAAGAGATACTGACTTGAGGGAGAGGAGGTGGGAGATGGTAGGAGCTGAAGGATTGTCAGCAGTAGGAGATGTAGCTACATCACTGCTGCTTTTACACTTGCTTTCAGACATACTGGGCTTGAAATAAATATATTGTATTACTTTATGCAGTACTGAACAGTAGAGCACACAAAAGCACAAGCATTAGTAGAGAATACATACATGGGACAATGTAACCCAGACACATGAACTAACTTGACTGTACATGAAAAGCCATGTTTGCATCTTTTAAAGTTCACAACTTGAAGATCCTTACGTAGAGGGCTTACTGTATTTAATTCTGAGTGAGGTTGATCATTTATTCTTATGTGAGTGATGGTCAATTGCATGATTTTCTTTGAATTGCTTGCTAGTGGCCTTGATAACATTACTCTATTTGTTTCCTCTTATGATTTATAGGAGCTCTTTGTATATAAAAACATAAGCCTTTTATTTACACAGATTTATAAATACTTTCCCAATTTTGTCTTTTGGCTATTTTACATGCTCTTTAATATTTATATGGTCAGATTTAGCAGTATTTCCTTTATAGTTTCTCAATTTTGTGTCATGTTTATAAAGACCTTCTCTCCTCTAAGACTATCAATATTTCTTATTTTTCTAGTGCTCATATGTTTTTACTTCTTACCTTTTAATTGATTTATCTGGAATTTCTTTTAGAAGAAAGTAGGGAAAACCACTAGTCCATTCAGGTATGACCTAAATCAGATCCCTTATGACTATACAGTGGAAGTGACAAATAGATTCAAGGGATTAGATCTGATAGATAGAGTGCCTGATGAACTATGGACAGAAATTCATAACACTGTACAGGAGACAGTGATCAAGACCATCCCCATGGAAAAGAAATGCAAAAAGGCAAAATGGTTGTCTGAGGAGGCCTTACAAACAGCTATGAACAAAAGAGAAGCAAAAGGCAAAGAAAAAGAAAGATATATACCCATTTGAATGCAGAGTTCCAAAGAATAGCAAGGAGACATAAGAAAGACTTCCTCAGTGGTTACTGCAAAGAAATAGAGAAAAACAACAGAATGGGAAAGACTAGAGATCTCTTCAAGAATATTAGAGATAACAAGGGAACATTTCATTAAAGATGGGCACAATAAAGGACAGAAATAGTATGGACCTAACAGAAGCAGAAGATATTAAGAAGAGGTGGCAAGAATACACAGAAAAACTATACAAAAAAGATCTTCATGACCCAGATAACCATGATGGTATGATTACTCATCTAGAGCCAGACATCTTGGAAAGTGAAGTCAAGTGGGCCTTAGGAAGCATCACTATGAACAAAGCTAGTGAAGTGAGATGAAATTCCAGTTGACCTATTTCAAATCCTGAAAGATGATGCCATGAACGTGCTGCATTCAACATGCCAGCAAATTTGGAAAACTCAACAATGGCCTTAAGACTGGAAAAGGTCAGTTTTCATTACAATCCCAAAGAAAGGCAATGCCAAAGAATGCTCAAACTACCAGACAATTACACTCATCTCACATGCTAGCAAAGTAGTGCTGAAAATTCTCCAAACCAGGCTTCAACAGTACATGAACTGTGAACTTCCGGATGTTCAAGCCGGATTTAGAAAAGGCAGAAGAACCAAAGATCAACTTGCCGATATCCATTGGATCATCGAAAAAATGAGAGAGTTGCAGAAAAACATCTATTTCTGCTTTATACACTATGCCAAAGCCTTTGACTGTGTGGATCACAATAAACTGTGGAGAATTCTTCAGGAGATGGGAATACCAGACCACCTGACCTGATTTCTGAGAAATCTGTATGCAGGTCAAGAGGCAACAGTTAGAAGTGGACATGGAACAACAGACTGGTTCCAAGTTGGGAAAGGAGTACATCAAGGCTGTATATTGTTGCCCTGCTTATTTAACTTCTATGCAGAGTACATCATGAGAAATGCTGGGCTGGATGAAGCACAGGCTGGAATCAAGATTGCCAGGATAAACATCTATAACCTCAGATATGCAGATGACACTACCCTTATGGCAGAAAGCGAAGAAGAACTAAAGAGCCTCTTGATGAAAATGAAAGAGGACAGTGAAAGAGTTAGCTTAAAACTCAGCATTTAGAAAACTAAGATAATGGCATCTGGTCTTATCATTTCATGGCAAATAGATTGGGAAACAGTGGAAACAGTGACAGACTTTATTTTTTGGGGCTCTAAGATCACTGCAGATTTTGACTGCAGCCATGAAATTAAAAGACCCTTGCTCCTTGGAAGATAAGTTACGACCAAACTAGACGGCTTATTAAAAAGCAGAAAAGTTACTTTGCCAACAAAGGTCCATCTAGCCAAAGCTATGGTTTTTCCAGTAGTCATGTTTGGATGTGAGAGTTGGACTAGAAAGAAAGCAGAGTGCCAAAGAATTGATGCTTTTGAACTGTGGTGTTGAAGAAGACTCTTGAGAGTCCCTTGGATGGCAAGGTGATCCAACCAGTCCATCCTAAAGGAAATGAATCCTGAATATTCATTGGAAGAACTGATGCTGAAGCTGAAACTCCAATAATTTGGCTACCTGATACGAAGAACTGACTCATCTGAAAAGACCCTAATGCTGGGAAAGATTGAAGGTGGGAGGAGAAGGGGACGATAGAGGATGAGATGGTTGATGACATCCCCGACTCTATGGACTTGAGTTTAAGTAAACTCCGGGAGTTGGTGATGGACAGGGAGGCCTGGCGTGCTGCAGTCCATGGGGTTGCAAAGAGTCAGACATGACTGAGTGACTGAAATGTACTGAGGTAGGTTTATTTATTCTTTTTGCTGACTGCTGGTCAGTGTGCATCACTATTTAATAAGTCTCTTAATTTTTCTTGTCAATGTGAAATGCTACCTTTATCACATACTGATTTTCCATTTGTCAGTTATACATTTAGATATAACTTTATTATTTTTCTGTTTCATGTGCTTTATTCTTGTACAGGTCCATGAATCAAGGCAAATTGGAAGTGGTCAAACAGGAGATGGCAAGAGTGAATGTAGACATTCTAGGAATCAGCAAACTTAAATGGACTGGAAAGGGCAAATTTAACTTAGATGACCACTATATCTACTACTGCAGACAGGAATCCCTTAGAAGAAATGGAGTAACCATCATGATCAACAGAAGAGTCTGAAATGCAGTACTTGGATGCAATCTCAAAAACGACAGAATGATCTCTGTTTCCAAGGCAAACCATTCAATATCACAGTAATCCAAGTCTATGCCCCAACCAGTAATGCTGAAGAAGCTGAAGTTGAACCGTTCTATGAAAACCTACAAGACTTTTTAGAGCTAACACCCAAAAAAGATGTCATTTTCATTATAGGGGACTGGAATGCTAAAGTAGGAAGTCAAGAAACACCTGGTGTAACAGGCAAATTTGGCCTTGGAATACAGAATGAAGCAGGGCAAAGGCTAATAAGAGTTTTGCCAAGAGAATGAACTGATCATAGCAAACACTCTCTTCTAACAACACAAGAGAAGACTCTACACATGGACATCACCAGATGGTCAACACTGAAATCAGATTGATTATATTCTTTGCAGGCAAAGATGGAGAAGCTCTATACAGTCAACAAAAACAAGACTAGGAGCTGACTGTGGCTCAGATCATGAACTCCTTATTGCCAAATTCAGACTTAAATTGGCGAAAGTAGGGAAAACTGCTAGACCATTCAGGTATGACCTAAATCAAATCCCTTATGATTATACAGTGGAAGTGAGAAATAGATTTAAGGAACTAGATCTGATAGATAAGAGTGCCTGATGAACTATGGACTGAGGTTTGTGACATT
>SJYF01001136.1:4514486-4535324 GCA_006410515.1 Procapra przewalskii
GGAAAAGACTCTGATGCTGGGAGGGATTGGGGGCAGGAGGAGAAGGGGATGACCGAGGATGAGATGGCTGGATGGCATCACCGACTCAATGGACGTGAGTTTGAGTGAACCCTTGGAGATGGTGATGGACAGGGAGGCTTGGCATGCTGTGATTCATGGGGTCACAAAGAGTGAGACATGACTAAGAGACTGAACCGAACTGAACTGAAATGATTCTTGTTTTTATGAGACCGCATGATGAGAAAAGCTCTGAGATTGTTCATGGCAATTTTGGGGGCTCAGGAAATGCTGACTGTAAGAGAACCAGGTTTGCTTTCTTTGCTCAGGGAAGTTGCCCTCCTGTAGTTTTGTTCTATCACAGTGAAGGTAAGGGAACAGTAGTTTTACAAGAGGGAGTGGTCATATCTCTTGTCTGGTTTTCAGGCTGCCCTCCAGATGCAGCCAGTGATTCACTGGTATATTTGGCAGCAGCAGCACCTCAGTTGAGCATTGTCTTGGGAACAGCTAGCTTACTGAGACTTTCTTGTTCCCAGTCTGAGAATGTTGACAGCTCAGAGCCCATCACTTCAGAAAAATGGTACCATGGGTCCCTGGGCTTATTACTTAAAATTGTTAGAGCCTCAGTTTCCTCATCTGTGAAATGGTGATTAGAATACAAGATTCATAGAGATATTATAGGAATAAGGTATCATAAACTTTGTTCATGTTAACATACTCCTTTCTTAGTTGAGCCTTAGCAAAATTAAGAGATATAGAAATAGATAAATAAATAAATAAATAATTGAATCTTTTGTCTATATATTTACTCAAGGACTTTAAAAAATTTATTGGAGTATAGTTGACTTACAGTGTTGTGTTATTTTCAGTATAGCAAAGTGATTCTGTTTATATATGTGTGTGTGTGTATTTATCTATCAATCTTTGTTAGATTCTTTCCCAACATAGGCCTTTACAGAGTATTGAGTAGGGTTCCCTGTGTTATACAGTAGTGCCTTATTAGTTACCTATTTTATTATTCCAGCGTTTCTAGATGAATGAGTTATCACTTCTTTATGTTAGGAAGACAGATTTTTTTTGCCTGCTGCTCCCCAGTAGGTTACTCTGGATGGGTTCATATAGCCGAAGTCTTATCACCAAGGACCCAGGAGCCAGGTTGCCTGCTTTAAATCCTGGCCCGACTGCTCCCTGGCTGTGCAATACTGTGCAAGTTACTCACCCTTTCCACCTATGTGTGTGCATAGTTGCTTCGTTGTGTCTGACTCTTTGCGACTCCGTGGACTATAGCCTGCCAGGCTCCTCTGCTCACCAGGATTCTCTATGGAAGAATATTGGAGTGGGTTTCCATGCCCTTGCCCAGTGGATCTTCCTAACCCAGGGATCGAACCTGCATCTCTTATGTCTCTTGCATTGGCAGGTGGGTTCTTCATCACTAGTGCCACTTGGGAAGCCCCTACAAAATGAGGAAAACAATAGTTCCTTCATAGTGTGGTTGCATGGATTAAACTCATATGTTCAGATTTTGATAACAGCTTGTTAGTTTGCTTCCTTCCTCACCCTCACAGAATGTCCCCTAAATAGCAGACAGAGAAGTGGGACCAAATCTTCCAGGCAGATGGTTCCTTTCCTCTGTTTGAGCCTGCCAAGGGGCTCCCATCAGCTGAGAAGAGATCTCCAGTCCCTCCTGAGCCTATGAGGCCCTGCCAGTAATCTTCCTTGGTTCCCTGTTTGGCATCTTTCCCTGCTTTCCACAGACGATGCAAGCTCAGATTCCCTCCCGAATCCCCCCAGGTCCAGCCACCTCATTCACATCCTCACTGTGGAGAAATCTTTGCTTCAAAGCTGCCTCATCAGAGAGACCTTGGCTACCTGTTCTGTGGAAACCAGCCAATTCCTCTTTCTCCATCTTCATTAATTGCATTTTATTTGTTTAATTGGAATATGATTGCTTTATAATGTGTTAGTTTCTGCTATACAGCAAAGTGACTCAGCTACACATATACATATATCCTCTCTTTTTTTGCAATTCCTTCCTATTTAGGTTAGTACAGAACATTGAATAGAATTCCCTGGATATACATCCAGAGAAAACCATAATTCAAAGAGATGCATACATACCAAAGTTCATAGCAGCACTATTTACAATAGCCAGGACATAGAAGCAACCTAAATGTCCAAGAACAGAGGAATGGATAAAGAAAATGTGGTAAATATATACAATGGAATATTACTCAACCATGAGAAGGAATGAAATTGTGCCATTTGCAGAGACATGGATGGACCTAGAGATTGTCATACAGAGCGAAGTAAGTCAGAAAGAGAAAAACAAATATTGTATGTTAATGCATATATGTGGAATCTAGAAAAATGGTATAGATGAACGTATTTGCAAAGCAGAAATAGAGACACAGATATAAAGAACAAATGTATGGTTATTGAGGGGGATGGGGGTGGGATGGATTGGGAGATCAGGATTGACATGTATATACCACATTCTTTTTAAATGGTATACCTATCAGTACCAAATGTATTTTAGACTTTCTTATTTATTAGCTTATTTTCTGCCTCTTCCCATTACAATGTAAACTCCATGAAGATAGGCCATTATGTACTTTCAGCAGAGAGAACAGTGCCTGGCATCTTGTAGAAATTCAAAATGTAATTGTGATGGTGAATAAATGAATTACCTGTAACTCAGCCAATTGCTGGTTGGCTGGTGTTAAATTGTTGTCTATGCGCTAGGCTCCTAGGCTCTCCGATGATGTGTCACATCGTGCATGTGGATGCTTAGCAGGTAAGCCAGGCCCCTTAGAATCTCAGTGGGACCTGTTATGAGCATTGGGGTACATATATCTTTTTGATAGTATAATTAGTTTTGTCCAGATATATGCCCAGGAAGGGGATTGCTGGATCATATGGGAATCATGTTTTTAGTTTTCTGAGGAACCTCCATACTGTTTTCCATTGTGTTAAATTCTGTATTTTGACCTCTACAAACTGGGCTAAGTGTATTTATTTTTTCTCAGAAGAGTTGTTTCTCTGTAAATTTCCCCTTTATGAACTCATCCATCCTCCCATTCATATAAATCATGGACATTTCATAAGCAAGTACTGAGCACAGAGAATCTCAGGGTGATGGTAAGAGCTATTGCTTACTGGTGCCTGCTATGAGCTGGGCCTGCTGCCACCCTCTCCTAATAGTTGCAGCAATGTAAGGTAGGTATCCTAATCTCCTTTGCAAAAAGGCAGAAACAGAGGTGCAAAGAAATTCATTTGCCCAAGGTCATAGCTAGATGACAGCAGTGTTGGAGTCTACCCCAGGCCTGTGACCTGGTGCTCTGTTCCCTGTCTCTCATATAACCGCTCTCTGGTGCTGTGCACATCTCACCTGGCAGGGTACCACTGACAAGGCCATGCCTGGGGCCCTGCTCCTTGTGAGCTGCCCATCTGCAGCTGGCAGGTCCTGGTGGTTCCAGTGCTGGCCACTCCTCATTCAAGATGAAGGGCTGGCCATGAGGAAAGCATGCCCATCCTATCAGTTTCCCATCTTCACTTACAAGCCCCCATGCCTCTCCAACAGAAGCCTATCAGAGGCCTGGAAGAGAGAACTGACTTTCCGAAGAGTTCAAGAAACCTGAACACACTGTTGCATGAGGCTCCAAAGTCCAGCTCAACAATCAGCCATCTGCACTGCATGAAGCCTCCAGGTGAAGTTGGGCGGATCCAGGGCTTTCTATCACCTCCTGCCAGGTGGTGGTGGACCAGACATTTGGCACCAAGCTGTTCCCGTGAGGTGCTCTAGGCAGATGCTGGCCGAAACGATGGGTCAGCTTGACCTATAAGCGTGGCTGCACATTGGCTCATGGTATCATGGTGTTTTCAGAAGCAGAGTTTGCCCAGGACCCTGAGAGCCAGATGGGGATGTCTGGAGCAGCAGCAGGGCCCTGCTGCTCTCCCATCCCTCCCAGGAAGCTGATGTTGCTTTATGGCAATGCTCCTATTAGGCTTGTGATGGAATGTCTGTGGCAAATGGCAGTATTTAAGAACAATTAACAGCATTCACTCCCGGTGAGCTGTCGGGGTACTGAGATGCAGACGATATGGTTCCTGCTCCCCAGGGCCTCACAGGTTAGAACCTGCAGATTTCTCTTCAGAGACACACAACAGCATCTGCTGCTAAACACCAGATTCATATGCTTGTGCTGCAGTCATGGCCAAAGACTCTTTCCGGGAATAGCGCACATCACTCCTTCATCTCAGGGACCTGAGATGCAGAAGAATGAGTGCAGCCTTTGGCTCCTAAGAGGGCTCACCCTGCCTGTCAGAAATCCCTAAGCTCTGGCTCCTGTTGGAGATTCAGATTGAACTGGTCTGTCAAGGTCCCCACAGTGGCGTTTTAAAAGCTCTCCAGATGAACCTGATGTGCCCACTTTTCTGAGTATCAGCACTGCCTGGGGAGCTTTCTAACCATCACAAATGCTTGCACTCGCTCTAGACCCACTAAGTCACAGCCTCAATGGGATAGGGTTTGAACAGCTGTTCTAAAAAAGTCCTGTTGCTCTCATGCATAACTGCAATTCATAACCATGAATTAGATTTAATTTTGTATCTTGCTCATGCGAATTACCTTTCTAAGATTCAGTCCACTTTCTGTGACATGGGCTACTCTAGAGGTGGGCTGCTGTTCAGTGGGATCATGTATGCTTTGTGCTTGGCACACATTCATGGATCTGTATGTTTTACAAACTGTCCTCTTGGTACTTTTGGTCTTCAGGTGGCCAACTGCTTCTGGCTGGTTTAAAGCAATGCGTTTAATTCACTTGAATATATTCTCCTTGTTTTATGCATGAAGTCTAAATGATGTGGAGCTTGCATCCCACTGTTAATAAAGTCATCTAAGACTATAAAACTTCTCTTCTTTGAAAGAAAATCTATTCACTTTTCTGTCACTATCTTTGGGGTCCTTGATCTCACTTTTTCACTCAGGAAACACAGGTGAATGTTCGTCGTGTGCCAGACATGGCTCTGGGATGTAGACCCATCCAACTCTTCATGGGGCTCACCACTAATGAAAGGGACAGATATATAAACAAGTAATAATGCTTAACATTGGTGAAGTTTCTATGAGGTCTATAGGGACAAAACATAAGAAGCACTTATCCTTTCCCCCTTTTAAACATTTTTTTTTTTCAAAAGCAAACCTGCAAAGTGTTTTGAAACAACAGTGATATGATCCCCAGGTGCCTCATAATCAGTTGCTATTTCCGCCATACAGTTCCAAAATAAAGACATTTACATTATGTTCAAGAGAACTCTAACTGACAAATGTGAGCCACTTACTGTTCTGAATGGGGCATCCTAGTGTGGGGAAGATGTTAGATTTTGTGGGTGGAGGGGCTGGTGGTAAAGGTAATGATCTATGCTCTGGCTGGGCCAGGAAAAAAAATGATATTAAGAGATAAATATGTACCTGGAAGGACATTCTGAAGGGCAGTGCATTGATGAGGCAGGCCAAAGAGGCTGAGATACCTACTTTAAATATAATTAAATAGGTTTTGTTTCTACAGCTGTTAACTGAGTGTAGAATGTTGCTTCAGACGTGGTCATGATTGCAAGCGTATACTACTATGTATACAATAGATAACTAATGAATATCTACTGTATAGCACAAGGAATTCTACTTAATGCTCTGTGATGACAAAGGGGATCACTTTGCTGTACTGCAGAAACTAACAACATTGTAAAGCAACTATACTCGAATAAAAACAAAACAAAACTTTTCTACTTTGTCTGCATCTGGACCCAGGAACCACATTCCAGATCCTCCTTTCCTTCAACTCAGTGATTTCAATACAAATATTTTAATAATAATTATACCCACACCAAGGAATATTCATTGAAAATGTATTTTTCAGGTTAAACCCTATTATCCAATTTAATTTCTCAGTCAATTTTCTGTGAAGTGCAGTTAAACTGCCTCCAATTGTTTCCACATTTATTTCCCTGAAATTATTTTTATCTAAATCAATTCTTTATGTTTTTTCATATAATTTTCTTTGGTTCTGGAGATTTAATTTGTTTGCCAGCTTTATTATTAATAAGAAATTTTACTGAATATGGGTCCTGTCATTGTGAATTTTCTTTGTTGTCATTAATTCTACAAAGTCCAATTTTTCTGGGTCAGATTTTACCATGTGCAGTGTTAACCGTTGCCAGCTTTATTTAGAGCTGATTATTTCTACCACTGTTTCCACTGTTTCCTCACTTATTTCCCATGAAGTGATGGGACCAGATGCCATGATCTTCATTTTCTGAATGTTGAGCTTTAAGCCGACTTTTTCACTCTCCTCTTTCACTTTCATCAAGAGGCTTTTCAGTTCCTCTTCACTTTCTACCATAAGGGTGGTGTCATCTGCATATCTGAGGTGATTGATATTTCTCCTGGCAATCTTGATTCCAGCTTGTGCTTCTTCCAGCCCAGTGTTTCTCATGATACTCTGCATAGAAGTTAAATAAGCAGGGTGACAATATACAGCCTTGACGTACTCCTTTTCCTATTTGGAACCAGGTTGTTGTTCCATGTCCAGTTCTAACTGTTGCTTCCTGACCTGCATACAGATTTCTCAAGAGGCAGGTCAGGTGGTCTGGTGTTCCCTTCTCATGAAGAATTTTCCACAGTTTCTTGTGATCCACACAGTCAAAGGCTTTGGCATAGTCAATAAAGCAGAAGTAGATGTTTTTCCCTGGAACTCCCTTGCTTTGGGGGAAACAGGGGAAACAGTGTCAGACTTTATTTTTCTGGGTTCCAAAATCACTGCAGATGGTGATTGCAGCCATGAAACTGGAAGACACTTACTCCTTGGAAGGAAAGTTATAACCAACCTAGAGAGCATATTGAAAATCAGAGACATTATTTTGCCAACAAAGGTCCATCTAGTCAAGGCTATGATTTTTCCAGTGGTCATGTATGGATGTGAGAGTTGGACTGTGAAGAAAGCTGAGCACTGAAGAATTGATGCTTTGAACTGTGGTGTTGGAGAAGACTCTTGAGAGTCCCTTGGACTGCAAGGAGATCCAACTAAGTCCATTCTAAAGGAGAATAGTCCTTGTTCTTTAGAAGGAATGATGCTAAAGCAGAAACTGCAGTACTTTGGCCACCTCAAGTGAAGAGTTGAATGATTGGAAAAGACCTTGATGCTGGGAGGGACTGGGGTCAGGAGGAGAAGGGGATGACAGAGGTTGAGATGGCTGGATGGCATCACTGACTCGATGGACATGAGTCTGAGTGAACTCTGGGAGTTGGTAATGGACAGGGAGGCCTGGTGTGCTGTGACTCATGGGGTCGCAAAGAGTCGGACATGACTGAGTGACTGGACTGAACTGAACTGACCTATTTCTACCACTATTACTTGCTATGAGTTGGATAAAGGACTTATTTTATTTATTTCTTCCCTAATCAGTGAGAAAATAAGAGCAATTTTATGCACACAATTCCAAGTATGCCCAACTAATCAGGATGGTCCATTATTGGCTAATCCAGATTTTTCATGTATTTCTATTTGTATCCTGTGAATTACTGTGTCCACACTGCTCTTGGTTGGATTGATAAATAAATGCTGGGGTCAAAGCAACATATTTTTAGGCAGTCTTGGCATATGGATGAGCTTTTCTAACTAGGTGATATTATTAATACTTGATCCCAGAAGAGAGACTAGTGCCTCTGGTCCTTCTTGTGCATCAAGTCTCAAGACAGACTTGTACCTCACTCAGACCCCAAAGTCTAGGTAAATACTGGACTGAGAGATCTCTGGGCTTCTACTCCAACCCACCAGGCTCTTCTGTCCATGAAATTCTCCAGGCAAGACCACTGAAGTGGGTAGCCATTCCCTTCTCCAGGAGATCTTCCGGACACAAGGATCAAACACAGGTCTTCTGCATTGCAGGCAGATTCTTTACTGTCTGCCATCATGGAAGCCAACTGGAAACAATACATTTTATCTATTGAGAGGTCAGAAAGCAGAGACAAGTGTATGCACCTGAACTCCATTCAGGAAGAGCATTGTATTCACTTGGAAGAATTGTTTCCAAAAGTCTCTTGGGATAGACCTTACCTCTACTACCAGAATGAAGTGGCTGAACTGACCAAAAAACAAGGAAGAAGGTGATAAGAGGTGATCCTAGAGGAAGAAAAACATGGAAGATGGAGAGATGAGGATGGAGGCTGTGTTAGTCTGCCTGGGCTGCTGTAACGACTTACCACAGACTGGGTGTTAAACAGCAGACATTTATATTCTCACTGTTTTGGAGGCTAAGAATCCAAGACCAAGTTGCCAGGTAATTCACTTTCTGGTGAGGACCCACTTACTGGTTTGTTGGAAGCTACCATCTCACCCTGTGCGCTCATGAGAGGGTGGAGGCTGGGGGGAGGGTAAAGCTTGGGGATATTGGATTTCCCATGGACATCAGTGAGGGAGCTCACCGGAAGTTTTCTTGAGACTTGGTGGAAATTAGAGACAGGGCTTCAAAACTATATAAACCAAGAATCAGGGATTTGGAACAAACTGAATTAGTTTTGTGAGAAGTATAAAATGAATCTGGACATTATAAAGCATATATATGTATACATGTATATGTATATATACTATTAGCCTGTCTATCTATTTATACCTGTCCTCATAAATAGAATTGATGAGATTTACAGAAAAATAAGAGAAAGTAAACAGGTGAGAAAATCAGGTGTGAATGAAAATCAAGGTAGGAAAGTGAATTAATATTTATAAGTTCGGCATATAGAAACACAGAGGACACTAAAAATTTCAAGTTTTATAGACTTTACATTGGTGCTAAGCTTCCTGGTAGCCAAGGAAAAGAGGGAACGATATCTGATAAAACATTTTATAAACCTCTAAGTAATGCTCAAAATTCTCCAAGCCAGGCTTCAGCAATATGTGAACTGTGAAATTCCAGATGTTCAAGCTAGTTTTAGAAAAGGTAGAGGAACCAGAGATCAAACTGACAACATCCGCTGGATCATTGAAGAAGCAAAAGAGTTCCAGAAAAACATCTATTTCTGCTTTATTGATTATGCCAAAGCCTTTGACTGTGTGGATCACAATAAACTGGAAAATTCTTCAAAAGATGGGAACACCAGACGACCTGACCTGCCTCTTGAGAAACCTCTATGCAGCTCAGGGAGCAACAGTTAGAACTGGACATGGAACAACAACCTGGTTCCAAATAGGAAAAGGAGTACATCAAGGCTGTATATTGTCACCCTGCTTATTTAAGTTCTATGCAGAGTACATCATGAGAAACGCTGGGCTGGAAGAAGCACGAGCTGGAATCAAGACTACCGGGAGAAATATCAATCACCTCAGATATGCAGATGACACCACCCTTATGGCAGAAAGTGAAGACAAACTGAAAAGCTTCTTGATGAAAGTGAAAGAGGAGAGTGAAAAAGTTGGCTTAAAGCTCAAAGTTAGAAAACTAAGATCATGGCATCTGGTCCCATCACTTCATGAGAAGTAAATGGGGAAACAGTGGAAGTGGTGATAGGCTTTATTTTTGGGGCTCCAAAATCACTGCAGATGGTGACTGCAGCCATGAAATTGGAAGACACTTACTCCTTGGAAGCAAAGTTATGACCAACCTAGATAACATAGTAAAAAGCAGGGACATTACTTTGCCAACAGAGGTCTATCTAGTCAAGGCTATGCTTTTTCCAGTGGTCGTGTATGGATATGAGAGTTGGACTGTGAAGAAAGCTGAGTGCCAAAGAATTGATGCTTTTGGACTGTGGTGTTGGAGAAGAATCTTGAGAGTCCCTTGGCCTACAAGGAGATCCAACTGGTCCATCTAAAGGAGATCAGTCCTGGGTATTCATTGGAAGGACTGATGCTGAAACTGAAACTCCAATACTTTGGCCACCTCATGGGAAGAGTTGACTCACTGGAAAAGATTCTGATGCTGGGAGGGATTGGGGGCAGGAGGAGAAGGGGACGGCAGAGAATGAGATAGCTGGATGGCATCACAGACTCAATGGAGAGGAGTTTAAGTGAACTGTGGAAGTTTGTGATGGACAGGGAGGCCTGGTATGTTGTGATTCATGGGGTTGCAAAGAGTTGGACACAACTGAGAGATTGAACTGAACTGAAGATATATATTATGCAGAAATGGCCAGTGATCTTTATATGTATACACAATATTTTAATAATGATTTTGCAGCATGAAGTCTCAATGCAATTTGATGAAAAGATCTAAAAATACATTTTTTTTGCATACAGTGAATTAGTTTTAAGATGAGAAAATTTAAAATAGGGCTGTTAATAAAATGGAAGCCTACTTTGATTTTGCTCCCACAAAGACATTATTTTTTGTACTATTAATACAAGCACAGCCAACCAGTGATCTTAATTTGTTTCATAGTCTCCATAGTATTTGATGAGAGTAGATAGGGGAGCCTGATGGGCTATTGTCTATGGGGTCACATAGAGTCAGACATGACTGAAGTGACTTAGCAGCAGCAGCAGCAGCAACAGCAGCAACAGCAGCAGCCAAATTTGGGTTTCCCTGGTATCTCAGTGGTTAAGAATCTGCCTGCCAATGTGCCCATTCAAGAGATATGGGTTCAATCCTGGGTCAGGAAGACCCGTTGAAAAAGAAAATGACAACTCACTCCCGTATTCTTGCCTGGGAAATCCCATGCACAAAGAAGCCTGGTGGGCTATAGTCCACGGGGTTGCAAAGAGTCAGACACAACTTAGGGACTAACTAAAAACAACAGCCAACTGTAGCAGAAAAGGGGATGTTTAAACCTGACATATACACACTAAAATTTTCACAACACTTCTATACTTTAAGTAGAGTTCCAAGATACAGACTTCAGCCACTGAGGAAATTCTAGAAATGGACACCTCCCAATGGAATCCTCATTAATTTGGATTAATTCACCAAGGCTGTGCCACTGTGTTTTCTGACATAAACACACATAGGTAATGATGAACCACAGACATCTTTGTTTATTTTCCCCTTGTTCATCTTTTCCATAAACATTTGCTGGGCCTGCTCTCTGTCAAGAGTTGATCTGGATGCTAGAGGCTGAGAAGAACCAGGTCCATGGCCTCTTAGGTCACAGCGGGCAGACAGATGAGCAGATAGAGATGTTGGCAGTGGGCAATGATCTGAGAAGGATTAGATACTGGTTAGATCCTGTTAGATGTCTAGGGGCTGAGCATGCACTTTACCTTGACTGGTGGCTGTGGGCCACACTGAACTTTCCCTTTTTCGATGACATTGGCTTCCTCCTCCAGACCTTACTCTTGAGGGATGCAAAAGTTCATCCAGGTATAGCTATGAGGGGTAAGCCCTGGCCTTGTGTCACGCTTACACTTTAAGCTATGTTGGGGGATCTATCCATTATAGGAAATCCTGTGATTTTTCTGCTCAAACCTGTTTTCCTGATGTGGGCTCAGGGACTCCTCCTGGGTTTGGCCACAGAAGGAATGACCCAGCCCTGATATGGTTTCTGAGACAAAGAAATTACCAAAGGAGGGGTTTTTCTGACGGTCCAGTGGCTAAGACTCTGTGCTCCCAATACCCAAAGCAGGAGGCCTGGGTCTGATCCCTGGTTAGGGAACTAGGTCCCACATGTCACAAATAAGACCTGGTGCAGCCAAATATATAAATTAAAAAATATTAAAAATAGAAATTACCAAAGGGGGGAATTTCCTGGTGATCCAGTGGCTAAGACTCTAAGCTCTCAATGCAGGGGTCAGAGTTCCATCCCTGGTCAGGGAACTAGGTCCCACATGCTGCAACTGAGACCCAGTGCAGCCAAGTATATAAATAAATAAAAATAAACATTTAAAAAATAAATCACCAAAGGGCATGTATCCTCTCAACTGGGAGTTCCAGGAGGCCCTGGTCAGGTATGGTCAAAGGGATTAGGTCCCACCTCTGGTATCTACTTCATCCCCAACCCTTCCCACTCATAAATTTCTATATCCTGGACACCAACAGCCAAATGAACAGCCTGTTTTCTTCTCTGAAGCTTAAGTAGGAAGCCAGGAACCCAATCCACTAAGTCAATCATTTTCTCCTGATCAAATGCCTTTTTTCTTCCCTTACATCTATGTAATGACTGGGCCCCTCTCTGTTCATATCTGGGTCCACAGATAAAGGTAGTGCTTATATAACACTCACTATTTACTCTATGCCATGCTTACAAACATCTCACACATCTCAGGGCATCTCATGATGTCTGT
This sequence comes from Procapra przewalskii, assembly GCA_006410515.1. Classification (NCBI taxonomy): domain Eukaryota; kingdom Metazoa; phylum Chordata; class Mammalia; order Artiodactyla; family Bovidae; genus Procapra; species Procapra przewalskii. The sequence continues at coordinate 4,526,750 of SJYF01001136.1, forward strand.
ATGAGGAGGTGCTGAATGCTGTCATGCCAGGCAGGGGAAGCTGAGCTATGGGGAAGGGGTGGGATGGGATTTGCAGTCTGGCTGCTGAGTTAGGGCTCCTCGGCACTCACTCTGCTGCCTTTCAGGTAGCCAGAGCTTGATAGATGTTCTGAAAGATTTATGGTCTGTTGAACGACTTAGTTTTGGTTTCAGGTTTGGAGGATTCGCTGGCAAAATAATCACTCTACACTTTGGTAAGAAATAAAGAAGTTTATTATGTTTATAGTAAGTTACATATGAGGGTAAGTAATATAATAGAATAATTATTACATATATGTGTAATATATAATATTATAATCACTAAATTGGGGAAACAGTTTCCAATACACCAATAGTATCAGTTCAGTTCTGTCGCTCAGTAGTGTCCGACTCTTGGCCACCCCATGAATTGCAGCACGCCAGGCCTCCATGTCCATCACCAACTCCTGGAGTTCACTCAGATTCACATCCATCGAGTCAGTGAAGCCATCCAGCCATCTCATCCTCTGTTGTCCATCGAGTCATCCAGCCATCTCATCCTCTGTTGTCCCCTTCTCTTCCTGCCCCAATCCCTCCCAGCATCAGGGTCTTTTCCAATGAGTCAGCTCTTCGCATAAGGTAGCCAAAGCACTGGAGTTTCACCTTTAGCATCGTTCCTTCCAAAGAACACCCAGGACTGATCTCCTTTAGAATGGACTGGTTGGATCTCCTTGCAGTCCAAGGGACTCTCAGGATTCTTCTCCAACACCACAGTTCAAAAGCAACCAATACTATAGTAAGAAACAAATGTATGCATCTCCAAACTGGAGAAACATGTCTAGATCCAAACGGGAGTCCCCAGTCCCAGTTGATGGAATTCTCCAGGCTAGAATACTGGAGTGGATAGTCTTTCCCTTCTCCAGGGGAATCTTCCCAATCCAGGGATTGAACCCAGGTCTCCTGCATTGCAGGAGGATTCTTTACCAACTGAGCCACAAGGGAAGCTCAAGAATAGTGGACAGCCTATCCCTTCTGGAGTGGGTAGTCTATCTGTTCTTCAGAGGATCTTCCTGACCCAGGAATCTGCATTGTGGGAGGATTCTTTACCAACTGAGTTATTGGGGAAGCCCCAAAGATATGCAAACAATATATTAACAAAATGAAGTCAAACACACATCAGCAAATTTGGGGAAACACTTAAATCCAGATTCAAGCAAAGTAGGAGGTCCCTCAAACAGCAAACTGGAGTCCCCAGCTGAAAGGTCTCAGATAGTGTGTCCACCTCACGGGTGAGACCTCAGAGCACCATCTGAAGGAGTCCCCAAAAGCTTACAGCTTGGTGATAAAAGTGGGATTCCTTACGGCTTAGCTGGTAATCATCAGCTTACATGCAAAGATGCAGTTCTGGCCATTATGTTAAATGCTTGCATTTCTAGTTGTAAGTCTCAGAATGTTTGCTGATCCCTGGGAACTGGCCAGATTCCCATGCCCAGAAAGCTTCATGACTTACTCCCTTCCTTATCTGTTGGTTCCCAAGACCTGTTTTCAGTTTGTGCAGCTGGGCACGTAACTCCTATCAGGGCGTCTGTTCAGTCAAAGGTCTAGTGTTGCCTCTGCAGTCTGAACAAGACTACTTCTTTCCCCAACAGAGGGCCTTGGCTGTCAGTTGGTGGATGAACAGAGACCTTTGGCTGCATGGTTTCTCAGGGACCTTAGGCGGCCCAGATAGTACGGTGTCTATTAGGGGCAGGTGGTTGAAACTGTCTGTTCTCAAACATCCAAGAGGGTTCTCTGGGCCACCATGAAGGTGGTGAGGTCACTATGGTTGGGTAGTAGGACATTTTACAGATGGACCTGTTGGAAGCACTCACATCCTTGAGTATGACTGTGTACATTTGTTGAAATTCATTGAACTCGATGAAAAAGAGATGCATTTCAGTGTGTGTAAGTTATAACTTGATGAACCCAAAGCCAGTGCTTGGTGACAACCTAGAGGTATGGTTTGGGGAGGGAGGGGCAATCAAAAGTAGGAGACACATGTCTCCTTTGGCCTATGGCCGATTCATGTTGTTGATATATGGCAAAAATCATCACAATATTGTAATTATCCTCCAATTAAAAATAAATAAGAAAGTTGAAGTAAAAGCATATCCTAAACACTAGACAGCCAGAGTTCCACTCCCTCGGTTGCTCAGGCTGGTCGTCTCCAACCAAGCTACACTCTTGACCTCCGGACTGATGCCATTCTTGATTACCTTCCCTGGTAATTGGAAGCTGGTGTGTGATGGCTGAGGGAGAGTTATATGTGTTTAGTGATGACAGTGGAACTGGGAGTCCTTTGACAAGCTGTGCCCCTGTCTGTTTTATTAGCTAAAGCTGCTACTGTGATTGCCAGCTGAGCAGCCACAGCGCTGTCACTCAGGTGAGCTCAAATCCTGTGAGGGGAGGCAGTCAGCTGAGCCTGACAGAAGCCACTGATGCTGCTAGGGTTGGAGCTGCAGATTTTACAGAGGCCTGATGTTTTCAGGAGAATTCCTCTCATCTTTCCTGCCATATGAAGCATGGAAAGATAATGCTTAAGACCTTGTTCTCTAAAATTCGGGTGCTGAGCACTCATCTGAAGGGCAACGGCATCAGATTTTCATGAGCACTGGGTAGCCAAGACTTAGCACTATTCCTGACCAGCAGCAAACCTTGAGCAAGTCACTTAATTTCTCCAAGCCTCAGTCTCCCCATTGGTAAAATGCGTATGATAAGATCTGGCTCATGAAATGGGCTGGATTTTGCTAACTCTCTCTGAATTACTTGTAGTTCAGGACTGGTTCCAGGACACTCTCCTCCTGGATGCATCTCAAGTAATATCACTGTCCCTGTCTCCCATCCTTTCCTGTGAAGTTCACATCCCTGATGGCCTCAACCACACGAAAGTGTGTTGCTTTGGACTCACCGGTGTTGAGTCAGGAGCTTTCCTCCATTAGAATGTAACCCCCTGTGGGTGAGGACCAACTTTTATACCACCTTAACAATCACACTCTCCTTGGTGACTGCATCATTACCTGGTTGAATTTTTTCCATAACACTCACCATTATCTGAAATAATCTCTTTATTTATCACCTGTCTCTCCTGCTATACTGTAACCATTTGTTTCCATTTACCTTCCTATCCCCTAGTATCTAGAAAGGTGGATGCCACAGAAATCATGGGTTCTCAGTGACTATCTTGGAAAAGATGGATATACCACTTCAGCATCCCCAGACTCCCAGCATAGAGCTGAGCATACCTTGGACTCAGCATGTACTTTCTGGTCTGTCGGCTGGTTGATTGAATTATATGTAGAGCCAGCCCCTGTCAACAGATGGTCAGGCATGGGATTATAAAGGTCTCAGGTGTCTGGCCTGAATGAGGGAAATGGCTAATTTTATGAGCTCATTTGTGGTTGCTGATTGTAGCAGTATCAACAGAAATAGCTTCAGTTACAAAGGACAGTATCATCTATCACTAAGGTCTCTCTTGTCAATCTGCTTTGAAAACCGATTTTTATGAAAGAGGATTTTAATGGGAATGCCAGGCTTGTGAAGTGGAAGTCAAAGATAAAGATGGAAGGATGTTCTTAAGGCCTTTGTGTACCTATGAGTAAATGTTTTTTTTTTTTTTAATTAAAGGCAAATTCTAAAGGGGGAATTGGCAGGTTTTATCCTCCCTTAGTTTTCAAATAACATAAATCTTGTTTCCTCAATAAGACTCTAGGTTAGGCCATCAATTTCCTTCCTTTTTCTTTTTCATCATTGCTTATACCAGGATATTGAATACAGTTCCCTGTGCTATGCTGTGACCTTGTTTGTCCATTCCCTGTACAATAGTTTGTGTCTACTAATCCCAAACTTCCAATCTATTTTTCTGCCACCCACTCCCCATCTTGGCAACCAAGAGTTCTCTGTGAGTTTGTTCTGTTTCATAGATAAGTTCATTTATATCCTATTTTAGATGCCACATGTAAGTGATATATAGTATTTGTCTTTCTCTGACTTATTTCATGTAGTATGATCATCTCTAGTTGCATCCATGTTGTTGCAAGTGGCTCAATTTTCTTTTAGGCAGAAATGCATTTTGTGGGAATGACCTTTGTCCCAGCCTATGTGATAAGACAGGATGTTGCTGCAGTGCCATTGATGGTCAGTAGGACCATGTCCAGTTCCTCCTTTAGGTTGTTGGGTCATTTTTGCACCCCGCCCCTGCCCCTGCCCGCCGCCCGCCGCCCCTTCCTGCCAAGGGTAGAAGTTTCCAGAATCAGTGAGCCTGCCTCTGGATCATCTCCTTCTCTTGGTATGTAGAACTTCTACTGCTTGACCCTGAATGATGTCAGTTCATACTCCTGAGACCACACAGCTGGTAAGTGATGGGGTGAATTTGGCCGCTGGGCAGTTAGACAATGGACCCCATAGTAACCACCTATTATTCCATCCTGCATCTCAGGAGAAAGGGAGTAGTGAGAGAACACCGCAGTCTCTTGGACCCAGGCTGGACCCTTTCAGCCCAGGAAGTCTCTTCCATAGGAGCTATTACTTATCTGCACATGATGGCCTCTAACAGAAACCAAGTGAAACCCAGAAGGAACCAGAAACATCCTAGGACATAGCTCTTGATTCCACCTGAACATGCCGGCAGGGTGTCTACAGAGCCAAGTGAACCTACTGAACAGAGCCTGTCACCTAGAGACAGAGATCTGTGACTTGCAGGGGGAATTATAGACTTTCTGGAGGAGGCAGATGGATGGATTTCAAAAGATGGGTGGGGCTTCAGTGTCTAGAGAGGTTGATGTCCTCAGAAAGTGTCCCAGCTGTTAAATCTAAGTGCCCGGGTGGAGGCAGGTGTGAGCATGGGATGGGGACGGGGAAGGAAAGAGGGAGATACATTTGAGTTCGTGTCCAGCCTTGGTCTCTCACCTCCAGCTGGGTCCTGTGCTCTCTTGGCACCCCAGGACATCCAGCATCAAGTCTTTTGATCAGGGTCTGGAGCCAAAACCATGCATCCATCATCAGAAAAGTGTCTTCGGATGGAGGGTCCAGGGCAGAGACCATCAGGGAGGCATCAGCTGCATCTTTCTACTCCTGCTCAGATCCCATTTCTTTCACAGGGAGATGCTCTCAGTTTTCAGCATGGCTATGGTCCCAGGACAGAAGCAGGTACAGTCAGAGGACAGCATGCCTGCCATCGGGCCTCTCTAGCTCTCTCCTATTGAACTTGTGATCCTGCCAACATGGAGATGATCACAGTCAGTTGTTTAAGACTTGAGATAAAATTCAACTTTGCTCCACTGGATTAGAGACTGTCCAAGAAAATTCACAGAAAGAAAGAGATTAAAATGAGAGGCATCCCCTCATTCTCAGCAAAGGCTGGTCCCTCCAGTCACAGTGTGTGAAGCGGAGACTGTCAGGGGTGGACCCTCCAGCTCCATTTCCTATCCCTCCTCTCCTTTTAGCCATAAAAATACACTTTTAAATGGTTTTGCTCTTGAATGCTTTCCTCTCTATTGTTGAAAATGACAATGCTGAAAAACAAGGAGAAAAAAATATATACACCATATCCTGGAAAATTGTATGATTTGGTGTTGCAAAAACCTATATTTAGTGCTTTATAGGAACTCTTGTGGTCCAGAGCCACAGTAATCAGTATAATTTCCCATAGGAGAAATGTTTAAGAGAGATCTAAGTGTTCTGTCTTTCTCTGGTGTTGCTGATGATGACAATAATATAAAAATGCTAACTTTCTAGGCATGGTATAAACCCATTTAATCCTTCCAACAACTTATGAGCTGCTACTATCTTTTTCTCTTCTTCCACACTGTGCACATGTAAGATCTTAGTTCCCTGACCAGGGATTGAATCCACACCCCCTGCCTTGGAAACACAGAGTCCAAACCACTGCACCAGAAGGGAAGTCCTTTTTGCCCCCTTTTTTGGCTCTGCCTAGTGGCATATGGGATCTTAGTTTCCTGATCAGGGATTAAACCTGAGCCCCCTGCATTGGGAGTGTGCAGTCTTAACTGCTGGACCACCAGGAAAAGTGAAAAGCGGACACGGTTGTGTCCAACTCTTTGTGACCTCATGGACTGTAGCTACCAGGCTCCTCTGTCCTTGGAATTTTCCAGGCAAGAGTACTGAAGTGGGTTGCCATTTCCTTCTCCAGGGGATCTTCCTGAGCCAGGGGTCGAACCCAGGTCTCCAGCATTGCAGGCAGATGCTTTACCTTCTGAGCTACCAGGGAAGTCCAGACCACCAGGGAAGTTCCCATCATTATTTTTCAAAAGAGATCACTCAGGTTCAGAGAGATTGGGCAGGCAATTAAGGTTCCCCAAGTGGGAGATTTCACCTGACATTCACACCCAGGTTCACCTGATTCCAAGACCATGAATCTTTGCCATTACACTGCCAGCCATTGTCAAGTAGAATGGCCACCGCTTTAGCAAAGAATTCCCCACCTCTCTCCAACTTGGTGATGTTTTCAGAACATGATATCAATAGCAATTAATTCATAAAGTCACCAATCTCCTTCAGAAAATCCACTGATCAAGAATTATTACCTTGTAAGTGACACATTTTTATTTAATTACGAACGGTCTGGAGATGGCATGTAATTTCATGCTACATCTCCTTGGCTTGCTTACTGCTTTAAAACAACTATATCACTGAAAGGATTTAAAAGAGAAATGGCTCCAGGGGATATAAAAATCCTTAAATGTGTGCATCTAAATAAACTGGTCACACCATTAAAGGATAGAAAAAAGAATATTATTAAGCAGTCTGTAATTAAAGTATTGATTCTTTCTGCATGAATTAAAAAGCAAAAAAGTATTAATTAACAGTGAATATATGAGATTAGGCTAGGAAGATACTGAAGTGAAGCATTCAATTCAGTGCTGAGTAGTCTGTTGTTTTCCATTTAGAAGGTTTATATTTGAGGAAGAATTATAAAAAGACAAGTTAATGTTTCTACTCGAAGCTGGAATTGTTTTGCTTAAGAGTTGGGGGTCTTTTTTTGGCATTTTTGTGAGTTTCTGGAGCTGCAGGGTTGTGGAGGTGGAGGGGGAGCAGGAGAACATGGTCGGTCACCCCCCTTCTCTCTGCAGCAGACGGGCCCGCATCCTGCCCCATCCTCGTGCAGCGCTGTGTCGCAGCCCTGCCAATGATGCAGCAAGTTCTGCCTGCAGACACCCTTCTCCCTGCTCACCGTTCTGCCAGAGGCTCGTCTGTTTTTACCAGGAATCTGTCCTTTGGGAATTCTTGTCTTCTTTGGGGCCCCTGGCTGACCTCTTTTGCTTGTTGTCTTTAAAAGTAGTTGTGTCTACCTGCAAATTGGTGCGAGTGAATTCAGCAACATAATCAAGTGGTCATAAAAACTACAACCAATTTAACTATAAAATCAGCAGTTCTCTCTTCCCTGTGATGGTGGTTGCCCACGGGGCTTCACTGAATTTGTCATATTCCTACCTGTCCCGCTGAGAAATGAAGGTTGTGCTTAAATGGAATTCATATGGCAGAGATATTCAATTGTATGTGGAAGGACTTTATTGAAGTATTGTTCATTTACAGTGTTCTGTTCATTTATGCTGTACAGCAAAGTGTTTCAGTGATACCTATGTATACGTATTCTTTCTCATATTCTTTTCCATTAAGGTATATTACAAGATATTGAATATAGCTCCTTGTGCTATTCAGTAGGACTTTGTTGTTTATTTATTTTACTATTATTTTATTTTATTTATTTAATTTTTATTTTATATTGGAGTATATTTAATTTACAATGTGCTAATTTGAAGTGTATAGCGAAGTGTTGAGTTATACACATACATGTATCTATTCGTTTTCCATTTAGTAATTATAGAATAGTGAATAGAGTTGCTGCACTATACTGTAGGTCCTTGGTTATCTATCTGAAGCATAGTAGTGTGTACACGTCAATCCCAAACTCCTAGTCTATCTCTCCCTCTGCTCTTCCCTGCTGGCAACCACACATTTGTTCTCCAAGTCTGTGAGTCCAAGTCTGTGAGTTTCTGTTTTGTAAATAAGTTCATTTGTAGCAATTTTTTTTTGACTCTGCATGTAGATGGTATAGTCTGTCTTTGTCTGACTTATTTAACCTAGTATGATGATCTCTAGGTCCATCCATGTTGCTGCAAAATGGCATTATTTCATTTTTTGTGGCTGAATAATATTCCACTGTATACAGGTACCACATTTTTATTCATTCATCTGTGGATGAACATTTAGGTTGTTTCCATGCCTTGGCTCTTGTGAATAATGCTGCTGTGAACATAGGAGTGCTTGTAGTTTTTTGAATTAGTTTTCTTTTTTTTTTTTTACTTTGTTACATGGCTTGTGGGATCTTAGTTCCCCATTCAGGGATCAAACCTGTGCTCACTGCAGTGGAAGTTTGAAATCTTAACTACTGGACTGCCAGGGTATTTCCTCAAATTAGAGTTTTGTCCAGACATATGCCTAGGACTGGGATTGCAGGATCATATGGTAGCTCTGTTTTTTTTTTTTTTTTTTTTAAGGAACCTCCATACTGTTCTCCACA
>SJYF01001136.1:4544032-4555901 GCA_006410515.1 Procapra przewalskii
AAACTGCTATATGGTGGTGGAACTGAACATGAAATATCTCCAAGGTATGTCTTTATATCAAAATTTTTTTTCAATATGTAATGAGATTACATTATAGTATATATTATGTTAATGAAATATTTTGCTATTTCTTTGGTACTAACTCTCAGAGTTGGTATGTATCTTATGCTTGCTTGGACCAGCCAGATTTCAAGTGCTCAAAGCCACATGTGGTCAGTGGTTATCATATTATTGGATGTAGCCATTCTAGAGAAAACCCAAGGCTAAGGTTGGTATAGTGGAATATCCTTTCCTTATTGAGTGTCTGGAGCCTCACAGGGGTCCCTGGGGTCAGGGATTGGTCTAGTGGGGAATTACCTTCAGTGGCCCAGGGATGAAGATGGAATACATTTCAGGGGGCACCAGAGGTCAACACTGATGAAGCCAAAGCAGCTGGAGACCCTGGGCATCCATCCCATTCCCAGCCCTAGCCTGTGGTCCTGCACCCACCTTCTCTGGGTGATGGCTGGTCCAGCTCAACTCCAAGCCTCAGGACTGTGGCAGACACCCTGGAGGGGAAAAAGCAAACTCCCTATTTCAAATCTTATCACAGGTCCTACCTTCCCAGAGGTCATATCTAACCCTTCATTTCCCCACTGTGCAGGTTTTGACATCCTCTGTCATACCAGCCTGGGAGACAGTATTTGTGTGATTTCCTCTGCTTCAGCTGCCTTCCAGGTGTGTTCACCCAGGGAAATACAGGTGGGCTGAGCCCACAGGGAGCTGCGGCCCTGGGGAGGGTGTCTTAGAGGCAAGGTTCAGCTTCTGGCTTGCTGTGTGGCCTTGGTGTGTCTATGGTGTGTCTAATACCTTGGCTAGGAAGTGGGAGTCTGATGATGCTGGGAGAAGATAGATTAAATTCCCTTCTGGCTCTGACTTTATTAAGCTTCCATGATCTCTCCCTTCCTCTTCTTCTCTCTCTTATACACACACACACACACACACACACACACACACACACACACACACACACACAGCTCAGTTGTCCATGATGTTTGGGAGTCAGTGTGATATTTGTGAGCACCCCACCCCACCCTACCCCACACTTCCTTTTGGATTCTTTCCCATCTTTCAGCAGTTTCTCTGCAACCCAGCATATCCTAGAGTTGCTATATCCCATGCAGGCAGAGAAAAAACAACTCAGGCAAATCCATGCCTATTTAAGATCCAGATGAAGTCTAATAAATCATAGTTCCTCAACACACTCTGGATTTTTCATATCCAAGCGGAATCCCCAAAGTTCTCTCTCTGGATAGCATTGCTCACCTCATCTCCCATCCACTTCTGCCATCCTAAAAATACCCTAGCTGGTCTTCACTCTACTTTGAAGTTTCTCCCTCCCACAACTGAAAGCGCCAGTCATTGTCCACCAGGGGCTATTTCACATTAGGGCTAACCACTCAGGCCATGCAGTTATGGACCAACTGATGGGCGTGCCTGTCTCCTCACTGACCAGGAGCTTCTTTATTAATTTATTAATTTCATCCCCTCAAACCCAGAACTGGGCAGACTAGTATGTGTTTCAACTAGATGTTGGTGTTAGGGAAGTAGTTTTATACCTCCTAAGATGATTTCATCTTAGGAAATGCAGGAGGAAACAATGCCTAATCCAAAGGTGTACCTTGCAGAAGACTGGACTTGAAGCATCTCGCAGGGAAAGCATATTTGAGAGACCTGGTGAATCCTGTGCTTTTCTAATTATAGATCCTTAGGAGAATACATGTTTGATCCCTGGGTTGGAAAGAGCCCTGGAGGAGGGCATGGCAACCCACTCTGGTATGCTTGCCTGGAGAATCCCATGGACAGAGGAGACTGGTGGGCTACAGTCCGTAGGGTGGCAACGAATCAAGTCGTACATGACTGAAGCAACATAGCATGCACACGCAGGCACACGTGGAGAATATGTAAAGAACTCTCCGCTTATTTGATGATTAAAAATTAAAAGGATGGAGATTTGTTAAGAATTTGCCTTGCAATGCAAGGGACATGGGTTCGATTCCTGGATGGGGAGCTAAGATCCCACCTGCTGCATGGCAACTAAGCCTGTGCCCTGCAGCTACTGAGCCCAGGCACTTTGGAGCCTGCATGTCACAACTAGAAAGAAGCTCACACACCACCACTAAGACCTGATGTAGACAAATATATAAACAAATGTTTTTAAAAATAAGATACTCAGTTATATTTTTTCTAGGAAAAATATTCATGCAAGTTTGTATCATTGTAATAGGATTTAGAAGCAAACTACACTTTTTGTGCAGGCAGGGAACCAAAGAGGGATTTTTTTCCCTTAAGTTTTTCACAAATATGTAGAGGTAAACTCATTTAGGAGATTTGAGAACAATAGTATTTTCAGGGGCAATTTCTCAGTACAGTGGAGGTCTGGAGGAATTCTAGAAAGTGCAGGATCAGACTTCAAGTCATTTTAAACTTGCTGAGGTGAACATCACTGAATTAACTGAGAGGTTTTCATGATCATGTCCCCATCATGAATTATACATGCATCTCATATTCAAAAGGATGCACTGCTCTTCTGTTTTATAAAATGGTTTTTCATTTTGCATTGACGTGTATATTGGTGAAAGCAAAATTTAGAATTCCTGGACTGCTAGAAAGTGACTGATGGTTCTTATGACTCAAGAGTGGCTCATGATTGCTGCTGAATGTCAAGAAGGGAAGACACACATATTGATTTGTTCTCTTTCAGATGACTTCCTGAAATTTGAAATCAGCCAGCTCCTAGTAGGGTTACTGATGCTGTGATAGTTTTGTTCTGTGCTCCCTCCCACTTTAGGCTGGTGTTTTCACTGTATGAGTGCCCCCAAGAAAAGGCAACAGAGAAAAAGGGGACTGGTGGCAAGAAATGCCTGTGGCATGTAACAGATGCTGTCTCAGCTTAGCACAACTGATGGGAGTGGGGAAGCCTGCTCCATCCCAACCTACCTGTGAATTTCCCATCATCCTCAGCACAGGGACCTGGACACCTGCCTTCCTGGATTCCAGCCTTCCAACAGGGTCTTGCTAAAACAGGAAGAATAACTGGAAACACACGGTTCTTCTTGTGTGGATTTAAGTAAGACTCAGTGTAGACACTTCAGAGATGGAGGAGAGAGTTAATCCTTGAATTACATGCCAAGGAATGGTGCTCCTTCCCAAAGCCCAGAACAGATCCACTCTGGCTGAATAAAGCTATTAGATGGGTGAATTCATTGTTTTAGCCAAGTAGATAATTCTCTAGCACTGAAGGAATGATCACTTTGGGTTTATGTTCTATTTCACACAATGAGCAAGGGTTTATAAGTTAGAGTGTTAATTAAATTTTTATTACTTGATATAAATCGATGTTTCTAAGTGCCTACTGTAGATGTAAGACAGCCTTTTAAAGCCAATAACTCCATACTAGAGGCTGCCCAGATTGGCATCCAGCAGCATCTTGACCATCAACAGGTTGAAATTTCCTTTGGGAGGATTGGATGAGTCACATGCTGCTATTTGACTGACAGGTTCTCTCTAGGAAAAGTTGCAGCAGGGAGTGTAAGTGGGGGTGGGTGTTTGAGCCTGCATTTCCCCAGCCAAAATAGCTTCATATTTCTAGGGAGTAAGTAGTAAGAAACATTGCAACTGCCTGACCAGCACTAGTCCGGGAGGGTACCTCTCGGGTGCTGTGTGGCTGTCTCTTTTTCGGGGCAAGACTACTGTTTCCATCCTCAGGGACTCCTGGGCCAATTCCTCCATGTGATGTATGTGGTTTCCTAGCCTGGAAACAGGCTACAGGGTCTGCTTGGATGATGTTTCTATATTCAGCTGTTTTTGTTGCAGCTGGGAAGTAAAGACAATGAATATGCTGGCAAAGAGCGTATTTTAATCTTTAGGGTAAAAACTAGATCCCCTGGTCTTTTATGCTTATAATAAATGTTTCTGAAGTAGGAAAAGACCTATGACTAGCTCACCAGGAGCCAAACTAATCACCCACAGCTCCATTCAATTTGGCAACATTTATTTGTCATAATACCCTTGAGACTGATCTGCTTAATACTAAATATGTGTTTGCTCCTAATGTGTGGTTACTGTACTTTTTCCCAGGGCAAAGATCCCATTTTCAACCTTTCTTTACGGTCATAAGATAATTTAAAACAAGACAAAGTCTCACTTGGTTCACGAGTCCTAGGGGGTTTCATTCATATCTTGACTTCCGTCTGGGCATCTCAGGTACAGAGCACCAATATCTCTTGACTAGCTCCAAAGTGCAATTCTGGACATGGCTCAGGCCCAGTCCCACTCACTTTCAGGCAGCTTCTAACACCATCACCAACAGGGAGTCTGCCAATGTGTCTGAAGTCGGCCTGCCTGTGACTGGCACCTGTCACTTGTCACACATTTACCCTGGGGACTTCCCTCCCATCTTCTTGTGAGCTCCTGGCATCTTGGGACATTTGCTATGGCATCCTGGAACTGGAGCAACTGATGCTCTCTCAGACAAATCATCTGAATGGCATAGATGACACATCAATTAAGTATAAAGCAAAATATTCTGAGGTCAAGGGGCTTGTTATCATATGAGGCTTATTTAGTGATAAGAATTTATAGAGAGAAATTTGGTAAACTTACCTAGTCTTGGAGCAACTCTGACTCTACCTTTTCAGTTCTGGAGTAGATGTCCAAGCGCCTGATGTAGCTGCACTCTGCACTGTGGCCTTATTGCAGCTGCGTAGTAGGTCAGTTCACTGGGAGATATGTACCCATTTCTGGTGTGCATTAATATCTGTTTCCCTTCTTTTTGTGGCACATGGACATCATGCTTCCTTGCTCCTTGCAGTTAGATTGTGACTACTTCTGAATCAAGAAACGAAGGTGGACACGATGGATATTGATTCGAGCGGAGGCAATAGCAAGCCCATGTGATTCTCTGAATGTCTCTTGCCTGCTTCACTGAGCTTGGAAGACTCCTTAGGGTTTATGGAGCCATACAATCAAAGTAGCCCGAATCATCAAAGTCTTGGGTGCCACTCAGCCCTACACTGAGCAAGAAATTATCTTCTATTATTAAAACCATTGAGATCTGGAGGATGTTTGTTACCACAGTGGATGTGGGTCCTATCCTGATAACTGTCTTTAGAAAGTGCATTTTTACAGTTTGGTGCATGTGTGTGGGTATCAGCATGGAGGTGTATGCCCAGTAGGAACCAGCGAGAGTGAGTCCTCAAAGAACTTTCCATGGTTGGATGAAGATGCTGAACTATGCTAGAAAGGGTTTGGTTTTTCACTAGGACTAAGGGAAACCAGGATCTTTGCTAGTAGCTCAGCTGGTAAATAATCCGCCTTCTATGTAGGAGACTCTGGTTCAATTCCTGGGTCAGGAAGTTCCCCTGGAGAAGGGGTAGGCTACCCAATCCAGTATTCTTGCCTGAAGAATCCCCATGGACAGAGCAGCCTGGCAGGCTATAGTCCATGGGGACGCAGAGTTGGACACGACTGAACGACTCAGTACAAGGGAAACCATCCCTGAGAAATGAGTGCCTTAGAGCAGAAATTCAAACAGGGGGAGGGCTGTATGGAGATGTTCAAGCAAGAAAAATGTGAAGCATATATGGCTCTTTCATATTTGGTTCATAAGAAATGGGACTAATTTTTATGTTTCAAAGTTATGTTAAATACAGTTTGAGGAGCCACTTACCAAGGATGGTTCTTCAGACACATGTTCACATCCTCTTGAGACTTATCATTATAACATATTTGGGCTTGACTTCAAACTGCCAGCACCTTTGCCAGAGGGCTTTCTTGAGTGACCGGAGGGAGTTCTGCCCACTGTCAGTGTTAGAATAACAACTCTGAGAGCATCTCTTAGCCAATGTGTGAGGAGAGGTGGCATGTAAATATGCTAGGTTAGCTGTGGTTTGTGCTTCCTAGAGTCCTAGTCACCCACAGAGGTGGCTTGTTGGAGAATGTACCTGTTAAGAGCTGTCCTCTTGACTTGCCTGACTTCTCTACTCCCCTGCTAGGGTATCCTGGAGTTACTACCCCAATAGACTCCTTGTACTTAAATATTTATTTCAGGCTGTGCTTCTGGGGGAATCCAAACCAAGACAGATTTGAGAATGACTGTTCACATCTGCTGAGTTAAAGAAAAATAAGGATGAGGGCTTTTGCACATTCTTGCATTGAAATGGGATAATAATCATGTAAATATCAGCTAATATTGGAGTTGTGCTCCATAATTTGTGAGGTCCTTTCAAATATAATCAAGACAATTACCTTGAGAAGTAGATTCTATTTTCTCAATTTTATAGAGCTATTGGAGCATGTTCCCAGGTAGCACAGTCATAAAGAATCTGCATGCCAGTACAGGAAATACAAAGAGACACAGATTCGATTCCTGGGTCAGGAAGATGCTCTGGAGCAGGAAATGGCAACGTACTCCAGTATTCTTGCCTGGAAAATTCCAGGGACAGAGGAGCCTGGTGAGGTAAAGTCCAATTTGGTTGCAGAGAGTTGGACATGACTAAGCAACTATGCACACACACATAGAACTGTTGGAAGTTCATATAAATTAAGTGCTTTAACCAAAGCTAAACAGGAGAAAAGAATTTGTCACCTGTGTAGCTTTCAGTTTAATTCAGTTCAGTTGCTCAGTCATGTCTGACTCTTTGCAGCCCCATGGACTGCAGCATGCCAGGCTTCCCTGTCTATCACCAACTCCTGGAGCCTACTCAAACTCATGTCCATCGCATTGGTGATGCCATTAGACCGTCTCATCCTCTGTCATCCCCTTTTCCTCCCACATTCCATCTTTCCCAGCATCAGGGTCTTTTCAGATGAGTAGGTTCTTCACATCAGGTGACCAAAGTATTGGAGTTTCAGCTTAAGCATCAGTCCTTCCAATGAATATTCAGGACTCATTTCCTTTAGGATGGACTGGTTTGATCTCCTTGCCATCCAAGGAACTCTCAAGAGTTTTCTCCCACAACACAGCTCAAAAGCATCAATTCTTCAGCACTTGGCTTTCTTTATAGTCCAACTCTCACATCCATACATGACTACTGGAAAAACTGTAGCTTTGACTAGACAGATCTTTGTTGGTAAAGTAATGTCTCGGCATTTTAATATGCTATCTAGGCTGGTCCTAGCTTTTCTTCCAAGGAGCAAGTGCCTTTTAATTTCATGGCTGCAATCACCATCTGCAATGATTTTTGAGCCCAACAAAATAAAGTCTCTCACTGTTTGCACTGTTTCCCCATCCATTTGCCATGAAGAGATGGGACCAGATGTCATGAAGAGATGGGACCAGATGCCATGATCTTCATTTTCTGAATGTTGAGTTTTAAGCCAAGTTTTTCACTGTCCTCTTTCACTTTCATCAAGAGACTTTTTAGTTCCTCTTCACTTTCTATCATAAGGGTGGTGTTATCTGCATATCTGAGGTGATTGATATTTCTCCTGGCAATCTTGATCCCAGCTTGTGCTTCATCCAGCCCAGTGTTTCTCATGATGTACTCTGCATATAAGTTAAATAAGCAGGGTGAAAATATACAGCCTTGATGTACTCCTTTCCTGATTTGAAACCAGTCTGTCGTTCCATGTCCAGTTCTAACTGTTGCTTCTTGACCTGCATACAGATTTCTCATGAGGCAGGTCAGGTGGTCTAGTATTCCCATCTCTTTAAGAATTTTCCACAGTTTGTTGTGATCCACACAGTAAAAAGCTTTGGTGTAGTCAAGAAAGCAGGAATAGATGTTTGTCTGGAACTCTTTTGCTTTTTTGATATCCAACAGATGTTGGCAATTTGATCTCTGGTTCCTCTGCCTTTTATAAATCCAGCTTGAACATCTGGAAGTTCATGGTTCACAAACTGTTAAGACCTGGCTTGGAGAATTTTGAGCATTACTTTGCTAGCATGTGAGATGAGTGCAATTGTCCAGTAGTTTGAGCATTCTTTGGCAATGAAATGAAAGCTAACCTTTCCCAGTCCTGTGGCCACTGCTGAGTTTTCCAAATTTGCTGGCATATTGAGCTGAACTGAACTGATTGAGTTCAGCACGTTCGCATCTTTTAGGATTTGAAGTATCTCAAATGGAATTCATCACTTCCACTAGCTTTGTTCGTAGTGATGCTTTCTAAGGCCCACTTGACTTCGCATTCCAGGATATCTGGCTCTAAGTGAGTGATCACACCATCGTGGTTATCTGCGCCATGAAGATCTTTTTTGTATAGTTCTTCTGTGTAGTCTTGCCACCTCTTGTTAATATCTTTCTCTTTTGTTAGGGCCATATCATTTATGTCCTTCATTGTGCCCTAGTTTTTCCCATTCTATTGTTTTCTTCTACTTCTTTGCATTAATTGCAGAGGAAAGACTTTCTTATCTTTCCTTGCTATTCTTTGGAACTCTGCATTCAAATGGGTATATCTTTCCTTTTCTCCTTTGCCTTTAGCTTCTCTTCTTTTCACAGCTATTTGCAAGGCCTCATCAGACAACCATTTTGCCTTTTTGCATTTCTTTTTCTTGGGGATGGTTTTGATCCCTGCCTCCTGTACAATGTCATGAACCTCTGTCCACAGTTCTTCAGGCACTCTATCAGATCTAATCTCTTGAATCTATTTGTCACTTCCACTGTATAATCATAAGGGATTTGATTTAGGTCATACATGAATGATCTAGTGATTTTCCCTACTTTCTTCAATTTAAGTCTAATATTGGAAATGAGGAGTTCATGATCTGAGCCATAGTCAGCTCCCAGGCCAGAATACTGGAGTGGATAGCCATTCCCTTCTCCAGGGTTATCTTCCCAACTCAGGGATCAAACCTAGGTTTCCCACATTGCAGACAGATTCTTACCAGCTGAGCCACAAGAGAAGCCCTGTGTAGCTTTGGGGCTGGGCAATAGGATGTGAGGGATGAGGAACAGGAGTTGCAAGCAGTGGGAACTTTGTCACAGGTCATGTCTCTAACTCACTTCCAGAATGGAGGGAGTTCAGCTCAAATGTTCATTGAGCCTCAGGAATTAAGTTTGATGAGTGTTGGTTCAGCATAAAGGAAAAGCATCTTGCTTCCCCTTCCACACACCTAGATTCATGAGCTTCTGCAGGACTTTTCTCTACCTGGATTTACTTCACTTGGGTCCTGGATTTTAATTTGGAATATACAGTCTCTCTATAAGCTTGTTAGGGCTGCTGTAATAAAATATCATAGACTGGGTGGTTTAAATGACAGATATGTGCTTTCCCACAGTTTTGGAGTCTGGAAGTTGGGGATCAGTGTGTTGGTGGATTGTTTCTCTGGAGCTCTCTCTCTTTGGCTTGTGGACAGTCATCTCCTGTCGTATTCTCAAGTGTCTCTGTCCTAATCTCCTTCCCTTATAAAGACACGAGTCATATTGCATTGGAGCGCACTCATGTGACCTAATTTCACCTTAATTACCTCTTATAGGTCCTATGTCCAAATATGGTCCTATTCTGAGGTACTGAGGTTAAGATCTCAACATAGAAATCTTAAGGAATACAGTTGCGCCCACAAAGAATCTCTTTATCAACAGATCAGGGACTTGGAATTTTAATTCTGTTTGGAAGTTGAACCTCACTTTTTCTACCAGCCCCGATGGGTTGGAAGCAACTTGATAGCATTGTTGCCTCAATTTTTAAAATTTAGTAGATACTGATTATGCATCTCTTATGTGTCAGGTCCTACAAATGGAAGAAGAAACATAGCTGACAGAGGGTCATGATATAATGGTGATGCTGAAAGCCACAGCCTCTGTTCTTTGGTGCAGAATAGAGACATGAAGACAGAGTTTTGGAGGACTAGGAGGGGGTAGTTTTATTACTTTGCCAGGCAAAGGGGGTCACAGCAGGTTAATGCTCTCAAGACTGTGCCCCTCATCCTGAGATAGGAAGGGTCTTATAGTTTCAGGGTGGAAAAATAGAGCTGTCGATAAGGATCTGGGGCTGATGTAGTCTTGCATTCTTCTTTTCTCCTGGAGACTTTGGAATCATTAGGGCTGGCATCAGGTGGTTCCAGAACAGGTTTGGGTGGTCCTGGAGATTATCATCCAATGACCTTCTTTCTGGAATGAAGAATGCTCACAAAATAAAAAGTATTAAGGAGTGTTGTCTTGGAGAAGTAAACATCAGATGTGTAGTACAACTTTAGCTAGAGGGCAATCACTATCAGAGTGCAATTAAGAAAGAGGGGATAAAACATCCATAGACCACCTGCTGGATGGGTGGAAAGAATAAGGGCTGAATAAGGGCTAACCTAATGGTAGTGCCTCAGCTGGTTTCTGCTGTAGCCATGGGAGAGGGAGATGCAGTGATGCAGGGTGATGGAGCTATACAGGGCTATGTTGAAAGATTAGCCACTTCTTTCCTCCTCTCTCTCCACCAAGTGCATAGGATGTCCTCCGTGCAGCTTTCCTCTAAGTGCTCTGGTCCCTGGCCCACCTGTATTCCTTCCTGCCATGCAGAATGTTTCAGCCCCTTTCCACCTGTGAGCCAAGATCAGCAGAAGTGAGGCTCTTGTGCTGCCAAAAGAAGTTAGAAGTTGGTGGAACTGCTGCCAGGGAGCTGCAGGCGAGGCCTGAGGCTAGCAGCCTAATGGGCTGAGAAAAGGACTGGGGGGCAGCACTGTGTAACCTCAGCTTTCAGGGCCTGTGAAAGATGCCCTGACGCATAGGATGAAAGCTACGGTGTTGCTCTGAAAATGGGTTCTGGGCATAAACAAAGGCCGTGAGACTTTCTATTGCAGAGTCAGCACCTTTGCTTTCATGCTGGGGTCAGCTTTGTCCAGAGGACAGCCAGAGTTGAGCCCTTTATGGGGTCAAGAAAGCTGAATGAACACAAGGTACTTTACGAAGGGAATTTACTGTGGAGAATTGCATATAATGGGTCTTGGAGGGCTTTAAAGAAGCAGAAAGGAAACGCTGAGGTAGGAAGAGGTGAGTTTGTTAAAAGCAAGGATGGGTGCTGCTAAGGATGGGTGAACAAAGTAAGAGAATGGGGTTCCATAATCCACTGGGGGTTAGGGTTAGAGAAGGCTCTGTGGAGCCAGGTGTACCCCAGCTGGAGCTGATGCCTTTGAACCTCAGAAGTTCAGAGGATAGTTTCTGGGAAGCTCAGACCTCTAAGGAGGGACCACTGCCTGGTTGGCGCCTGGAGGAGTCACAACAGGGGGGGTTCTCTATGTGCCTGAGTGAGCTGAGGGCTAGAACCACCTCTGCTGCTGAAATGTGGGCCCTTCCTGGGACAATCCTGGCAGGACTAGCCATCAGAGCACATTTCTGCCCCAATGCCTGCCTTCTGGTCTCTCTCTAGTGGCCCCTGGGGGCAGAAGCCAGGTGACAAGGGAAAATGCAGATTTGAGTCCAGTCCTGGTGTTACAAGGTGGAGGGTAGAAGGTAGATTTGGAGCAGAGACCATTCCTAGTAACTGGCATAGTCCTGGACCAGTCCAGTCCTGGGTCTGTGCATCTTGACTTGTTACCAAGGCAGAGTCTCTGTTATTCAAGGACAAAGCCAGAGGAGGCCAGAACTGCAACGTGAAGGTCAGCCTAGGAAAGAGTTTTCTGGCTTAGTGAGAGGAATATAGATTTAGGCATCACACTGCTGTGGCTCCCATGGGGGTTCCCACTGTTCACGTACAAAATGAAGCTGTACGTGGCATTCAATGCCTCTAAGCCCTCATTTCTTCATCTATAGACCACGATCCTAATGCTCCTTTTAGAGATGTGTGTGAAGTGCTAGGCAGAGTGTCTGGCCCTTGTCTTCTGTTTCCTTCTTTTCACATTTGTGTGGACAGGGAATGATGCTTGCTGTTCCAGTCCACAGGGATCAAGCCATCAGCCCTT
>SJYF01001136.1:4574934-4586402 GCA_006410515.1 Procapra przewalskii
TCTTCTAAATGTGTCTTTGATTCTTTTTAGAATGAATTTATATATATTTAGTAGGAAATGTAGAATATTTTATAGAATCTAAGGTGCTTTGTGCCATTTTTTTTTCCGTCTTGCCAGAAATTGCCAGTGGCTGTTCTTCACAGAGACCTTATGGCTGCTGCCTCTCTGGCAGTGGTTGTGAGAGTTTCTAGACTATAAGAAGAGTGTATTTTTTTTTTTTTAAAGAAAGCATTAGCTTGTTATTCATAGAGTCAATGAAACAGGGTGCATTTATTTTTATATTTTAAAATCTATGTAAAAGGATCGTATTTTAAAGAGTGTTCTGTATCTTATGTGGAAGCTAAAAAAATTATATCAGTTCACACAACTAGCAATTGGAGGAGCAGGATTTGAAACAGGTTCATCTGCTGTGAAAGCATATATTTTAAAAAAATCTCCTTCTTTTTATTCCCATTAATGTAACTGCTAGAAAACTTTATTTATTTTTGTAAAATTTATTTTATTGAGATAAAGTTGATTTACAAATGGACTTTCCAGGTGGAACAGTGGTACAGAATCTGCCTGCAAATGCAGGACACACAAGAGACGAGGGTTTGATCCCTGAGTTAGGAAGATCCCCTGGGGAAGAAAATGGCAATCCACTCCAGTTTTATTTCTGGAAAATTCCATGGACAGAGGAGCTTGGTGGGCTACATACAGTCAATGGGGTTGCAAAGAATAGGACATGACTGAGCATACACGCACACCTAGTTGATTTACAATGTTATATTAATTCCTGCTGTACAGCAAAGTGATTCAGTTATACATCTGTGTGTGTGTGTATTCTTTTTTGTATTCTTACTACTGTGGTTTATCATAAGATATTGGATATACTTCCAATAGTCGGGTTTGGGCAAGGGATTGCATGCCCAATGAAGGAGTGAGCTGAAGATGTCACATTTTGGCAAACTGATCTTCAGTTCTGAGTGTTTAGAGCCAAAGGGTTTTCCCAGGACAAGCTCAGAGGTAGGTGAAGGACTTGGCAGTGGAGTAAGCTGTGGCTATGGCAGGAGAAAGACTATTGCATCAATTCTGGCCTTGACTCACTGTAAAACGTTGAGCCGATCATTCCTTTGTGCCTCAGTCTCCTTATCTGCAAAAATGGGACAAACTGAACTTGAATACAAATGTACCTTCTAACTCAACAATGCTATGACAGTTTCTTTGACCTATGGTTTTGTTGGGTAGGAAGAAAAACCTTAGGAATTGATGTTCAGGGTTGAAGCCTTTTAAGTTCTGCTAGATAGCACTGAAAAAGTTTCCTACTTTGAACTCTCCAATGGGGACTTTCCTGGTTCCAGTAGTTAAGACTCTGTACTTCCACTGCAGGGGGCATGGGGTCAATCCCTGGTTGAAGAACTAATATCTTGCATGCCAAAGTGCATGATAAAAAACAAACAACAGAAACCTAACAAAACCCCCACAAACTATCAAAAGGAAATATGTCGCCATTCTGCCTCATCTTTTCACTTTGAGCCACTGCCTCAAAGTGGCTGAAAGCAAGGAAAGTGAGCAAAGATGGAGAGGTCTGAGATCAGAGTGGGCACATTTATAGCAGAAGTAATCATGCAGCCTGTCCCCTGGTCTCTGATGCTGAAGATTCTTGCTTGCAGATCAATCCCCTGGCAGGACACAGACCTGTTCTGGGGCTCACATTCCACCAGTGCTGCTGTGTGCCAAGTCGCTTCAGTCGTGTCTGACTCTGCAGCCCCATGGACCGTAGCCCACCAGTCTCCTCTGTCCATGGGATTCTCCAGGCAAGAATACTGGAGTGGGTTGCCATGCCCTCCTCCAGGGGATCTTCTTGACCCAGGGATCTAAGCCATATTTCTTATTTCTCCTTCATTGACAAGCAGGTTCTTTATGACTAGCATCACCTTGGAAGCCCCCACATTCCACCAGGGAGACAAATAAATATAAACCCACAAAACTTATGCCCTTATGTCAGGTAGTGATTCTACGAAGTGCTTGGGGAAGATGAGGCAGGTTGAAGGCCTAAAGTGACCGAGTTGAGGTTAAATTACTATTTTAGATAGATGGTTGGGGAAGCCTCTCAGATGAGGTGACACTTGAGTGAAGGGAGACCATTTCTCTAGGCAGAGGAGTAACAAGAACAGAGACCCCGAGGGAGAAATGAGCTTGGCATGTTCAAGAAAGAGCAAGAAGACCCAGTTTTCAGGGAAGAGATTAGTGGGTGATGAACCCAGACCACTTGGGATGCCTAGGTCTCATAAGCCTTGCTGGTCACAGCAGGGAGTTCAAATTTTATCTTGATTTTATTGGGAAGCCATCAGAAGGTGTGAGAGGAAATGAAGCATGTTTTGATTTTTGTTTAAATATGGCTTCCCCACGAAAAGTCAATTTTAGGGGCAAGGTTTGGGGCAGAGAGAGCCCCTAAGAGGATTTTGCAGAGTCTGGAAGAAATGGAGGCAGTTGAGCCTGAAAAGGTGGTGGTGAGATGCTGAGAGGTGGCGCAATTCTAGATGTGTTTTGAAAGAGGAGCCAAGGGTAATCATTATTATACTGAGTGTGAAGGGTGAGGGAAAGAGAAAGAAGAAGAATGACACAGAGGCTTCAGACAGAGAAAGAAAAATGTAATGTGATATTGCTTATATGTGGGACCTAAAATAAAGATACAAATGCACTTATTTACAAAATAGAAATAGGGTCACAAATGTAGAAAACAGGCTTATGGTTAGCAGCGGGATAGGGGGTACAAACTGGGAGACTGAGATTGACATATACACACTACTATATACAAAATGAAGTGAAGTGACGTGAAGTCGCTCAGTCATGTCTGCCTCTTTGCGACCCCGTGGACTGTAGCCTACCAGGCTCCTCCCTCCATGGGATTCTCCGGGCAAGAGTGCTGGAGTGGGTTGCCATTGCCTTCTCCAGGGCATCTTCCCGACCCAGGGATCAAACCCGGGTCTCCCACATTCCAGGCGGATGCTTTAACCTCTGAGCCACCAGGAATGTGCCATATATAATTTCCCATATCGGGCATTACAGAGTTTTGAGTAGCATTTTCTGTGCTATACAGTAAGTAGGTCCTTATCTAATAAGGACCTACTTGGGAAAATAGACTAAAAAAGAGTGGATATGCATATATGTATAACTGAGTCACTTTGCTATACACCTAATCCTAATGCAACTAACATTGTAAACTAACTGTACTCCAATTTAGAAAAAAGTGACAAAGATTCTTTCCAGTGCAACTGGGTGAATGGACATCCACCCACTGAAGCCTAGCTGGGGTGGAAGAGCAGGTCCATTTGGGACCTGCCTGTTACATGTCCACAAGGAGATGGTGGGTGTGGCAACAGACACATGAACTCAGAGCTTAGGGCTGCGGTCTGGATGAGGGAATATTTGGAATATTGAGAAGCCAGCAGCACTGGGATATTGCTGTCATGAAGGCTGTGGGACCAGATGAGGTGTGAGGCATCCTTCAGCGACTTAGTTAGGAGGAGTGTCACATCCATGCCACACTTGGGGTGGCGCCAGGCTTGGAGAAGTTAAGAAAGGTCCCTGCTTTGACCTAAAGTCTCTGCTGAACCTCCATCCCAGTCTTTCCAGAGAGTTCTTAACTGGGCAAGGAAAACATTAATAAGGGCTTCCCAGGTGGTGCTAGTGGTAAAGAACCCACCTCCCAGTGCAGGAGACATAAGACATAGGTTCGATCCCTGGGTTGAGAAGATCTCCTGGAGGAGGGCATGGCAACTCACTCTCGTATTCTTAGCTGAGGAATACCATGGACAGAGGAGCCTAGCAGGTTAGTCCATAGGGTTGCAAAGAGTCAGACACGACTGGAGTGACTTAACACACATGCATGCAACATCAATAAGGCAAATCCTTTCCTTTCACGTCTTTGTTAAAGTCTATTACTTTCTGATTAGATCTAGAGGTAAAGAGAGAAGAGTAACAGCATTGCAGACTTCCACCACCCTGATGCCTCAGCTGGAAACTCTCCTTGAGAATAAACTCAAGGTGTGCTGTGTGAGATGTGATACACCTAATACACCATGTCGGGAGAGCCTTCTCCTTCCTGTAACAGTCACACTTGGGTTTCATAGGCTCAGGCCATGCTGGTGGCAGAATTTAGGCCCCAGGGACATGCATTTTATGGAGACATTTGACCTGTTCAGGTGACTTCTGGATGTACTGTGAATGCACCTGAGGTTGCAAGTACAGCTACGCAAAATAATTTGTAATCCACAAGTTACCTCCTTCACCCTGGTCCATGGTTCCACCTACACACACGTTGTCCATGCCACTGGCCAACACACTTCTGATTTTGGGAGGGATGACTAGACCTCCATCTGTCTATTGGGACCTCTTTGGGCCTCATTTCTCTCTGTTAGTCCTCCATCCTCAATAAAGGGCCTTCAGGATGAATGTGACAGTGAGAAGGGCCTAATAGGCATCCTTGGAAAATTTTTTGAATAAAGGAATGCTTAATAATCTTATAAGTGAGTCAAGACTGCATAGGCTTTGCTTTTCTGAATAAATGATAAATATTTGAAAGAAAGTTCTAGCCTTCAACTTACCATTTCCTGGGACCAAGAATTTTAAAGGATTTGCCTATGATG
Organism: Procapra przewalskii; assembly: GCA_006410515.1. NCBI lineage: Eukaryota > Metazoa > Chordata > Mammalia > Artiodactyla > Bovidae > Procapra > Procapra przewalskii. Next base: position 4,579,566 of record SJYF01001136.1, read on the forward strand.
TAATTTGTTGAATTCATTCAGTTTTTAAAAAAACAATATTTATTGATTCCCTATAGGTTAAACACTCTTCTAGGTATAGAAATACAACAGTGGATAAGACAAGTCCTTGACTTCCTAGCCTCCCAGGTGGTGTAATGGTAAAGAATTTGCCTGCTGATGCAGGAGATACAAGAGATGCAGATTTGATCCTTAGGTTGGGCAGATCCCTTGGAGTAGGAAATGGAAACCCACTCTAGTATTCTTGCCTGGAAAATTCCATGGACAGAGAAGCCTGGAGGGTTACAGTCCATGGGGTCACAAAGAGTCAGACATGACTGAACACACACATGGATTGCCTTTCCAGAGTTTGCATTCTGGTGAGAGTAGATAGACGGTAAATAGATAAGCAAATAAAAACATAACAGGTCAGGTAGTTATAATGCTGTAAGGAAAAAAAGCAGAGGGAACAAGGTCTGAAGAAGGTGGAGTTTTGGATGGCGTGGTCTAGGAAGGTCTTCTGCAGAGGCAATTTTTGGTCTGAGACCTGAATGAAATGAGGGATAATCATGCATGAGTAGAACTCATTAGAAGGAACTGCAGTGCAAAGGCCCTGAGGTGGGGACATGGTGTCCTTCCTAGGCAGCCAGTAAGGAGTGGCTGGAGTTGAGTGGGAACTGCCAAAGGGCTTAACAAGAGCTCAGATATTATTCCACAGAGCTGAGGGGCTGATGGTTTTTGAGTAGAGGAGTGACTTCATCTGACTTAGGTTTTCAAAGGATCAGTCTTACTGCTGTATGGATAGTGGACTGTAGGCGACAAGAGTGGGAATGAGGAGACCAGTCAGAAAGCCTTGCAGTGAGAGATGGAGCTGAGTTAGGAATGGGAGCAGAGGAGGAGATGAGAATGGTGAGACCTCAGATGTATTCTGAGCCTCTAGGATTTGTTGATGAATTCAACGTGGGATGGGTGAGAAAGAGATGAGTCAAGGGTATATCTGAGAGCTTAAGTGTGAGTCACTGGTTGCCCAGTATGAGAAGGAAATAGATGGGTGGGCAGTGGGCAGGGGGCTGGGGCTGGGGACTGGGGAATGAACTGTATGGCTCAGAAGGTAAAGAATCCGCCTGCAGTGTGGGAGGCCTGGGTTCAAGCCCTGGGTTGAGAAGATCTCCTGGAGGAGGGCATGGCAACCCACTCCAGTATTCTTGCCTGGAGAATCCCAATGGACAAAGAAGCCTGGTAGGCTGCAATCCATGGGGTTGCAAAGAGTTGGACATTACTAAGCGCAAACAATACTTAAAGCCATGTATCTGGATGAGTTCAAGATGGTAAAGAGTCAGTGATAGGGAGGTTGCCCAGCTCCACACATGCAGCAGGGGTTGGGCATGACATTGCTTTTCTTCTGTTTTGTCCTCCAAAGAGGGAAATGGCTAGCTTAGAATTCCTTCTTAGTTGGGGCTAAATAGTCACATGGCAAAACTGCTTTCCCCATCAAAGAGGGTAAGATGCCTCTGTTATCTCTGCAGACCAGACGGGACATTCAAAGAGCTACATATGACTCACATGTTGATCAGTAGCTTTTCTTACATAAAACTCCGCATGCCTGTCCTTTCGTCATTTCTTTCCCTCTTTTGCCTTTTTAACTTGTGTTGGCAAAATAGACAGTCAGGACATAATCAAAGTGCACAGAATTTTTGTTCTCCCAACAAGAATGCTTGTCTTTATAGATCTGCTTTTGGAGGAAGATAAAGAAGAAAATGTCACTGTCCTCCCAGGCAGGTACCTAAACCTACATCGTGTGTTATTTCTGCTGTCCCAGAAGAGAGGCAGTGTTTCAATGCTTCTGGAAGCTCTGGGCTCCAGGCAAGTGTTTTTGGTCTGTCTGTTTTCTAACAGCAGATTAGAAAGTTTCTGAGGACCTCCTTATAAAAGTCTGGTTATGGAAACCTGATGTTTACTGAAAGCTTATAATTCAAGGAGAAAGAACAAGAACTCTAAAGGCATGGTGTGTCCACTACGTGCCAAATACCCTCATGAGGTTCTCATGAAGATGTAGGGCCTGACTGAAGTGTTTCTGAAGGGTGGGCTGTTGTTCCCTTGAAGAAATAGCTCTAGGCACCCACTGAGTTCTCTTCTGGCAAGAAGATCAGTTCTATCCTGGGAGCCCTGAGTACCAAGCAGGATCCCTGAGTGGGCACAAGTAACCTGAACTTAAGTATACAGCTGGTGGTGGACAGAGACCCAAAGAGTTCTACTGAGGTGTCTGTGGCATCATTTCTACTATGTTTTATTTCCCAGATCCTTGCATTCTCCACAGAACCAGGGAATGTCATTTTGTTTTGACTGAAGGTAAGGTGTACGGCAAGCCTTATAAAGATTCCTTTTAAAAAAATTTATTCATTTATTTATTTTTGGCTATGCTGGGTCTTTGTTGCTACGTGGCCTTTTCTCTACTTGCAGTGAGTGGAGGCTACTCTCTAGTTGTGGCGTGTGGGCTTCTCATTGCGATGGCTTCTCTTGCTGTGAGCACGGGCTCTAGGGTGTGTAGACCTCAGGGTTATGGTTCCTGGGCTCTAGGGCACAAGCTCAATAGTTGTACTGCACAGGCTTAGTTGCTCCATGGCATGGAGATCTTCTTGGATCAGGGATTGAACCTGTGTCTTTTGTATTGGCAGGTAGATTCTTTACCACTGAGCCACCAAGCCCCATATGAAGATTCTTAAAGTTCCAGGAGAATAAGCTGGGGTTTATTGATAGAGTGAGCTGGTCAATCTGTCTCTTACCTAGCTTCCCCACAATGATTTTTCAATGCTTTCTCCATCCAACGAATGGAGATAGTCATCAGTGGATATTTTTCCTTGCTTTAAAGCTGCATTGTCCAACATGGTAACTACCCATTAGCCACCCACTTGAAATGTGGCTAGTCAGAAATGAGCCGTTTTGTAAGGGTAAAATATATACCAGATTTCATACTGGTGAAAAATGTAAAATAGCTCAGCAATAGTTTTATTTATTAATATTTTGATGACGTATTGAAGTGATAATATTTGGAAATATTAAATAAAATTAACTATTTTATTTTGGAAAAATTAAATAAAATATATTAATAACCAATCTCACCTTTTTTCTTGCTTTTTAAATAACATGACTACTAGAAAATTTAAAATTGCATGCATGGGTGGCATTATATTTATTATTTAGATAGTGCTGCGCTAAAGAAGAAAAATGCCATTCCCTGGGAGCCCACAGATGACTTGACTTAGGGGATGAAGTTTCTAAGTTTCTAACTTGACCTGTTCCAGTGGTTCCCATGTTAAAACTCAGTCTCCATAGCATGATGTCCAAGGCCTTCTGTGAGTTGGCATTTTCTGCCTTTTAGCTGCTGTGGAGTGAAGGCTTGTGAGCCTCCCAAATTCACTGGCTGATGCCTCAGCCCCACAGTGATGACATTTAGGGCTGGAACCTTTGGAAGGTTTAGATGATGTCATGAGAGTGGGGCCCTTATGGATGGGATTAGTGTCCTTATAAAAGAGAATTCCTAGAACTCCCTTGCCCTTTTTGCCACGTGAAGGCACTGAGAAGATGATTGTCTAGGATCAGGAAGCCCTTCAGTTCAGTTCAGTTCAGTTCAGTCACTCAGTCGTGTCCGACTCTTTGCGACCCCATGAATCGCAGCATGCCAGGCCTCCCTGTCCATCACCAACTTCCGGAGTTTACCCAAACTCATGTCCATTGAGTCGGTGATGCCATTCAGCCATCTCATCCTCTATCGTCCCCTTCTCTTCCTGCCCCCAATCCCTCCCAGCATCAGAGTCTTTTCCAATGAGTCATTTCTTCACATGAGGTGGCCAAAGTATTGGAGTTTCAGCTTCAGCATCAGTCCTTCCAATGAACACCTTTAGGATGGACTGGTTGGATCTCCTTGCAGGCCAAGGGACTCTCAAGAGTCTTCTCCAATATCACAGTTCAAAAGCATCAGTTCTTCAGTGTTCAGCTTTCTTCACAGTCCAACTCTCACATCCATACATGACCGCTGGAAAAACCATAGCCTTGACTAGATGGACTTCACCAGACATCAAATCTGCCGGTACCTTATCTTGGGTTTCCCAGTCTCCAGAAATGCAAGAAATAAATGTCTAAAGTTTTAAGCCACCTGGTCTATAATGTTTTTGTTATAGCAGACCAAATGGACTAAGACACAAGCTTCATCCCCTACACTGCCTTGTTTTCATTTTTTAAAATTTTATTTCATTTTATTTCCATGTGGAAGCACTGACAGAATTGAAAAGAGGCAGCATGTTCCACTTACTTTTCTGAAAGATCGAGTAACTAGATGAAGTCTTTCCCACCCAAAGCTGATTTAATAAACCTCACTCCAAGCTCACCCTAAGCAAAAGATAAAAAAAGGTTTGTGATGATCACTTAAAAAACAATTCCATGTGTGAGATGGTCCGTATTTAGATTTCTGTGACTTCTGTGCTTGATGTGCACTTCCCATCTCTCCTTTGGCCACTGTCTTCAGGCCTTTCTTCCTTCAAATGTGATTCAACACACAAGTGTACAAATGGAAAAGGTAGTCAGTCTTGGTGCTGCAGGCTTAAAAGTGTTAGTCACTCAGTCATGTCTGACTCTTTGCAATCCCAGGGACTGTAGCCCACCAGGCTCCTCTGTCCATGGAATTCTCCAGGCAAGAATACTGGAGTGGGTAGTCATCCCCTTCTCCAGGGGATCTTCCCGACCCAGTGATTGAACCTAGGTCTCCTGCGTTGCAGACAGATTCTTTACCGTCTGAACTATAAGGGAAGCCCATGCTTAGGTGGCTGCCAATTTCAGTGGATAGATGGACATCTCAGCTTTGTGATATTTCCCCTTGCATCATGGTCAGCAAATGGAGGAACACAGACTCCCAGGTTAAAATACAGACAAAACATGGGTATGTGCACATTTATGGGTCTAAAATATCAGAAAGTAAATCCACTGCAGAGATTCACAAAATAAGGAAGAGGGAGTTGATAGTGAGGCTGTGGCTGTTTCACTTGGCAGTAACAGTGCTGAACAGATCCCTGGCTAGGAGAGGGAGGGAGGTGGGGCAGAGATTAAGCAGACGTAATGACAGAAATGGAACTCACCGGAAGCTGTGTCGTTCGTTTCTTGTGATTGTGTAAGGCGTTTTGAACTGCAAAATCTTTCCTTCACATTCTTCCAAATGTACTGGCATCTCCACCCCCAATCCCAAAGTCCTTGCACACACCCACAGCCCACAGAGTGCAAGGCCCTGCACTGCCCACTTTAAACTCCATCCCTGCTGAATGGGAACTCAAACGGCCACGTACAGTAGATTCACAGGTCTGTGCCTTTGCCGCCTCCTACTGCTTTCCCTGAATTTATCCTCCACTCAGTGCTCCTTCTTTTCTGCCTGACCACGCACACTCCAAACAGAGAACTTTTCATTAAGTGTGTGAAGTGTCTCTTCCAGAATATCAAAGCAAGAGCGACAATGACAACTATCACCACAGTAACAATGGCCACAGCCTTCTATTGCTTGTTTGTTCTTGGTATCCAAGACATCTTACCTTTGAGTCTCCATTCTGAAGGCCATCCTCGGTTTGTTAAAAAGTCTAGATGGCTTAACTCTTGAGTTTTCTCTCCTCAATATAAGGAAATGGGAACATTCCCCCAGGATTCTCTGGTAGGGAAGAAAGGGGTCAAATCCTTTGCTATGCAGTGGAATCAGATTAATACCCAAGGGAGCAAGCCAGGGAAGCGGTGCTTTGGGGTTCCTTCTCTATGCCACGTACTGCCTGCTTTTTCAGATTTATATTTCGTTAAATCCTCATAGCAGCCACCTGGGCATGTATTACTACTCATCTTTTATAGAAAAGGAAACTGCCGCCTTGTGAGGTTTAATGCCTTGATCAAGGGCCCTAAGGAAGTGGTAGGGTTGGGATTAAATGCGTAGGTATCCTTAGAATTCTTATTGAAGTCATTTTAGGGAACTTTCTTTGCTTCTGTAATATTGCCAGCTATCACTCCTGGCTGTTGGGGTCATGGATAGCATTGTCAGCTTCATAATTTTCATTGGCAATTTGCTGCTTTTAATTTGTTCTAAGCAGGAACCCTACCTTCTTCCACTACTTTTCAAAGTGTGAGACAGACTGCCAGGGAGGCCTGGGGCTGTTGCCCTTAGTCTGCTCCATCACTGGGCCTTTAAAGAAATCCAGGATCCTCATCCACAGGCCCTGGGAAGCAAATACTCTTTACTCACTTGGTTCACCTAGCACTTCACTCCCACTTGGCACCTCCGACAATTAGTCCCTATTAGAGTCTGCCTGGTATTTTTATCCCTTGCCTTCATCTCTTGACTCTTGGAATCCCTTATAGGCTGAACTATTATTATTATTACTGTTATAACTTAACATGAGATATATTATGCTCTTACCAAGTTTTCAAGTTCAATACACTATTGTTAATTATAGATGCAATGTAGTACAGCAGACTTCTAGGACGTACTCATTTTGCATAACTGAAACTTTACACTTGCTGAGCAGCAACCCCCATTCCCCTTCTGCCATTCCATCTTCTGCTTCTGTATGTTTCACTCTTCCGGGTAACTCTGATAAATGGAATTACATAGCATTTGTCCTTCTGTGAATGACTTATTTCACTTAGCATAATGTATCATGTATATCCATGTTGTCACATACAGCAGAATTTCCTTCTTTTTTAAGGTGGTATAATATTCCATTATGTCTGTACACATGCATATATGCATACCTATGTCATATTTTTTCTTTGTTCATCCATTGATGGACATAGGTTGTTTCTATATCTTGCTTACTGTGACTAATGCTCCAATGGATA
>SJYF01001136.1:4586413-4604032 GCA_006410515.1 Procapra przewalskii
TGCTCCAATGGATACTAAAGTGCAGATATATCTTTGAGATCCTGATTTCAGCTCTTTTGGATTAATATCCAGAAATTTGATTGGGGATCATATGGTAATTATATCTTTACCTTTCTGAGGCACCTTCTATATTTTCCATAGTGGGTTTTCTAATTTACATTCCTACCAAGAGCACAAAAAGGTCCTGATTTCTTCTTATCTTTACCAGCACTTGTTATCTCATGTTTTTCGGTAATACCCATCCTAAGAGATGTGGGGTGATATGTCACTGAGGTTTTGGTTTGCATTTCCCTGATGACGAGTGATACTGAACACCTTTTCATGTGCCTTTTGGCCATCTGTATGTCTTCTTGGGAGAAATAAATGTTGGGTTTGGTGATGTGTGCACCCTCTTTTCTGGCTTACTGTTTGCCTCTCAGCATGTAAATTCTTCACCACCACCTACCTCCAAAGCTTTGAAAAAGTAAGCGTTTTGCTCCCCTCTTGCCCCTCCTCCCCAGGCTCACAGGTCTCCTACTCAGTGGCCTGATCCTTAGATGTCCTGAGGTAATCTAAGGTAATCTAATCTAATTGTTCAGGGGGCAATCAGGAACCATATCTAGCGCTTCTTCTCTTGGCTACTCAAGATCCAGGTGTTTTTTTTGCCTCTTAACTCTATCTGAATTCTGGAGACTTAAAGTTCTGTGAAGTTTGAGGTATTACTGTGTATAATTGTGGTTGGTTTGGGAGATGTAAAATATGCGTATTTGGTCGAACGATATAAGTACATTTGAAGCCTCAAAAGTATGTCCTCGTGTGTGTTTATGTATATGAACACATTTTTTTGGTGTCCTTTTTCTTTAATAACTAAGATTCCACAGAATAAATACCCATTTTCTTGCAGTTTCTATCTTGATCTGGCCTGTGAACTAGATGATGGGACTCAGGAGCCTTGGCTGAACTTCTGGTTTTCTGTAACACCTGTCCGTCCTGGAGAGCAAGAGACTCATGAGGGTGACAGCAACCCGAGGTGGGGAGGGGAGAAGAGTGTTCTGAGGGGGCCAATGAAAATGGAAGCTGGAGAACTTGAACTTGTATTTAATTTATATTTTATTTTGCCCAGAGTGTAGGTAAAAATTACACTCTCTAGCATAATTCCTTCATCAAATGAAGGAAGCACAAATGGATTTAATTTCTATTTTTGAATGTTGCTCTATCTTGGTAGCCCTTTTATCTGAATCCCTTGATCTTCCAGAATAGTTTTGTAGTGTTGTAGTTCAGGACAAAGTGAAGTGAAGAAGTGAGGTGAAAGTTGCTCAGTCATGTCTGACTCTTTGGGACCCCATGGGCTATACAGTACACAGAATTCTCCAGGCCAGAATACTGGAGTAGGTAGCCTTTCCATTCTCCAGGGGATCTTCCCAACCCAAGGGATGGAACCCAGGTCTCCCACATTGCAGGCAGATTCTTTACCAGCTGAGTCACAAGGGACACCCAAGAATACTGGAGTGGGCAGCCTATCCCTTCTCCAGTGGATCTTCCTAACCCAGGAATCGAACCAGAGTTTCCTGCATTGCAGGTGGATCCTTTGCCAGCTGAGCTGCCAGGGAAGCTCCATGGCAATGCTTCGGAGTTATTCTCATGACTCCCCGGGCAGCTTCTGGGAAACCAAAGTCTTTGGGTTCCAGGGGGGAGTATGGTTGCAAAGCTGAAATTTAAAGGAATTGGTGGGAGGGCACCAACAGGAGTGGAGCCTGCGGCTTAATCTGATTCAACACGGGAAACCTCACCCAACCCAGACACAGACAGGACGAAGTGAGGAACAGATAAATAATTGATAAATAATAAGATTCTGGTCTGAAGAAATAGGAAGCTATTTTTCAGCTCTAGGAAGAGAGAAAAGCTGCAGTCAAATATTTGCATTACTTGATGCAAATAGGAGGATTTATTTTCACCATATGCTTTCTCCTTGAACCACTCCCAGTGATAGATAAAAGGAACCACAGAGCTCCCCAACTCGAGAGTAATGAGGCTCGCTTGAGTTGGTGCAAAGCAGAAAAACCATATGCAGAACCATTTAATTTTTGCTTTCCCTTTGCCAGGGAGAAAAAAGAAAAGGGGGGTGAATCAAAATCTCTTCAAAATCTGATTTGGCCTTTTCCAGTGGGATCATTGATCTTCTCTATCTGGTTTTGCCAGTTAAACACTAATAATGCACTTTCTAAGGCATGATCTGTGAGTGCAATTTATTTAAAAATTCAAGCCTTCTTTCTTAAGACTATTTGCTACAATAGATATACTGGAATAATATTGAGGATTAAATAAAAGCGGCACTTCAGAGAAAACAGATACACCAGCGGAGACTCCTCTGGAGAAACAATTTTTACTTGTATCCTTGAACCCAAATTCAACAAATATTTTCTAGATGATTTCAGCTTCCAGAAATAAAAAGAACTAAAGGAAAAGTAATTGACCCATCAGTCATGGCTACAGTTTATTGCATACCCCAGACACTGAACTAGGCTCATTACACTCATGATTACATGTAATGCTCATAATGCCACCACTGACTGGCCATTATTATACCCATTGTACAGAATTTGGTTCCGAAGACTTCGTGCTCACTTCTTCAAAGGACTTGGCTAAGCAGCCCCAATTGTCAATGATAGGTTTTCTCCCTTTCTTATGATGGCCGATATCACTCCTCATGTTCCAATGACTGACTATCACTTTTTGTCAGTTGAACAACTGATTAATCAATAATGACTTCCTTTCTTCTCAGTCTAGGATTTCCTTGGAAAGCATCTCATAGAAGACAGCCTAGACTAGTAGGTAAGTGAGGTATCCCCTTGACAAGGGGTGTTCAGGTCACCAAAAGATGTGGACACACCTTTGCAGAGCGATGCTCAGTGATTCTTTGCAGCCTTTCCTGATACAGTCCACTCATAGGCACTGCAGGTTCATTTGGCATTTCTGCATGATGTTTGTGCCATTTATTTAATCACCATGGAATTATTCTTCATTTGTTTGGGGGCTACACTATTCTTCTCATCTACCCTGTTGCTTTTTTAGCTTCATATACATTTCCTGGGGTGCTTAGCTCTCAAAAAGAACACCATGATGATTCTTTATTCAACATTAAAAAAATTATTTATTCATATGACTGCCCTGGGTCTTAGTTGTGGCACATGAGATCTTTGAACTTTTGTTGCAGCAGGCAGGATCTTTAGTTGTGGCACGTGAACGCTTAGTTGAGCCATGTGGGATCTAGTCCCCTGACTAGGGATCAAATCCCAGGCCCCCTGCATTGGGAGCTAGGAGTCTTAGCCACTGAACCACCAGGGAAGTCCTTATTCAACATTATTTTTAAGCTTGTTCTAGGTGTGAGCCATGATAGGCAACAATGAAACTAAATACTCTCTGTCATCAATGAGCTCACACTTCAATGCAGGAGATAAATGTCTAAATAGCCATTTAGATACAATATGGCAATTCTAAGGATGAGAGAGTAAGTCACATGGGGAGCTAAGCCTACTTGGCAGATCAGGGAAGACTTCCTGGAGGAGATGCTTGGGTTGAATCTCAGTTCAGGTTAGGTAGGATTAGCAAGATAAAGGACTGTGAACTGAAGGAATGACAAGCAAGAACATGGTGTATGTAGAGAACTGCAAGCTTGATCTGAATGAAAGTAAAAGTGTTAGTCACTGAATTGTGTCCAACTCTTTGCAATCCCATGAACTTTAGCCTGCCAGGCTCCTCTGTCCATGGAATCCTCCAGGCAAGAATACTGGAGTGGGTAGCTATTTCCTTCTCCAGGTGATCTTCCCAACCCAGGGATCAAACCTGAGTCTCTTGCATTGCAGGTAGATTCTTTACCATCTAAGCCACTAGAAGTACACATTGAAAAGTAGGGGGTTTTGAGAGATGAGACCAGTAAATGAACCATCATCTTAAAGGACTTGCACTGTGGGGAAACTTTGAAGTGTTTTGAGCTGTAGACTTCAGTGTTCATGGGTGCAGTCAGGTAGAAAGCCCAGTGGGTGAAAACTGGTAATTCATTCCTGTTTACTTATTTAACCTACAGACAAAGACTCTGCGAAAGATCAAAGAGAAGTGCAGTGTTGTTGCATGATCACTTTCCCAGCCACTCTTCCGCTCTAGTACTGCTCTTGTGAATTGATGGCTTCTTTACTCACAAAGGAAGAGATGGGTCAGGATGTCGGAAGAAACAAAGAAAAGTAGGTGGCTTAAGAACTATCAAGAGATTAAAACCAAGAGGCTTGATCATTTCTGGCTTGAGCAACAGGGTGGTTTCTGTGATGTAAGAAGAACTGACTCTCTAGAGTTATGAAGATCAATGATCATACTCCAGCTCCAACATTTAAGTTTAGGAAAGGTACAACCACCTCTCTGAGCCTCCATTTACCCTTTTGTTAGGACAGGTAATCATGTACAACTGATAGAGCTTTGGTGAGGCTGCTCCCCAAAGAGTGACTGGAAATGGTAGGAGCTCAGTGAGTGTGAATTATTTCCCTCCATAGACATCAGATATTTCATTGGTCTCTGAACTAAAGAAGTTTCATTTTCTCCCAATATTATGTGGGGTGGAGCAGGGAGTTAGCCCTGGCAGTGATGCAGTTCAGTGACTCTTAGCTCCGAGTATGTGTGAGGCTCTGTGTTAGGAGCTTATGCCCTCTAAACAAAGTTTGATTCTTGTATTTACTCTGAATGCAGGTGCACACATTTATAAATGAGGAAACTGGGCCCTCAGAGGTTGGATGGCTTGCCTGTGATCCTGTGGATAGAAATGTTCAAATTCAGGATCTTATCAAAATTATCCTTTTCACTACTCCAAGCTTCCTACTACATACCAAGAATTTTGCTGGGCACTGGGGAACTGCAGAGTTCAATAAGACATAGTGTCACTTCCTGAGAAGTTTATGGATTAATGAGATAAGGGCGACTGATGTTTGTAGGGTTCTTAGAAAATAGTGTGCATATACAGAGAGAGGTGTGCTCAGAATGCTACGGGAGCCAAGGGAGGAGGGGCAACTAAGGGATGGGGACCCTCTGTGAGACTTTGGTTTCCTTGGAGTCCATTGTCTGTAGTCTGCAGACCAGATGCTAACTATTAGGTGAAGCCTCAGGGCCAATTCCATAGAATTGCTTCTGTGGCAGAAACATTGGCCCCATCTACAAAGATTTCCTCTCTGTGTCCTCCTGGTCTGTGGGTAAGCTTACTTTGGAAGATTTGTGCCTCATTGAGAAAGGCATGGCTCTGCGTGGTTTCCATCCATCTGCTTGGTCTCCAAGATGAGTTTTCTTTTGAATGGGGAGAGGAGCCCATTTCCTTGCCACCTGTCAGTGTTTAGTGTGCCACTGTGGCTTATTACTGTCGCTGTCTGCTGCCAAAGAGAAGTGTGCACGCTTTGAGTAGCAGCTCATAAAAGTTAATATTCGGGGAAAGGAGGCCAAGCTGAGAATCGAAGTGGAAACATTTACTGTCAGTGCAATTACAATCCTTGTTTTCAAGCCTCATTCTCTGATGTCCAGCAGGGCTACCACTTCCCATACACCCATATTCTTCATCCTCTTCTTCATGCCATTTCTACTGGGCTTGAATTCTGCCTCACTGCATCACTCAAATCATTGCTGAGCAGGGTTACCAACTACTGAGGAACCACTGACAACATGTTGTCAACTGTGATCTCACGTATTGACCAGGTTGTAAGTAGGGGCCATCTGATGTTTAGGGAGATAACAGACAATCAATTTTCTGCTGTGAAAAAGGAATGACTTCAGTCTGGTTCACTTTTGTTTAGTTCATTCCCATGAGTCTTTCTTGAGTACCGCCAAAGACCACAGAGAAGAATGACATGGTCCCTGGCTCAGTGTGGTTCCGTGTGTGTGTGTGTGTGTGTGTGTGTGTGTGCGTGTGCGCACGTGTGTCTGTGATGGAATGAACAAATACAAATGAGATGGGACATGTCATGTTGGTAAGAAGTGCAGGGTGATGAGGAGCCCAGGGGAGGGATGCAGATGCCTCACTATTGGCATGAGGCCAGGGGTTGCAAAGGGGTAATGAGCATGGGATTTTCATTTAGGGGGAAAAATCACCCTGATGCAGTGTGGAGAACTAGTCAGAACTGTTCTAAAATAGAAGGCTACTGTAGCAGTCCAAGGAAGAGATCAATCAGGATGTTGGTGCAGACAGAGAAAAGTAGGTGGTTCAAGAACTGTTGAGAGGTTAAAACTGGTAGGCTTGGTCACCCATTACTATGGTGAGTGAGGGTGAGGCAGGTGTCAAGATCACACCAACATTTCTGGTTTGAGTGACAGGGTTGTGATGCTCCTGAATGAGATCTGATTCCTGGAAGAGATCAGTCCAGGGGGGACTGGAGAGGAAGAGCAAAGTTCTGGTCTTTTGAGTGTCAGAGGCTTTAGGATCATTCAAGGGAAGGTGCTAATTAGGAAGTTTTACACAAAAGTCTGGAACTGAAAAGACAGGTCTGGACTGGTTTTCTAAATGTGTGAGTCATCTTGGTTTTGGTGCTAACTGAAGCTGTGGGCATAGAAGACGGAGTTTTTTGTTTTTAAAAATTGAAGTATAGTTAATTTACAGTGTGTTAGTTTTAGGTGTGCAGGAAAGTGAATCAGTTTTTAATGTGTGTATGTTTATATATATATAACTTGTTGGCTATCTATTTTATATATAGTACTGTGTATATGTTAATCCCAACTCCTGATTAATCTCCCACCCCCTTTCCACTTTGGTAACAGTAAGTTTATTTCCTGTCTCTGTGAATCTATTTCTGTTTTGTAACTAAGTTCACTCATATAATTTTTTTTTTTAGATTTCACATATGTGTGTGCTCAGTCGCTAAATCTGTCTGACTCTTTGCAACCCCACGGACTGTAGCCCGCCAGGCTCCTCTGTCCATGGGATTTTCCAGGCAAGAATACTAGAGTGGGTTGCCATTTCCTCCTCCAGGGGATCTTCCCTGACCCAAGGATTGAAACCACATCTCCTGCATTGGCAGGTGGGCTCTTTACCACTGAGCCACCGGGGAAGCCTGTCACATATAAGTGATATCATATAATGTCTTTATCTGACTTAATTCATTTAGTATGATAATCTCTAGGGCCATTCATGTTGCTGTAAATGATATTATTTCATTCTTTTTTATGGCTTAGCATTCTATTATATATATATATATATATATATATATAATGGCATATGTGTACATACATATATACACATATGTATACATATATATATATATAAATTGTGGTGTGTATATATATGTACCACATGCTATTCATCCATCATCTGTCAATGGACATTTAGTGTATTTCCACATCTTATCTATTGTAAATGGTGCTACCTACCATGGAACATTGTGGTGTTACGTATCTTTTCAAACTATAGTTTTGTCTAGATATGGAATTGCTGGATCGTATGGCAACACTGTTTTTAATTTTTTGAGGAATCTCTACTGTTTTCCATACTGATTACACCAATTTACATTCTCACCAACAGTGTAAGAAGGTTCCCTTTCACCATATCCGCTACAGTATTTGTTATTTGTAGATTTGTAGACTTCAGACTGTTCAATCATGGCCATTCCAACTGTTGTGAGGGGTATCTCATTGCAGTTTTGATTTCCATTTCCCTAATAATTAGAAATGGAGAAGGCAATGGCACCCCACTCCAGTACTCTTGCCTGGAAAACCCATGGATGGAGGAGCCTGGTAGCCTGCAGTCCATGGGGTTGCGAAGAGTCAGACACGACTGAGCAACTTCACTTTCGCTTTTCACTTTCATGCATTGGAGAAGGAAATGGCAACCCATTCCAGTGTTCTTGCCTGGAGAATCCCAGCAACGGGGGAGTCCGGTGGGCTGCCATCTATGGGGTGGCATAGAGTTGGACACGACTGAAGTGACTTAGCAGCAGCAGCAGCAATAATTAGAAATATTGAGAATCTTTTCATTTGCCTGTTGGCCACCTGCAAGGAAGACAGTAAGAAGAGAATAACTGATTGGGACTAGGTTTTAAACAATTCTGCTACATATAGGCTGGAGGAAGAGGATAACCCACAAAAGAGATGGAGGTGGTATGGCTAGAGAGGAAGAAAGAGCAGCAACAGGTTGTTAGATCATAAAAACCCAAGGAAAAACATTTTGTAAAGTAGAAGGGTTAACAGAGTCAAAGGCTATTGAAAAATCAATTGAGATGAGACCTAGAACATATGCCCTGGATGTGGCTGCATGGACCTCACTGGAGATATCAGCCAGAGCTATTTGAGTGGAATGTCAGCCTCAGATCCAGACCAGAGGGGCTATGGGGTGTGTGGTGGGGGTGGAGAAGGGGCAGTGGTAAAGACACGTTAGTGTTTGAGAGGAGGGGGATGAGTAGCAGCTGTACCTGGACTAGTACTGACGACGGGCAAAAGCATCAAAGCAGAGAAGTACCAGAGACAGGCTGCAAAAGTTGGGAAAAAAATATGATAGCAAAAGATTCCACAGGTGGTAGATGGCTGTGGGATCCAAAGATCAGATGGAGGAATGATTATGTCAGCTTCTTTCCTTTCCTAGTGAAGGATGGCGGGGTGGATGCTCTTGCAGGAAGAAGATCTGTGTGCCTGGCTGTAAGACTCTCCTGTCTGATAGCATTTGTTATCTCTGTGAAATAGGAGGTAACATCACCTGATGAGAGAAAAGAACGTGGGTATGTGACCAAGCCAGAGCTTCAGAAGGATGGATGGATTTTATAAACAGATACTATGGAGAGTGACAAGGAACGATGTCATGACAAGGATGATGCTGTACGTTTGCTTGGCAGGATGTGAGCTCACTTGAGGTTGGGGGTCAAGATTGTGTAATGGATCTAAGATGCTCTGGTTGGCTTTTCCTGCTTAGACAGAGGCATGGAGATGGCACCCAGCTGGGTTTTTCCCGGCTTGGGTTTTGTCTGGATGGTGAAAACAAAGGGCAGCCGATGGGCCAGGTAGCCTAGGGCATGGGCAAAAATGTCACTGAAATCATAGACCATGGGGACCAAGTTATATCAATATATGAAGAAAGGAGAGGCCTGATGACCTGGGGAGGAACCAGAATTCAAGAACTGCCAGAGTGAGTTTGGTCCAGTAAGTAAAATGAAAGGTGTATCAGATGGTGGCTGAAGGGGTGAGAAGGAAGGGAAGGAAGACCATTGGAGATGAGTGGGTCAAAGGACTGATTTCTAAGAGGCCATCTGCAGGGTCATTCATGTGGATGTGGACATCAGCAGATGGTGGCAGAGCCCAGGTAGAGATAATAACATGCACTAGCCTTCAATGGATGAAGAGAAATGACTGACAAGAGCAGCTAAAAGCGGGAGGAGGACAGACCCTTTGGTAGTAATTCAGGAAATCTTTCATTAAATGGCCCTAACCCTTCCTTCAGAGGGCATCAGTACATCATTGTAAGTATCCTGAAAGCATCTATTTACAAGTCCTTCAGCATCTACTGACTGTCAATCATATAGCATTGTTGAGCATCCTTTCTTTGCCAGGCACATTGCTAGAAACTGGGGTGACAGGTAAATGAGACACATTTCCCAGGGATCAAACTCCTCAGTAGAAGACATGGGTATAAAGACAGGAAACTGCAACGCCATGTATTATGCTATTTCTGAAATAGAGGAACACTTTTCAGCATGGCCCAGAGGGAATGAGGAATAGATTCTTATTGAAGATGGTGAACAAGGTGTCCCAGAAAAGAGACTTGCTTAGAATGAAAGCTGGAGAGTCCAGAAGTCCAATATCAAGGTACTGAATGGGTTGGTTCCTTCTGGGGACAGGGAGAATCCATTCCATGCCTTGCTCCCAGCTCCAGCTAACTTCTGCAATTCTTGGCTTTCCTTGGTTTGCATGTGTGCCGAGTCACTTCAGTCATGCTGGACTCTGCAACCCCAAGGACTATAGCCTGCCAGGCTCCTCTGTCCATGGGAGTCTCCAGGCAAGACTACTGGAGTGGATTGCTGTGCCCTCCTCCAGGGGATCTTCCTGACCCAGGGACTGAACCCTCATTTCCTCTATCTCTTGCATTGGCAGGCGGGTCCTTTGCCACTAGCTTTACTTGGGAAGCCCTTCCTTGGTTTATGGCTTCATAACTCTCATCTCTGCCTTTGCCTTCATGGGGCTTACTCTCTTCTATCACTCACCCTAAATCCAAGACTATATCATCGAGAAATCTTCAATTGTATCTGCAAAAGCTCTTCTTCTAAATAAGATCAAACTCACAGGTCCACACGCTAGGACTTGAATATAACTTTTTTTTTTTAAAGTTCACTATTCAACCTCCGATACCCTCCCTGTAATTGGCATAAGTTTATCCCCATGGTCTGACACCTGGATGTCTTTCCTTTTTTTCTCAGTACCCAAGTCCTTCTGTATAAGTTACCTGGTGTCCAGCTTATATGGTCCTGGGATCTGACCCCCCCCCCCTTTTATTTATTGTAATCTCTCCCGCAAAGTTTGAACACCTGCTCCCGAGCCATGTGTTGCCCCATGCTGACTGGCTGCCTTGACACTGTTTCCTAGCCACTGAAGATCTTCTGCCCCAAGGTGGCCCCTGGCCTGTGCCTGTCTCTCTCCACATGGTCAAAGGCACTCTGTCAAAGGTTTCAGCATCTTACCTCATACATCAGACCCCCTCCAGACTCCATTTTCTCTCATCACCCACAACCTGCTTACTGTGGCCTGGGGCTTATATTTTTCATCCTGGGCCTAGGAACCTAGCTTCCTGCCTCTCTGACCAATCACTTCTCACTCTTGGTTTTTGATTCTGGCTGTGACATTTGCATACTGGCAGCAGCTCTAGCCTAATCCCATCCCAGTCCTGGATCCTAGAACCCTTCTGACCTGGCCCATTGTCTTGAATGTATATCTGTGTACAAATGAGATAGAACTTATCCTACACTTGCTGTGTTTTCTTTCCCAGGTCTCAGGTCCTTCTGGTTCCCACTGTCTGATCATGTCACCAAAAAAGCCCTCGGGAGAATGAGGACAATCCAGGTCTCACTTTCTGAATATCCAACAAGGTGATTGCCTTGTCCTTGCAGAATTCACTAGGTCTGTGCTGTCCCATGTCAGTATGTGCAGATTTCAGTTTCACTGACTCTATTTACTAAATGGCCTTCCCAGGTGTTGCTAGTGGTAAAGAACTTGCTTGCCAATACAGGAGAGATAAGAGACATGGGTTTGATTCCTGGGCCAGGAAGATCTGCTGGAGGAGGGCATAGCAACCCATCCAGGATTCTTGCCTGGAGAATCCCATGGACAGAGGAGCCTGGTGGGCTACAGTCCATAGGATCACAAAGAGTTGGACATGACTTAAGCGACTTAGCACTCACACGCTTACTAGATGTCTGACCTTAGGAGGGTAAACTGTCTCTTCTGCTTCAGCCTCATTTGTAAAATGGGGACAATAATAGAACTTTCTGTATAGCTCTGTCGATATAGAACTGTCTCTATAGCAGAGACATTATTTTTACCAACAAATGTTCATTTAGTCAAGGCTATGGTTTTTCCAGTAGTCATGTATGGATGTGAGAGCTGGACCATAAGAAAAGCTGAGCACCAAAGAATTGATGCTTTGAACTGTGTTGTTGGAGAAGACTCTTGAGAGTCCCTTGGACTGCAAGGAGATCAAACCAGTCAATCCTAAAGGAAATCAACCCTGAATATTCATTGAAAGGACTGTTGCTGGAGCTGACACTCCAATACTTTGGCCACCTCATGTGAAGAACCGACTCTTTGGAAAAGACCCTGATGCTGGGAAAGATTGAAGGTGGGAGAAGAAGGGGATGACAGAGGATGAGATGGTTAAATGGCATCACTGATGCGGTGGACATGAATTTGAATAGCCTCCAGGGTTGGTGATGTACAGGGAAGCTTGGTGTGCTGAAGTCCATGGGGTCACAAAGAGTTGGACACGAATGAGTGACTGAACTGAACTGATAGGTCTGTTGGTTTGAGGTTTGGCCTGATAAGGGTCAGGATAAGACATGACTCCAGGGAAGATTATAATTGTATGTTTTGCAGGGATGATGCCCCTGAGGACATTAATTTGTAAACCATATGGGGTGTCCTTGGTGTAGACTTAGGCAAAATTACCGTCAGAGTGCATAATTGGATAAACTGGCACTCACTTGTGAAAGTGATTTGTTCTCTATTAGTCACATCAGAAAACTTGAGACACTTCCTCTTCTTCTTTATACCTTGACTGCTTGGAAACTCAGAGCTAAATTTGTGCCCTCTCTCTAGCATGTGGATGGAGCCATGTGGTCTGTTTCCCATGCACTCTTTCTTTGACTGTGTTACTCTCATTTTGGTAATAGATATGTTTGGAATTGCAGCTCAGCTCATACCAGCTTCTCCTCCTCACAGCTGGTGGTAGATTCCAGGTTGTTACAGTAGGTCCCCTATATGCAAATGAGTTCTGTTCTCCCGCAAGTCCAATTTGTTCGTAAGTCCAACAGAGTTAGCCTAGGTACCCAACTAACACAATCGGCAATTAGTACTGTATTGTAATAGGTTTATAATACTTTCCACACAGATAATACAGGAAAAACATGCACACAAAAATAAAAAACATTTTAAATCTTATAGTACAGTACCTTGAAAATTCCAGTAATACAGTACAGCAGCTGGTGCTTCTTGGCAGTGCCAGCTACATCACTGCTGCTTTTTTGTTGGCTTCCAGACATCCTGAGCTTGGCAAAAGATATTGCATTACTGTGCAGTTGTGGGTTTTTTTTTTTTACAAAAGGGTTATATAAATTTATTTTTTATATAACAATTGATTCCACCTCTCAGTGTTTTTAAAAAAATCACTAAAAGGACAAAAATCCACAGAAAAATATAATCTTTATCTGTTCTAAAGTACATAAAAGCACAATCATTTGCAGGGGATGTACATGTGTGACAATGTCAGACACGTGAACTAACTTACATGATTGGACATGCGAGCGTATATTTGCATCTTTGTAGGGGACTTAGCAGAGAAGGCAATGGCACCCCACTCCAGTACTCTTGCCTGGAAAATCCCATGGATGGAGGAACCTGGTAGGCTGCAGTTCATGGGGTCGCTAAGAGTTGGACACTGCTGAGCGACTTCACTTTCACTTCTCACTTTCATGCATTGGAGAAGGAAATGGCAACCCACTCCAGTGTTCTTGCCTGGAGAATCCCAGAGAAGGGGGAGCCTGTTGGGCTACAGTCTATGGGGTCACACAGAGTTGGACACAACTGAAGCGACTTAGCAGCAGCAGTAGCAGCAGGGGACTTAGAGTACTCTGAATAACATTATCCGCTGAGTTGTGTGCCCTCACGCCACCCCCAGTTCATATGTTTAATCTTTAACAGCAGTGGGATGTATTTGGAGATGGGGTCTTTGGGAGATAATTCCATTTAGATGAGGTCATGAGATGTTCACGATGGGACTGATTCCCTTACAAGAAGGGACACCAGAAAGCTTGCTTCTCTTGGTCTCCCTACTCATAGGCAAGGAGGAAAGGCCGTGCCAGACGTGGTGAGAAGACACCTATCTGAAGCCCAAGGAGAGAGAATGTGGGAAACCGGGTTTGATCCCTGGGTGGGGGAAGGTCTCCTGGAGAAGGAAATGGCAACCCACTCCAGTATTCTTGCCTGGAAAATCCCATGGACAGAGAAGCCTGGTAGGTTACAGTCCATGGGGTCGCAGAGTCGGACACGACTGAGCGACTTCACTCACTCACTTCACTCAAAGGCTGTGTCAGACACAGTGAGAAGACACCTGTCTGAAGCCCAAGGAGAGAGGTCTCAGAGATGCTGACTGTGCCGGCAACTTGATCTTGGACTTTCAGTCTCCAGAACTATGAGAAAACAAAAGCCTATTGTTGAAGCCCCCATTCTGTGGCTTTTTGTCATGACAGCCCAAGTGAACACACTCTTCTGGATAAATGGCAGCCATCTCTAACAAACCGGGCTAAAGACAACTTCTTCCGAGGAATCTGGGACTGGACCCAGAGAGAGTCAGCATCTCTCCAGGCAGCTTGAGCCTTAAGAAGTAGACTCAGAGGCTGCAGATAGCTATGTGACTGGGCAACAGGAAAGAGACTGCTGAGAAAGCGAGAGAAACAGGTGCATGAGATAAATAGAGCTGAAGGACAGGCAGCTGATACTTCCTGGGATCCAGAAAGAAGATTTGTTACTGGTACTTTCTTCCCTGTGACCCAGTTCCTTTCTTGCTCTTGGGTTTCACAGATTAAATCTTAAGCTTTTTTTTAAAATTGCAACATTCCTTCCCCCCCGCCCCCCAACAAAGCTATCTTGAATTCATGTCTGTTACTCTTAAACAAACAGAAACTCTCCAGGAAGCCTTTTGCTCTGGTCCCTCACTGTATATCAGTGTTTACACTTTGGTGTTTCATCATTTTGCAGAAGGTGACTTAGAATTCCTTTGTGAATCTGGGATTGTGAATAACTGAAAAGAACTCAGATATTCTCTTCTGAAGCTGGTCATGAAGTCTTCTGGATGTCACTGACAACAAAACAGGGCCTGGGGGAAGTCCAGAACACACAGAGGTGGGTCGTTGACCTGGGGTGTCTTCAGTTATAGGATTATCTCTTTCGCCACGAAGAAAAATTATTTTGGCCTGGCCTGACTTGTTTTGAAAGCATGTTAACTTTTTCCTTTTGCTCTTGCTTTTTCAGGAGTTGCAGATCAGTAAATTATTTGTCCTTATTTCTGGGCACTTACTCTGAACAGTCCCAAGTTATGACTCCAAACTAGGGTGATTGCTGTTTTTGAAGATTTACAGAGGTGCTCATGTTTCTAAATATCCTTTGATATTCCATTTCTGTGGTAACCTAGATAGCCTAGTCAGTACACACAGGCACTTCTTTGGGAAAACCTGATAGAAGAAAATCTGAATTTACAGAAGAGATAAAGAAGAGGTTGGCGATTCACCCAGGTTTATAGAGGATGCACAGAGAGCAGCCCCCCTGAAGCGTCTGGTGCCTTCTCTGCTCTCCACACAGATCATGAACAATGTCTTCTACAGAATAGGCTCTGAATGAGAATTTTGTTGACTGATTGATAAGCCACTTGGGAAGAAGAGAAATGTGAAGCCAGGGTGATGGTTTGCTGCTGCCAGTTGGAGATAAATCGGAAAGGAATAGAAAGCATCCTGAGCAGACAGCCAGAGTCAGTGGGGAAATGGGACCCCATTTTTTAAAATGTGATCTGCATATAGTTTGTAGGAACTGCTTGCTGTATAAACCAAGGTATACAGGGATTTTTCACATTGATTTGCTTGAGGCCTGAAGGATGGTCCCTCGCCCTGGGTGACAGTATTAATCAAAGGATGAGTGAGGTCCCCACCACAACGGCAGTGCCAGGACCTGGTGTTTTTTGCAAAGAAGCTACTGTTCATTTTTCAAGTTTCAAGTCACCCTGGACAAGGAGCTGCATTTTGCAAACCTGAGACCTTGAATAGCATGGCCAGCAGGGGCAGCCAGACTTGCCTTCCTCCTGGGGACCTGCATTGGTAAGGCTTCTTGGTTGCAAAGATTAGAGCAAAGAGCCCTGGCCCATTGGAGCTGGGTGAACAAGAAGAGGAATTTAGGATGAAGAAACAGGACTGCTCCCTGGACTCCAAGGACAGGAATATAGCTGTGCCTCAGACCCAGGAGGTGAAAAGGTGTGAGGGACGCAGGCAGTTTCCCTCTTCATCCTTATCTCTCACAGCCTGGCTTTATCTGCCTCTGCAAGCACAAGGGGGACTCTGTGGAGAAGGAGGTCGCCGACAACCTACAGACCCTCCCTCTGAATGGGGTCAATTCCAACCTTGCTGGCAAGCCTGGAAGGTGCATCTTATAGCAACTAGTTATAGCAACTGAGAAGTATAATTGTCAAGAGCTCCTAGTAGACACTTTTTAAATGGAATTTAGAAAGATAGTAATGATGACCCTCTATGTGAGATAACAGAAGAGACACAGAGGTATAGAACGGACTTTTGGACTCTGAGGGAGAGGGAGAGGGTGGGTTGGTTTGGGAGAATGGCATAAAAACATGTATACTATCATGTAATAAATAAAAAAAAAAAAAAGTGAGATATAGTTGCTTTACAATGTTATGTTAGTTTCTATTATATAATGAAGTGAATCAACCATAGGTATGCATATATCCACTCCCTCTTGAGCTCCCCTCCCAACCCACCCCCATCTCACCCCTCCAGGTTATCACAGAGCATCGAGCTGAACTTCCTGTGCTATACGGCAGGTTCCCATAGCTATCTATTTTACACGTGGTAGTGTATGTTGGGGAAGGCGATGGCACCCCACTCCAGTACTCTTGCCTGGAAAATCCCATGGACAGAGGAGCCTGGTAGGCTGCAGTCCATGGGGTCGCTAAGAGGTGGACATGACTGAGCGACTTCACTCTCACTTTTCACTTTCATGCATTGCAGAAGCCAATGGCAACCCACTCCAGTGTTCTTGCCTGGAGAATCCCAGGGATGGGGGAGCCTGGTGAATTGCCATATACGGGGTTGCACAGAGTCAGACACGACTGAAGCGACTTAGCAGCAGCAGCAGCAGTGTATATGTGTTAATCCTAATCTCCCAGTTCATTTTACCCCCTCCCTGTGCCCACTTGTCTGTTCTCTTCATCTGTGTCTCTATTCCTGTCCAGTAAATAGGTTCATTTGTACCATTTTTCTAGATTCTACATATGATACTTGTTTCTTACTTCACTCTAATGACAGACTCTAGGTCCAACCACATATCTATAAATGACCCAATTTTGTTCCCTTTTAAGACTAATATTCCACTGTATATATGTAACCTATATTCTTTATGTATTTGTCTTTCAGTGGACATTTAGGTTTCTCCCATATCTTGGCTATTGTAAATAGTGCTGCAATGAACACTGGGGTGCATGTGTCTTTTTGAATTATGTTTTTTTTCAGGGTATATGCCCAGTAGTGAGATTTCTGGGTCATATGGTAGTTCTAAGTTTTTAAGGAACTTCCATACTGGTCTCCATAGTGGCTGAATCAATCTACATTGTCACCAAAAGTGTAGCAGGGCTCCCTTTTCTCCACACTGTCTCCAGAATTTGTTTGTAGCTTTTTTTCAATGATGACTTTGATTCAACATGAATTCACCAAATATCCCTTGTGGGCCTGTCTCTGTAGGTGCTAGGGAGTAAATTATGCAAGAACTGGCCTAAGCCTCATTAGCTCATTGTCTGGCTTGGGAGATAGATAGGGAAAGAGTTATAGAATAGAAATGGCCAGGATGGGGACCATCACAGATTCTCAGTGGGAGTTCAAAGGAGGGATGTATGCATTTATTCATTCAACATTCATGAGTGCTTCCCATGATGAGGAACAGCTCTGAGGGTCTGGGACTGCAGTGGTGTTTATGGCAGACCTCTGCCCTCAGGGGAGGAAACTGGCAAGACATGAACATAACCAAGATAACTTGAAGGTAGAGAGGAAGAAAAGAAAGAGCCCTCAAAATAAATAGGTCTAGAGATTGAGTAAAAGGCCATCGTGGGGTCATCCATGTGAGTATCCATGTCAACCAGGATGATGGTAAAGCCTGGGG
>SJYF01001136.1:4604188-4618799 GCA_006410515.1 Procapra przewalskii
GGGTCAGATGTAAAAAGTGAAGAAAAGAGATAACCCAGGATGAATTCTTAGGCTTTGAATTAAGCAGCTGGGGAAATTGTGGTGCCATGTACCAAGAAGTGGAAAACTAAGTGAGAAAAGAAACATTGGTAGGATCAAGAGCTCTGGCACATCCTATTAAGTGTCAGGTTTCTCTTGGCCGTCCAAGTAGAGATGTGGGGCAGACAGAGGAAGTCTTGTGCTCCAGGGCAGCGCCAGAGTGGAGGTGCAGCAGGCTGTCACGTGTGCATCTCAGGGCACTCTGAAATGGTCAGCTTGGGGAGATAAGGAAAAGCCGGCAGGTGAGACTGGGCGAGAGTGAGGAACTTGGCATGTGAGAAGGCAAAGACGCTGAAATGGTGATTCCCGGGCTCTGGAAAGCTCCACTGGGGAGCCCTGAAGTATGAGCCAGGGAAGAAGCAGGAGAGTGCTTCTGAGTGTTGGGGACAGCAGGAGCAAAGCAGGAGGAAGAGGGGCCATGGAGGGGTCTAGAAGAGTGTGGGCTTTTCCAGCGTTGGGGGAGGATGGGGAGCGGCACAGGTGTTGGAGCGCTAGGGGTCCTCTGCCCGCACTGAGGACTGGGAGCTTCCTTCTCCGGTCAGTGGTCTGGACCACATTTGCAGCCACGTGGACCTTGCACCCTCTGGTCACTCTGGGGCGAGTGTGCTGCAGTGTGCCCCCGACTAGACCAGGGCTAGTCTCTGCTGCACTTCCTACTTGGGAACCCATGCAGGACAGGGTGCAGTCTTGTAGGAGTCATTGCTCTCTTTTATGAGCAAACTCTTCATTTCTCTTTTAAAAACGTTTAAAAAATTTTTATTGAAGTATAGTTGATTTACAATGGTGTGTTATTTTCAGGTGTATAGTACAGTGATTATATATATCTATATATATATATATATAGATATATAGATATACACACACACATACATGTGCATCTTTGTGTGTATGTGTGTATTCAGACTCTTTTCCCTTATAGGTTATTACAAAATATTGAGTATAGATCCCTGGGCTATATGGTAGGTCCTTGTTGCTTATCTATTTTATACACAATAGTATGTATATGGTAATCCTAAATTCCTAATTTTTCCCTTTTTCTGCTTTGGTAACCATATGTTTGTTTTCCATGTCTGTGGCCCTATTTCTGAAAAACTTCATTTCTGCATTTTCCTTTCTATTAATAATGAATCTCTGGAGGCACACTGTATGGGTGATGCAATGTATTGGGGTGTCCCAAGGCAGCAGCTGAGACCTTCTACTGTGGACCATGGGAAGTCCCTGAGGGCTTTAAGCTGAAGCTCCATATTTGCATTTGAATGGATGTCCTGGCAGCTCTGCAAAAGGTGGGTCTCTACCTACTGACCGGGACCCCTGTCTCTTATCCTCTACCTGCTTCTTTCTGTTTCACTCTCCATAATGAGCTCAAAAGCTGTGCCTTGTTCCATGGCTTGTGACTCCTGTGCAAACTTCTGTGTAAGCAGGTTAGTAAACAACACCAACTATGTCGAACACAAGACTTGCAGATCACACAGGGAGTCAGGGCAGGGTACAAGCTGAACCAGGAGGCACGAGGTCAGCATCTCTCCTCCTAATCAGCCCTCAAAAAGAAGAGACACTCCCCTGGTAGCCATGGCACCAGCACCTAGGTGAGACTTGGACGTGCAGGTAGTTTAGGGCCTGGGAGAGAGGCTGGGGAGGTGGTGTGGTTGTGGACACCACATTTGGTCTTCCCTGAAGAGGTCCATATCTCACTGCTGCCACTGTATCCGTAGGGTGTAGGCTGCTCAGCTGAAGACTGAGGTGTTGAGGTCAAGGTTGTGGGTTCCATCTCCATGCCTTTATACATTTATTCACTCCAGTAATAAACACTTGGAGGGCTTACTCTACTGCACTCTTTATACAGTGGCTTAAAAAAAAAGAGTGTCCCTGCCCTTATTCAGTGTATGTAGAGTTGAATGGAGGAGGTGGATATTGTGCAAACATAGCAACACACAGATTATTTTCATTAATAAATTT
The DNA here is from genome assembly GCA_006410515.1 of Procapra przewalskii. Classification (NCBI taxonomy): domain Eukaryota; kingdom Metazoa; phylum Chordata; class Mammalia; order Artiodactyla; family Bovidae; genus Procapra; species Procapra przewalskii. The sequence goes on from SJYF01001136.1 coordinate 4,606,223, forward strand.
TGTTTCATTTAAATTTTTTAAAATTGAAGTTCAGTTGATTTACAATGTCATTTCAGGTATACAGGACAGTGATTCCATATTTTTTGCAGATTCCATTCCATTCTATGTTATTACAAGATACTAGGTATAATTCCCAGTGCTATACAGTACATTCTTGTTCATTTCAGTAGTTTGTATCTGTTAATGCCAAACTGCTAATTTGTCCCTTCCCTCTCCCTCTCCTTTGGGTATCTGTAAGTTTGTTGACTGTGTCTGGGAGTCTTTCTGTCTCGCATACATTCACTTGTATTATTTTTTAATTAACGCCTTCAGTGCCCCCTTGGCCCCATGAGGAAGTTGGTGCTCCTGACTAGCTGATGCGCCCCCTGGTGGTCATCTCCCGCTGCTGCCCCTCGGAGCGCGCCTCCACCCTCCCGCTCCCGTATTCACACAGCCTCCTGGCTCCTTTCTAACTCATTCTTACACTCATATTTTTTCCTCCCCATGGAGCTCTGCTTACCCACCCTGTTATCCACCCATCTCCCCATGTGCTAAATCCATATCTCACATGTAGTTCTCTTTCTGCACACAGCAGGCAGTACTCTGAATATTTCTTTATGTCTGTAAAAAAGGACTCTAGTTGCAAGTATCTGAAATCTGATCAAACCAGCTTAAAATTTTAAAAAAGTGACTGTGATTATGGTGGTTGTTTGTTCTCTCAGGGCTCATGAAACAAGGAAAGTCAAGAAGTGAGTCTGGCTTCAGGTGCCACTGGATCCAAGGGTGTGTCATCAAGAAGGTGACCCTTTGGCCTGTGGCTCGGCTGGATCCCCCCACCGCCCCTGTTAGGTCTTATTCTCAGGAAGCTGCCCTCACTGGGTGGTGAACACAGCTGCTGGCAGTTCCAAGCTCTGTTTCCAGGAGAAGGCATTTCTTTTCCAGCCGTTTCAGCAAAAGTCTGGACCAAGATACATGTCTTTCCTTGAGCCAACCATGCAGTTAGGGTTGTGGACACTCTTAACTGGCTAGATGCGGAGCTCGTGCCCTAGATATCAAGATGGCCACCTTTGGCTGGAACTTTGTGGGCTCAGAAGTGGGCTTCCTCAGAGAAAAACCCAGGCATGATGGTTGGAAGAAGGGATTCTGGACTGCTGCTAAGTCGCTTCAGTCGTGTCTGACTCTGTGTGACCCCATAGATGGCAGCCCATCAGGCTCCTCCGTCCCTGGGATTCTCCAGGCAAGAACACTGGAGTGGGTTGCCATTTCCTTCTCCAATGCATGAAAGTGAGAAGTGAAAGTGAAGTCGCTCAGTCGTGTCCCACTCTTAGCGACGCCATGGACTGCAGCCCATCAGGCTCCTCTGTCCATGGGATTTTCCAGGCAAGAGCACTGGAGTGGGGTGCCAGTGCCTAGCAAATACCAAAAATGTCCACCTTGGTTTCAGCCCAAACCCCTTTAGTTAGTAAAACAAGGACCACAGCTGTGTTTTACTGCCTTTGATATCCTCACTGGCTCTTCCAGGACTGGAATGCAACATTCAAGACATATTTAGTGAGCAAGTGTGTGCAGAGGTGTAAAAGGTGTCGGGACTGGGGAAGACACACACAGCTTTCCGTATGGAGTGGTCAGGATGTAAGGTGGGCGTTGACTAATGGGTGGAAATGCAAGGATGGATGAGAGAGGGATTTTGAGGCAGGACTTGGTGACAGATTATCATGAGAAGTTGTGCAGGAACAAAGGTCTGGGATTTCTGTTCTGAGTAACTGGGAACAAGAGGGACCACTGCCTGGGAAATAGGGATTTATCCTTGGATATCCTTCACCTTGGGTCATCCCAGTGGAGATGCTCAAGTGCTTATAAATCAGGGGCTGGAGCTCAAGAAAGAGGTCATCAGTAGACCTAGAAGTCTGAGCATTTTCTGTTTCTTTCATTTTTGCATTGTGAAAGTATGATAGTACATTTACAGGACTCTTAGAAAATATAGAACAAAGTTACATATAGTTCCAATGTAAGTGAGCATTTTCAAGGATAATCTGTGAATGTGCCTCTAAGAAACAGACTGGATGATGGTGGGTGGGGAATGGAACTTCTCTGGCAGTCCAGTGGTTAAGATCCACTGCACGGGGTGTGAGCTCAATCCCTGGCCTGGGAACTAAGGTCCTGCATGATGAGTGGTATGGCCAAAAAATAAATAAAAAATATAGAAATCAAACAATGGTGGAGTGTATATATATATATATATATATGTATGTATATATATATATATTCAAAAAAGAAAGAAAGAGAGTGAAGGGAAAATAGAGCTCAGGCTGCAATATGGGACTGGCCCTGTGGGAGGGTGAGCTGGAGGAGCAGGCTGCAACTTGGGGATCAGCCCTTTATGGGAGGGTGAGCGGGAGGAGGAAGACCAGCTGATGATGATGACATGGCCAGACTGAAGGGGAATGGGTAGAAGCAATAACGTTACCTGACCCAGGGGAGGAAAACATCTCCGAAGAGAAGGGCAAAAATGTGAGTCGATCCAAATGGTCAAATAGGATTGGCTCAAGAAAACACCTTGACCTGTAGCATTTAAAGGACCACAGGTGATCTTCAAGAAAGCAGTTTAGGGAGTAACAGGGCAGGAGGAAGATTCCAGGGAGCTGAGAGATAAGACAGGGATAAACCTGGACATGGATCAGCAGAGTCCTTTCCATAAAATACAGTGCTCCCAGCCCCAAGGCCTGAAATAGAGTGAGTGGACAATAGGGCTTGAACACAGTTGCTTGAACAATCATTTGGGGCCTCAGTTTCCCTCCTCCTAAAGTTTAGGTTGAAGTAGCTGCTCCTAACTTTAATATTAAATTTATAAGTGGCTTTGGTCTCAGAGCAAAGGGTAGGAAAATAAGATTTTTTTCCCCTGACATACGTCTCCTTTTGAAGATAATGGGTGAGGATGGAAATTCACATTTGAAATCGATATTTTAGAAGACTTAATGGCAGCATGACAATTGCACATTTGTGGCTCTCAAAAGGGCAGATCTGTTCAAATCAGAGAAGATCGAGCAAAATCGGTAATTTCACGTCTTGCTTGAGAAGGAGGATTCATAGAGAATTTTAAAAAGGAATAAGGTTACTGCAAGGGACTCCCTGTCATGTTAGTCTTTTTTTTTTTTTTTTTAAGACTTAGTAACAGATTGATGGCACAGCTGTTGAAAAGAAGGCTCATTAATTAAAAAGCTGCAGTGGCTTTCCTTGGTATATAGAAATGAACTCTCATTTCTCACGGAGACATTCAAAGTCCTGTACAGTCTGAGCTCAACTTCATTTCATGTTTTCTTAGGTATAAAAATCCATTGCCCTTTGGACATTACTGGCCCTCATTGCTGGTCCTTTCCAACATTTATCCATCCCGTGAATGTTAATGTGCCAGGCCCTGTTTTAGGTGCAGAGGTTTTGATGGTGAATAGACTCACACCTGGTGCTCTGTTCAGGTCATGCCATGGGCTCAGACAGCAGGATTAGAATTTAGAGTCAGGCTGTGAGATTTTGGGGAAATCTTTTCTCTTCTCCAAGCCTCCATTTTCTCTTGTTTAGTGAGGTAAGAACACTGATTTTTAGGTTTTATGCAGAGATGAATGAGAAAATAGATGCAATGAACTTGACGACAGAGATGGTTCCAGTTTACTTTAGCTTCATCATTGCTGGTAAAATCCTCTCTGCCGAGGTTGTCTGTCTTCATCAGACTTCTTGGTTGGCCTGTACACAGAACCACTGAACCAAACATTGCCCCTGCGAGGATGCATTTTTTCCTGTTGGCTCCTGTGACAACTGGGGAGCTCTAGCTTTATTAGGCAGGGGAAGCATAAGACTTTGGAACAAGTAAGAGAGATAGTGTGATTGGAGCTGGGGTTCCAGCCATTGTAATAACCACACGAGAAGTAGCCAGGAAGGATGAAGTAATGTAGATGCGAAAATCTAGAAGTGACCTTTGGTATGGACAGGGAGGAAGAGATGTTAAATTTAGAAGAGAAGCAACACTGGTGATTGGAAATGAGGTCTTTAAGAGAGGGGAGTTGGTTTTAGGGGGAGGTGCATACGTGCTTAATCACTAAGTCGTGTCTGACTCTTTGTGACCCCGTGAACTGTAGCCCTCCAGGCTCTTCTCTCCATTGAATTTCCAGGGCAAGAATACTGGAGTAGGTTGCCATTTCCTCCTCCAGGGAATCTTCCTGACCCAGAGATGGAACCTCAGTCTCCTTTATCTTCTGCACTGGCAGGCAGATTCTTTACCACCGAGCCACCTGGGAAGCCCTTTAGGAGTAAGAGGCAGAGTTTAATTTTATCCAAGAATCTGAGACTGTTCTCTTGGTAATTTGGGACCATCAGGATATAGGGTATTTCAATCGTGGTAGTGTTAATCACTCAGTCATCTTAGACTCTTTGTGACCTCACGGACTACAGTCTGCCAGGCTCCTCTGTCCATGGGATTCTCCAGGCAAGAATACTGGAGTGGGTTGTCATTCATTATTATTCACAATAATAATGTCATTCACACATTATTACATGTGTCATTGTGAGGCACATGTAATAACAACTGGAATCACAACACCAGTGAGGCTGACAACTGCTGAACGGTGTGTGATGTAATTTTCACCCTCTTGTCAACATTCTTGCTGCCCCAAAATACACAGGCACCATCTTCTCTTGGCTTCATTTCACAAAGCATGGTGATCACAAAAGGACTTTGAAGTCTATGAACAGCAAGATGGATATAGCTGATGGTGCTGGAATAAGGAAAGTGCCCAGCAGGTTGCTGAGAAAGGGGACCTGCAGTGTAGGGTTGAGGCTGTGGCTCGTGGTCCAGCTGTGGAAAGTGTCATCCCAGCTGAAGTTGGGGGAGGAAATGAGTTATTCAGAGGGAGCATGTGAAGGGCAGAGAAGCAAGGAAAAGAGCAGAACTGAGAAGGAAAGGAAGAAAAGAAGCAGGGCTCATGAGGAAACTTAACCTTAACCTTAACCTTGACACTGTTCTCGACTGCTGTGGAACCAGGCGTGTGAGAGTCAAGGATGATAAAAGCTTTTAGAACTCAAGACTGAAGAGCTGTGATCCTGAAGGGCTCAGAGAAGATCACAGGAGGCTCAGCTGAGAGCTGGTGATGAGGAGGTGCAGATGACGTCTTGGTAAGCAGCCTCAGAATGAGGCTTTTGTAAAATAGGTAATTAATAAGATAACCTACTGTATAGCACAAGGAACTCTACTCAATGCTCTGTGGTGGCCTAAATGGAAAGGAAATGGAAAAATAGGGGATAAATGTATACGTAGAGCTGGCTCACTTTACTGTACAGCAAGAACTGACATAGCACTGTAAAATAACTACATTTCAATAAAAATTAATTTAAAAAAAGAATTAGGTTCTCAGTTGGAGTTGGGCAGGATCAAGAGACCCTCAGAGAAGCAGAGCTGGACCCCTGGTAACTACTATTGTGCTGTGTGTGAACTGGCAACTTATTTATCTCTCTGGACTTTTGTTGCTTCATCTACAAAAAGGCTCTATGCTTACAGTAACCTGAAAATAGGCATGTGAAGTAGGTATTATTCACCCATTTTACCTGCGAGGATGCTGAGGCTCAAAGAAGCTGAGGAGCTCGCTCTGGTCTCTTGGCTCTGAAGGTGGGATCAATCTTAAACCCAGGTTTCCCTGACCCTGTGGAAACCTTCTTTCCATTTTGTTACCCTTTCAGACCCCCTGTGTTTTCAACCAGAAACCTCCCAGGAAGTAGCAGCATCTTTCCTCATCACTCTAGGATTCTGGTCAGGGTTGCAGCAAGGCCCTCCTTCCCAGCCTTATACAGAAGCCAGTAAAGATCTGGGAAAAGATACTTGTGGGGTATAGCAAAGGCCATTTGTTTTCTTCTAAACACACATGCAATAATGCAGTGTCTAAACAGCCCTGCCTTAGAATGCAAAGACATGATTTACTTTTGAAAATCAAGGGGGTTAGGTCTCTGCATGATATTTACACTGAAGACTCTTCTCGCTATGAGCTAGACTGTTCTCACCAGCGTCCCCTCAACTTCTGGGTACTGGGAGTGATACTGAAATCCCATCAGTCTGGGTGTAGACCTTTCTGCTACACTTAACAGAAACACCAAAGGAAATTCAAAGGCAAAATCAGCTTGAGGGTTGCTGGTGCAAATACATTCTCAGTGGAGAGACTGAAGCATGGTAATTTAGCAGTTACCAGCCATTTCTCAATAATAACTGAAATAATTATTTATAATTAGATGAGATCTAATAAAGGATTACATTTAAACCAGATGAAAAACATGGACCCCCTACCTTCACCCCTTACGCATGCTCACTGACTAATTCAAATATTTCTCATTTCTTTTTCTCCCACAAAAGGATGAAAAGAGCTGTTTTGCCTTCGAGTAAAAATAAGTATAATTTTCTTCTAGTGGGCTCACCAACAGTTCATGTTGACTTGCCACAACAGCCAATTAAGAGACAGTCACCATTGTTGGCTAATCTTGCATGCCTTTTGAGTGACTGCAAGTTGAAATGGAGTTGATCTGCAAGGGCCCGGCTTCCCACAAGAAGCACAGTGCCCACCTGGGGTGCTCTGGAGACCCGGTGCTAGCCCCTCATCAGCCCACTGGGTCCCTGCTCTGCCCTCATTGCTCTGATGGAGACTTGAGAGGTGTGGCCGCTCAGGCTTTGAAGGTGACTAATTAAGCTCCTGCTGCCTGTGCCCTGAAGCCTCCTGGAGTGAGCCTCCGGATGAAGAAGGAAATTCTTGTGGGTGGTGAGGCTCTGGAGCAGCAGGAGAGTGTGCACAAGCACTTAATGCTGCTTCTAATTTCTCAGACAATTGGAGGCACTCAAGGCAGAGCATCTTGGGAATTTATTCTCCACGTTAATGGGGATAATTTGAGAAAACCACTTTCAGCTGTCCATGCTCACGGCTCCTTATGCTTCGCACTGCCTACACCCAATTAACTAATCATTTTCATAGCGGGAGCAACTTAGCCTTAGAAGAGAACAAGCTGTGTGCTGAAATATAGGCGGAAGCAAGGACTCTGGGTTTCTCTGCTGTTTTAGTAAGAGAGGGAGAGTGAGGACAGACCTGAGGGATCGCCTGGCTGACTCACACAGACCCGCCATCTTCCAGGGAGAAGCTGGGGGCTGGGTTGGATCTGAAAGGAGCAGTGCGTGCTGCATCATCCAGGCAGAACCAATCGAATGTGGGGATGGAGAGGAGGGGACAGAGGTGAGACACCCCCCCTCCCAGCCTGTCTCCCCAGAACAGCTGAATCAGTGTTCATCAATGCACACCAGTGGAAGGGTGTGCAGGGGAAAAGGATGGTTATTTCTGGTAACCAAGCTAAGAGATCACAGATCCAGGAGAGGACTTAAGTGCAACCTCTTTAAGTCTCTGTGGTTGAAATCAGCAGTGAATTCAAAAGTAGATGTTTTTTTTAAATAAATTCTTTTTGCAGTATAGTTGCTTCACAGTGTTGTGCTGGTTTCTGCTGTGCAGCAAAGTGAATCAGTTATATGTTTACATATATCCCCTCTTTTTTGGGTTTCCTTCCCATTTAGGTTACCACTAGGATTCTCTGAGCTATGCAGTAGGTTCTCACTAGTTATCTAGTGAGCAGAGAAGGAGGGGCTGCAAGCTGCTGCTGAGGGCTGGGGTGTTCGGTGGTTCCCGAAATTGGTGGAGGGCAAGTGGACTAGGGGTGGGGCAGGGCAGCAGCCATCCTGAACTTGAAATGAGACCAGTGGGTGTGTTTTGTCCAGCTATATTCAGCCAGCTGCTGGGATATGGGGACAGAGATGTCAATGGAGGATTTACTGAGGGTCAGGTTTTGCTGGGCAAGAAGCAAGGAGGGGAGAACATGGATGAGGAGTTTGAGGATGTGGCATGAGAGGGATTATAAAAAGGCACAAGGCACTGTCCAGTGACAGTGAGTGGATGCATCGGGTCAATGAATTCAAAATCCTACCGGTGCTGAAGCATTGTAGGAATAGAAAGGACACATTTAGAAAGTTTGAGAATATAGGGGATTTTGCTGAAAACTGACCACAGATATAATAGAGGGGAATACTCGAGAGTGGTGGGGAATGGTAGAGAGTAGGGGGTGGGTTCTGCTGAGAGCAGAAAGAACTGGATGAGCTTAGAGCCTGGGACCTAGCCCAGAACTGTAAGGTTGTCAGGAGACTCAGGCTACCCAGGGAGGTGATGGGTAGCCATTTCGTTCTTCAGGGGATTTTCCCCCTCAGGGACTGAACCCAGATCTCCTGCATTGCAGGCAGATTCTTTACCATATGAGCCACTGGGGATGCCCAATTACATACTGGACATTTTTCTTGGAACATTCCATTAAATTCAGTATTATCTAATTCAAATCTATGTTGTCCCCATAGACCTTTCTTCCTTCCTTCTTTTCTTCCTGTCTTTCAGTATAGTTGATTTCAGGTGTACAGCACGGTGACTCAGTTATATGTATATATATATTTATTTATGTATCTACTCTTTTCCTGATTCCTTTGCATTATAGCAGAGGTCCCCAACAAGTTCATGGTCTGCTAGGAACCAGGCCGCACAGTAGGAGGTGACCATCAGGTGAGCAAGAGAAGCTTCATCTGTATTTAAGACTGCTCCCCCATTGCTCACATTCCTTGACTGAGCTCGACTTCCTGTCAGATCAGTGGTGGCGTTAGATTTTTATAGGAGCATGAACTCTGCTGTGAACTGTGCATGCGAGGGATCTAGGCTGCACGATTGTTATGAGAATCTAACGCCTGATGATCTGATTTTGCATTATGGTGAGTTGTATAATTATTTCATTATATATCACAATGTAATAATAGTAGAGATAAACTGTACAATAAATGTTATGTGCTTGAATTGTCCTGAAACCCCTACCCCAGTCCTTGGTGCCCAAAAGGTTGGGGACCATTGCATTATAGTTTATTATAGAATATTGAGTACAGTTTCCTGTGTTAAATAGTCAGTCGTTGTTTCTCTGTTTTATATGTAGTAGTCTGTATATGTTAATCCCAACCTCCCAACTTTTCCCTCCCTTTTCCCTTCTTTCCTCTTTGGTAACTGTAAGTTTGTTTTCTATGTATAGACCTTTCTTCATACCATGATTTTTCATGGAAAATGCCCTACCATCAACCTGCTCTTGATAGGAAACCCAAATCCCCTCCTTGCCTGCTCTCTTTCCCCAAGCCACATTAAAGTACCCAGCAAACCATTTTGATGGGACTTCACCCAGGATCTGAATCTGCCAGCCTGTGCCCCTAGCCACACATGGCTGTGTTCCAGACCACCCTGTCTCTGACCTGGTGTCTGCCCAATGCTTTCCTCCATCCTCACTCTGCTATAGACGCTTCTTCCAGCTAGGTGAACATCTGAGAAGTAGCTTGGTTAAGAGTCCAGCACATCTGCTTGGACCCTTGCTGGGTTCCCAGAGCTGAGCACAGTGCTTGACCCCTGGAAAGAAATACATCAATACTTACCACTCGATTGATTCCCAGCTACAGATACCATGGGCTCCTTCACTGGATGTGACAAGCCCAAATCACGCTAATGAGAAAATCAGATAATTCATTGGCTCCTAGGCCTGAGTGGTCTAGAAATGAAATTTGACTATCTCTAGAAGGCAATGGCACCCCACTCCAGTACTCTTGCCTGGGAAATCCCATGGACAAAGGAGCCTTGTAGGCTACAGTCCATGGGGTCTCTAAGAATTGGACATGATTAAGCGACTTCACCTTCACTTTTCACTTTCATGCATTGGAGAAGGAAATGGCAACCCACTCCAGTGTTCTTGCCTGGAGAATCCCAGGGACAGAGGAGCTTGGTGGGCTTCCATCTATGGGGTCACACAGAGTCAGACATGACTGAAGTGACTTAGCAGCAGCAGCAGCAGCAGCAGAGATACAATAGTTTCTTTTCCTGAGTAAGCAGGCTGGCTTCTTTCACGCATGTCTTACCAGCTTGCTGATCCCTGCAGAAAAGCAAAGGCTTTTCTGGAAGCTCTAGGGGAAGGTACCAGGGCCAGGCTTGTCCACCTTTGGAGGGTGGGCACCAGCCCTACCTACCAGGGAAGAGGAGTTCTGGAGGCTAGTGGGCTATTCCCTCCCTGCTGGTCCCCTCCTCACTCCTACCTCATCTGGCAGTGGGAAAGAGAGAAGACAGGAAATCTGGAGAGAGGAGTTAATACCTAACAGAGATTCAGCCTGGAAGTTCTGTTTGCTTTGGATTGTTGAGTCCATGAAAGCAGATCTATGTCTTTACAGAGGAAGTGAGGGAACATTTGTCAGAGCATATTTGATAAATGTGAAAAGACAAGTGTAGGAGGGTGTGTTATTTTGATTGATGACAGCATACTCATATCAGTGTCAAAAACATATTAGGAAGATACAAAACTCCATCATCTCTTAATAATAGAAATAAAATAGGTTCAATTAAAATGCTTGCTGCTCTTTTTCAACTGCAGGACCAAATGACATAAACCAAAGGTTCTTACGATCCTCAGAAAAGAAGAACAACAAATCTGTTAGAAAAACAATTTGCAAAATACTCATTAGTCCAAAAGCATCCCTGAGAATTCTGCCTCCAGGCCTCTAATGGGCCATGAAACTTGAATTCAATAAAAAATGATTTAACCATCAAGCGGGTGAACTGGGTAGACGTCGGCTTCCTTGCTCTCTCATTATGGAGTTTATTTTTTGGAGGCTGTTTGTGTAAATGCTATTTGTTTTACTGAAGTTCAAAGAAGCTTTGTGTGAAAATGGTACTTTGTTTCACGGAAGGTGTTGTTACTGGCTGAACTCCTGTCCATCTTTCCTGTTGTTCTCTGCCACCCTCCCTACCCCAGGGGGTCCCGGAAAAGTCAGCCCCCAGTGCTATGATTCCCGGGTGTGAGCAGTGAGTCAGCCAGTCTGGGGAATTCTGAGAGCTCGTACATTAGATTCTTGCTTTCCAATCCATTAATTTTGTTGTTTCTAGGCCTGTTGGGAGCCCTGTTGCCGCTTGTAAGAATAATATCTCTGATGATGCTTTGGGCATCTGTTAGTCAGGCAGCTGTTTCCCAGACATTCTGTCTCCACAGCATCGCTGGTCTTTGTGTGTCTTTGTGTGGTGGACCCAGTTTTATACTGACTTCATAGGAGGGTGTGAGCATCTTCCTCAAGGGTGGGGCACCACTCACCTCTCTTCTGGGAACACTGAGCCCATCCTCTGACATGGGAGAATGTGAAAAATCCTTCCCAAGCATTTTACAAAGAGTCTGAGGCATCTGTTCAGGACACAGTGGTTTGGGATTTTCTTCTGATGATGTCATCTCATGCCTCCTGTGAGAAGCCATCCGGGAACCAGGGCCTGGGCGGTGGTTGCTGACACACTGAAGGCTTTGGAGTCTGGTGCCTGGTGGAGGCCGGGAAAGCAGCCGACTGGTTGGAGAGGGAGGTGGACAGGTGGTTGGCCTGGATAGGCTCACCTTTGGTCCCAGGGGATTCAGGTGCTTTCAGCATGTGGAGGCCCAACTGCCATTTAATTGGCTAGTGCTTGCTTCTCTCCTTCTGGGTCTGATGTCTTCCTGCAGGTGATCAGACTGTTCCAGGGGGGTGGAGGTCCACGTGACATGCAGAGAGGGTAAGAACTCTACCTTTAGAGAGGTAAGAGCTTTGGAATTCAGTCCTGCTTATCAGCTGGGTAACATTTGAAAATTTACTTAACTTCTTTGACCCTCCATTTCATAACTTAAAAATGCAAATAAGACCTACCTCTTTACCCTGTGTTCACAGTGGCAGTATTCACAATAGCCAAAACATGGAAGCAACCTCGATGTCCATTGACAGATGAATGGAAAAAAAGTACATATTCCCAGGTGGCACTAGTAATAAAGAATCCACCTACCAATGCAGGAGACACAGAGATGTGGGGTCCATCCCTGGGTTGAGAAGATCCCTGGAGGAGGAAATGGCAACTGCTCCAGTAGTCTTGCCTGGAAAATTTCATGAACAGAGGGACCCAGTGGGCTACAGTCCACAGGGCTGCAAAGAGTCGGACATGACTGAGTGCGTGTGTATGTGTATGCATGCACACACACACACACACACACACACACACACAATGGAATTGTACTTAACCATGAAAAAGAATGAAATAATACCATTTGAAGCAACATGGATGTACCTGGAGATTATCATACTAAGTGAGGTAAATCAGATAAAGACAAATGCCATATGTGAAATCTAAAATATGACACAGATGAACTTATTGAACAGGCTTGTGGTTACCTAGCAGGAGGGGGTTGGGGGAAAGATGGATTAGGTATTTGGAGCTAGCAAATGCAAACTAATGCATAGAGAACATATACACAGCACGATAATATTGTATAGTACAGGGAACTATATTCAGTATCCTGTGATAATCCACAATGGGAAAGAATATGAAAAAAAGAAGACCCACCTGTTAATTTCAGGTATACAACAAAGTGATTCAGTTATGCATATGTATGCACACACACACACACACACACACACACACACACATATATATATATATGTACACACACATATATATCTGCCTATCTA
>SJYF01001136.1:4635854-4664737 GCA_006410515.1 Procapra przewalskii
CGGCATTGGGAGATCGGGTACACCTGTGGCCAATTCATATCAATGTATGGCAAAACAAATACAGTATTGTAATGTAGGGAAATAATAATAAATAAATTAAAAAAAAAAAGAAACTTCCCAAGGACCCCTGTTCTTTCTAAAAGAAGGCACCAAGCGGCTGGGTGTTTGCAAGTTTTATACAAATATCATATTAAGCATTACAACGGCACTATTCCAGTGGGGAATGGGCTGGAGGCCAAGTGGGGTGTAACTTTCCTCTGATGTCTGGCCTGTGGCCCAGGGCTTTGCTTCCCAGTCCTTTTGAGTATCCTATTGCTAGCCTCTATAGGCTTCTCTGGTGGCTCAGAGGATAAAGTGTCTGCCTGCAATGCATAAGGCCGGGGTTCGAGCCCTGGGTTGGGAAGATCCCCTGGAGAAGGAAATGGCAGCCCACTCCAGTATTCTTGTCTGGAGAATCCCATGGACAGAGGAGCCTGGCAGGCTACAGTCCACAGGGTCACAAAGAGTATGACACAACTGAGCGACTTCACACTTCACACGGCCTCTGTAAGCCTCTGTTCAGCGAGATTTAGGAAGTTTGCTTCAGTTCATCTGCAGTATCTAAAGCTTGCAGAAATGAGAGATCAGATTGGATGGAGAGGATTCAGAGCATAGAGAGCTATGGGGGCCACACAGGGAGCCTGGTCTTGGGTACCTAGATCTGTGCTATTTAAACTGGCTGCCTCCTCCCTCTGGTGTGACATCATGTCACTTACAGTATCAACATGATGCATCTTCCTGGACATTCAGTTTGATTTGGGTTTTTGGAGTAGTGTGGGGGCGTGTAGAGAAAGTCAAGTAATTTAAATGCTGAGTATTTTATATTGTTATTTTTACATTAAACAGACATACATTTGGTAGTGAAATGTGAAATCTACATGAATTATTAAGAGCAAAGAAATGTTGTGTCTGCCTCAGACCACCTCCTACCACATCTTTAAACCCTCAAGGACTCTTGGACAATTTAACTTTTTTTTTTTTTCCCCGCACCAGAAACTGAATTTATAAAGCAAAGACTAGAAAACTGTCCAGGACAGTGAACTGGGAACCAGTCGCCCAATAATTTTTAATAAGATATGTTTTTAAAATCAATTAATGTGTATTTAAATTCTGAAAGAACCACATTAGAACCAGAAAATGGTCTTTTTATCATTTTAAAGGGATGTGAAATAAATACCCTCCATGGGCTACGCAGGTGGAAGAATGACACGTTTGTTACATCATCAAGCTTCATTTCGGGTAGATTACTCCTCTCAGTCTGAGGGATTTATTCTTCTTTCTCCCTCTCCTTCTCTCTCTTTCTCTCTTCCTTCCTATCTCCCTCCCTTGCCTTCTTCCTCCCCTCCTTCTCTTTTTCCCCCTCTTCTTCCTTCCTTTCTTTCATTCCACCAAGACTTATTGAGTTCCTAATGAATGGACATCTCTATCTCAGAGAACAATTTCCTGCACTCCTAGGGCTTAGAGCTTCCAGACCCTATGGAGGTAAGACCCTGCAATAGAAGCATTCTTACAGTTACTGAAAAGTGTACCTTGAACTCTATGCCAATGAAATTGTATTCTTGTCCTGCTCAGTTAGTCTCACTGATTGGCCTTGGGCAAAACTTGAGTGAATATGCAAATATCTGTTTCCTCTGCTATAAAATATTAGCACTGCCTGTTTATCACTGCTGATCTCTCAGCATGGCCATTGTGTTTGTGAATACAAATTCAAAGGCTTCATCATCTGTGCCATGTTCTACTAGGTTAAGCTGATCATCTAAATAGTAAAAGAAGAATCCCAAAGTGCTATTGTTATAATCATTATACCATTCTAATGAATTTCCTCTCAGCCATCAAGCACATCAAATCAAGGTTAAGAGGTGCTTTTGAGACAGCAGACGGAGGCAAAAACTGGTATAAAGTGAAAGGAAGGAAGGAAGGCAGTGCACTCAGCCTACACACACAGGTTGGGGGCCACAAAGCCAAGCAGGCCTGCAGCCCCTCAGTGCTGTGTGCTCCTGGCACTGGTTTGCGAAGAGGCAGAGAGGTCCAAGAGCTGGGCCTGATTTCCATGTCGCCTGGTGATTTGGACACAGAATCATCTCATGTTCCAGAGAAGCATCTTTGCAAGGAGAGGGGACGCTATTCAGCATGACATGGTTCCTCACCATCCATCCTTCCTCCACAGAGCAGGACCTTTGGTCCATCCCAAATGGGAGCAGTTGGGCTGCTTCTCCTAGGGGACAACACACTGGGTTAATGCACTGCTGGCCCTTCTTTCACTCTGGTTTTACACAGAAGGGAAAATCTTAGAGGCCTGGCTGTGTGCCAGGTCTTTACTCTGTGCCCTGGACCCTTGCTGCTGCTGTCATTTCAGTCGTGTCCGACACTGTGCTACCCCGTAGACGGCAGCCCACCAGGCTCTCCCATCCCTGGGTTCTCCAGGCAAGAACACTGGAGTGGGTTGCCATTTCCTTCTCCAACGCATGGAAGTGAAAAGTGAAAGTGAAGTCGCTCAGTCGTGTCCGACTGTTAGCGACCCCATAGACTGCAGCCTTCCAGGCTCCTCCGTCCATGGGATTTTCCAGGCAAGAGTACTGGAGTGGGGTGCCATTGCCTTCTCCACCCTTACTAGCTCACTTAATCCTCACACACACACAAAAAATCCTCCTTTGCAATTTTTACAAAGAAAAATTTGAGCATCATGAGGCAAAGTAACAACCCGTCCTGTGTAGCTCATGAGTGAGAGTAAACACAGAGCCTGCCCTTCTAACTGCAGCGCACAGCACTGTGCTGCCTCTCAGTGTGTTTTTAGTTTAATATATATATATTTTTAAGAATTGTGTCTTTTTCTTGCATGTTTATGAGGTGTTTTTTAAAGATAAATTAATTTGTGCTGGGCTCCACTACCAATGGCAGGGACCATAGTTAATCAAACATTCTGTCTGTTGCCTCCTTATCGATCATTTATTCAGGGAATATTGAGAGAACAGACTCGTGTCATACAGTGGAAAACCACAGGCTTTGGAATCAGAGACACCTGGATTTACAACCCAGTTTCCAGAAGTGACCTAGAATAAGCCAGTCTCTGTGAAACAGAGTTTTCCAGTATGTGAAATGGGGATTATAGTACCTGTTTTTACTGCAGGAATTAGAAATACTTCTTTCAACATATCTAGCATAGAGTGAATGCTGATAAATATGAATTCTTCCTTGAGGAATAACAAGTCTATAATTTACTCTGCTCTCACGACTCATTTGATACAACTTGCTATGTGCCCCATCTACTGAAGCATAGTGATGGGGCTGAATCATGTGATGTATGAACTGATATTAGAGAAGTCTGTGTAGCTCCTACATCAGAGGATGTGGAATGGCATCATGGGAACATCTTTGAGCTTTAAGATCCCAAGGAGAATGTCTCCCACTGGGATCATGCTAACCAGGCAAGGCCATGATGCAGTAACAAAAAGCTCTGAGTCTCAATGCTAAGCTTAATGCAGTCAACTTAAAAATTTTATTTTATTGAAGTATATGGTTCATTTACAATGTTGTGTTAATTTCTGCTCTACAACAAAGTAATTCATCCTTATATATGTATTTTTTTCACATTCTTTTCCTTTATGCTTTATTATAGAATATTGAATATAGTTCCCTGTGCTATACAGTAGAATATTGTTGTTTATCCATTGGAGATATAATAATTTACACCTGCTAATCCCAAATTCCCAATCCATCCCTCCCTGAACCTGTCCCCTTGGCAACCAAAGTCTGTTCTCTATATATGTGAGTCTATTTCCATTTCACAAATAGGTTTTTTGGTGTCATATTGTAGATTCCACATATAATTGGTATTGTATGATGTTTTTCTTTCTTTTTCAGGCTTACTTCACTCAGTATGATAAACTCTGGGTCCATCCATGTTGCTGCAAATGTCATAATTTCATTCTTTTTTTTTGTTGAGTATTGTTCCATTGTATATATATGTACCAAATCTTTTTTATCCATTCATCTGCTGATGGACATTGAGGTTGCTTCTCCATATCTTGGGTGTTGTGAATAGTGCTGCTATGAACACAGGTGTACACCCATGTGTGGGATTGCAGGATCATATAGCAGCTCTATTTTTAATTTTTAAAGGAACCTCCATACTGTTCTCCATAGTAGCTGCACCACTTACATTCTTACCACAGTGTAGAAAGGTTCCCTTTTCTCTACATCCTCTCCAACACTTGTTATTTGCAGATTTTTAATGATGGCCATTTTGACTCGAATGAGGTGGTACCTCACTGTAGTTGTGAATAGCATCAACTTTTCTTTATGTCTCATTCCACACCTGCAGTGTCATGGATCCCTGCTGTCTGACACTGGTCAGGCTGATAGAGGCACCGCCGTCATACAGCTGTACCATCTGAGATGCGCAGGCTCCTGATAGCTGGTGTAGGAAAGACACTGATGGGGGTGTGCACTCGGGGTTAAAAAATGATGCTCATCACCCTGGCTCACAGCCTGTGGGTCTGTCCAGATCCTGGCAGGGAAATCCTGCCAGGGCAGGGAAATCCACCCTCTTGTTTGGACAGAGGGGATAAATTGCTGTGAACAATCACTCCAAGACTTTCCACAGGAAGAATCTTAGCTATGTGAAATCAGTCATTTCTTTGCAGCTCAGATTCCAATCTAAAAGGAACACCTTCCTGTGAAAAGACATTTAAACAGACATAGAGAATAGACTTACAGATATGGGGAGAGAGGAAGAGAGGGTGAGATAATTGGAAAGAGTAACATAGAAACTTACATTACCATATGTAAAATAGATAGCCAATGGGAACTTGCTGTATGGCTCAGGAAACTCAAACAGGGGCTTTGTATCAACCTAGAGGGGTGGGGTGGGGAGGGAGATAAAAGAGTGTACCTATGGCTGACTCATGTTGAGGTTTGACAGAAAACAGCAAAATTCTGTAAAGCAATTATCCTTCAATAAAAAATAAGTTAATTTAAAAAAAATCATTTTTTTACTGGAAATATGCAGGACACCCCAGTAGGTGTAGGACAGAGTGCTTGATTCAAACTAGAGAAAGAAGTCTTGATTGGTGATGTCTCCGGATTCAGATGTTAAGAGAGGATCCAGCCAAGGGAGACATCAGCCCGCCCTCTCACACAGTCCAGCTTTAACCAGGCTTCTCCAATATAAGGATGTTGGTTTGTACAAAAATGGAGGTTAGGGTTTTAGAAGTTGAACAAAGAAGAGCTGGGTTGTGGCATGGTTCACCCCCATTGGTTGGATGGATTTGACATCTGACAGGGTTTTGGAGAATGAACAGCATTACTAAAATCAGCTTCAAAAGCAAAGAATGATCAAACATTCTGCATTTTCTCTGATGGTTCACCATAGCTATCATTATACTACCACACCACTGTATCATTCTTGGGGATTTTTTGAAGTTTTTATTTTATTTTTTAAAATAGAAGTGTAGTTAATTTCAGCTTCCTGGGTGTTTCTAGTGGTAAAGAACTTGCCTGTCAATGCAGGAAACATAAGAGACATGGGTTTGATCCCTGGGTCAGGAAGATCCTCTGGAGGAGAGCATGACAGCCCACCCCAGTATTCTTGCCTAGAGAATCCCATGGACAGAGGAGCCTGGTGGGCTACAGTCCATAGGGTTGAAAAGAGTTGGATATGATTGAAGTAACTTAGTATGCATGTACATAATTAATTTACAATGTTAGGTTCAAGTGTACAGCAAAGTGATTCAGTTATACATACTTATAATCTTTTCCATTAATGGTTATTATAAGATATTGAGTATAGTTCCAAGGTCCTATACAGTAGGACCTTGTTGATTATCTGTTTTGTATATAGCACTGTGTCTATGTTAATCTCTATTAGCTTATCCGCCCTCCTTTCCCCCTTGGCAACCATAAATTTTTTCTCTATGTCTGTGATTCTGTTTCTGTTTTGTAAATAAGTTCTTTGTAGAATTTTTTAGATTCTACATATAAGTGATATCATATATTTGTCTTTGACTTACATCACTTAGTGTGATCTCCAGGTCCATCCATGTTGGTGTAAATGGCATTATTTCAGTCTCTTTTATGGCTGACTAATATTCCATTGTATATATGTGCATCTTTATCCATTTATCAGTCAGTGGATACTAGGTTGCTTCCATGTCATGGCTACTGTGACTAGTGCTGCCATGAACACTGGGGTGCACGTGTCTTTTCTAATTAGGGTTTTCTCCAGGGCATTCATAATAACTTAGAACCTTTTGTTTTGAGCTATTCCTCCCCTAAATACCTGATGCTCTGATGGAAGAAGATGCATGTGCGACCCTGAGCTCTCAGTCATTAGCTGTTTGGATTTGGGCTCACTCTCTCTTAGCCTCAGTTTCTTCATCAGTAATATGGGGACAATGATAAACTGGATGTGTGACTATCATGAGCATCAGATGAAATGAGATGTGAAATGAGGTACATCAACAGTCATGGTTGATAAAAAGCCAGTCACAGAAGTGTTATTTGGTGTGCCCTATATTTATTTACCCCCTGACTTGCTGGGGCTTAAATTTAAATTCCTGTATACTCTGGACAACTTGTCCTGGGATGCTGAGATTTTAATCACAAAGGATACTCTTTCAACCTGTATCTCCCTTCACCCAGGCTTCTTTCTGCACCAGGGAGGCCCAATACCCTAGGTTGGTTTTCATCCAATAACTCCCCTATTGTCCCAGAAAAAAGCCTAATAACGTTTTCCTGTCACTGTCATCAGGACCACTCAAGACGTCTGGCTGCAACTGCATGGTTCGCCAGGGCACTGGCGAGCTCTTCTTCCAGGATGGAGAGAATCTGTTGGAAGACGATAGTCATTGACCACAATTATGCCAAAGGAGAAAAATCAGGAAAGGAGCAGGAAAGGGGGCAGCAAATACATTTTCACCAGGACTTAGATTTATTCTGGAGAAACACGAACTGATTTAGAAAAAGGATACCGCTGAAAGGCAGGAGCAAAGCAGTGCTTTGCTGGAGACCAGTTTCTGGGAGGATGAGATAACACAGGTGTTTATCTGAAGCCCTTTATACACATGCATACATGACAACTTTTTCTAGCTAATTAGAAATTTCATTTTACTGATGGCATTCCCAAACTCTTATCAATCTCTGTGGCAGACAAATGCTTGATGGAGGTGAATTTTCTAGTTTGGATGCTGTTTGGGTAATTCATGGGCCTCAAAAATAGAAAGTGATTGATATGGAAAGGACCTTGACAACTCATTTTGTTAGCGTCTCGGCTCTGCCCCCAGGATTTCCTTTATGGCATGCATATTCCACATTGCAATGATGATGCCAGTCTTTCCATTCATCCATCTACTCAACAATAAAGTGTTGACTAATAATAAAAATAAATGGGTGAGGTTTTATTAAGTTTTCACCTTTATGCCAGATACCATGCTAAATATTTCACACTAATTTTCTCATTTTACAATGAGAATTCCCTGAGGGATAGATTATTACTATCCTACTATTTAGATGTGATTTTGGAAGGTTGAGTATCTGACACCTAAGATAGAGCTGTTCAGGGACTTCCCTGGTGGTCCATTAGCTAAGATTCTATGTTCCCAATGCAGGGGGCCTAGGTTTAATCTCTGGTCAGGCAACTAGAGCTCACGTGCCACAACTAAGTTCACATGCTGCAACTAAAGATACCACATGCTTCAGCTAAGACCCAGCACAGCCAAATAAATAAATACACATTAAAAATAAAAATAAAAACAGAGCTGTGATGAAGACAGAGCCCTGCCATCAAGGAGCTTATAGTTGAGTGAGGACACACACACCCCAAGTGCATACAGTATAATAAGCATGCATAGCACTGAGACTATGTTACTGAAGTCTGTGGAGGCCAGCTTAGCTCAGCATGGGGATGTCAAAGAAGGCTTCCTGGAGGAGGTGATATTTGGACTAGTAAACTGAGAAAAACACTGAATGGAGCAGTCCTACCCCAAGGTCCTCATCAAATATGATTTTAGCCAGGTTCTTCTAGTTTGTTTTATTATATCAGAAACAGTTTGTGCAGAAAATTGGAGGTTAAGGCTTTTGAGATTAGGAAAAATAGGTTGACACCGAGACCGTCTCTTAGGCCCAGTGCATGGATGAGCAGTCCTAGAGTTTGGCTTCTGAGTGTGGTAGGAGCAAAGGCCAGGAGGAGGAAGCAGCCTAGCAGTTGGCATAATGAACAGGGTGAGGGCATGTGGTTCAGTATGAGGGGCGTGGGATGAAGCCAAGTGAAGAAAGATGAGGCTGGAGGGGTGCAGGGATCAAGGGCCCCAACTTTTTTTCTTTAAAATTTATTTTATACAAGTATAGTTGATTTACAATGTTGTGTTAGTTTCAGATATATAGCAAAGTGATTCAATTATATGAATATTAACATTCTTTTTCATATATTTTTCCATTATGGTTTATTAAAGGTTATTGAAAGGTTGTTGTTGAATCATGATGCCAGGATTCTTGGCCCCCAGAGAAGAAGAATTCAATCCAGGGCCAGAGACGAGGCTTGATCACTCAGAGCTTTTGTGTAATAAAGTTTTATTCAAATATAAAGGAGATAGAGAAAGCCTCTGACATAGGCATCAGAAGGGGGCAGAAAGAGTACCTCCCTGCTAGTCTTCAGCTGGATATATAGTCACTAGCAGTCTGTTAATGAAAGAAAATGAAAGTGAAGTCACTCAGTCGTGTCCAACTCTTCGTGACCCCGTGGACTGCAGCCTACCAGGCTCCTCCACCCATGGGATTTTCCAGGGAAGAGTACTGGAGTGGGTTGCCATTGCCTTCTCGGATAAATGCAGGCACTGTGCACTTTCACTCCCTCGCCTCTGGGAGAATTCTTGTCATCACAAGTGTGATCAATGACAGGGATAGAAGAACGAGAAGTGGATGGGTGGTGGGAGCACTGAGAAGGAAGGGGCTCGCCGTGTGTGGTGGGGCAGGACTGCCTTGTGAGGGGATGAGCCTCTTGCTGGGGCGGGCATGCTGGAACCTAGTGGACATGGACTGCCTGCCTCTCCAAGGCTTGACCTCAGAAACGTCAAAGTGCCAGGGGTGCCCCTGAGAGATCGATGATATCCACCCTGCATGCAGGCAGCAAGGGCACAGGGAGACCAGGCATGGTGATGCCAGATAGTTTATTAATTCACCCAAGGACTATGATAGGATGTAAGGTCCACTCTGTCCGGGGCAGGGAATGGAACTGCCATCTGGAGGCAGTGTGCCAGCCTTTGAGCTGCAGAAAAAACCCCTCCAGTGGAGGGTGGAGCAAGAGGGGCCTGAGGGAGGGCTCCTAGATAGCATGAAAGAAAGGAATGTCTCAAAACTTAGAATGGCACCAGGCCCCTCACCCATAAAATGTATTTTGGGATAATCTTAGTACCAAATGGTTTATCTTGAGCCATAAAATGATTAACTTGAATCTTGAAGAAGGGCAGGTCACCATACAAATATTTTCATTTACATAGATTAGAGGAACAATATCGGAGTATAACATACTGGTTTATCAAGTAGGTTCTGATCCCCAAAGGCGGAACTGACCTGAAGACAGAGTTTGGGGTAAATGCATAGTACATTAGCATAGCTTAAGGTAAACATTTCCATAAGAAAAAGGCATTGGTTGTCTCTAGGTTTGAGAATAGTTAACTTCAGGTGAAATCAGGTGTCATGGCAACACAGAATTTTAAGAGGAGCCTCCTTTTAAATTTGTATAGAGAAGGAAAAAATATCCATAGTTTGTTTCCTCCTGCCACTTAAGAGAGATAAAAATGTCTGACACTTGCAGGCTATTTCCTCCATTTGGAGACCCTTGGTCTTCCTGCCTGTTACCCTCTCAATATCAAATACAGTTCCCTGTGCTATACGGCAGGACCTTGTTGTTTATCTATCCTGTGTATAACAGTTTGCATCTGCTAATCCAAAACTCCCAATACGTACCTTCCCACTGCCCTCTCCTCCCTCTCCCTTGGCAACCACAAGTCTCTTCTCTATGTCTGTGAGTTCTTTTCTGTTTCATAAATTTATTTTTGTTTGTCTTTCTCTGTCTGACTTACTTCACTACCCTGATAATCTCCAGATCTATCCATGTTGCTGCAAATGGCATCATTTCATTCTTTTGGGGACTGAGTAATATTCCATTGCATACACGTACCACATCTTCTTTATCCATTCATCCGGCAATGCACGTGCAGGTTGCTTCCATGTCTTGGCTATTATACACAGTGCTGTTATGAACACAGGGGTGCATGTATCTTTTCAAATTAAGAGTTTTGCTTGATCCTCATTTAATGTAGGGTCACCCTCTCTGCCAAAGTAGGGCCCCTACACATGGACACTTGCCCTCAGGGGAGGGGCTGTGTTCAGTCTCACTGTTCCCAGCTCCCGTCCTCATTGATTTTCCAGCTGCTGTGCTTTCTCCCACCAGAGACAAAGTGGAGGTGGAGAAGAGGGCCATGAATGGGGATATCCTTACTGGGTTGATGCTGCAGGGAGGTGGCTCTGTCCTCTGGCCTGGCAGGTGCTCTTGTGGGTACCTCTGTGAATTCTTTGGGGATTTCCTATGGGTCCCTCTTTCTTGGGAGATGCTTATCTGTCAAGAGGATGCACTGGGAATTCCCTGGTGGTCCAGTGGTTAAGACTTGAAGCTTTCACTGCCATGGCTAGAGTTTGGTCCTTGGTCTGGGAACTAAAATCCTACAAGCTACGTGGGGGGGGAGAAAAAAAGAAAAAAAAAGATGCACTCCTCACTCCTTAGTTTCTGCCTGTACATCCTTCTGTATCCACAATGAGGCCCCTCCTGAACCTCTATTTATGATCAATTTTCAGACGTCAACATTTCTATCACGAGTTCATCTCAACCTGCATGCAGGCTTCCCTCTCTTTGATCTGCTCTTTGATTTGCACTTGCTTCCCAGACGCAGTCAGCCTTGGCTTTCCCAGACATGCACTTTCTGTGTTCCCATCAGCAGGGAATGTATGGCAAAGCCTGTCAGATGCTGGGGTGATTGGGTGGCCCCCTCCATCCTTTCCTGTGTTGGGGGATGACACTCCCAGTGACCTCCTCTGAAGGAATCTTTCTTCAATAAATAACCTTGTGTGTGTGTGTGCGTGTGTGTGTGTGTGTGTGCGTGCATGCTCAGTCATGTCTAACTATTACCACAGGGACTGTCTCCCACCAATCTCCTCTGGCCATGGAATTTTCTAGGTAAGAATGCTGGAGAGGGTCGCCATTTTCTTCTCTATGGGACCTTCCTGACCCATGGATCAAGTACACATCTCTTGCGTCTCCTGCACTGGCAGATGGGTCCTTTACCAGTGTCACCTGGGAAGCCCCTAACCTTATTTTTTAATTGGTATATAGTTGATTTACAATGATGTGTTAGTTTCAGTTGTATAGCACAATGATTCAGTTATACATACATATATGTGTGCATGCTAAATTGCCTCAGTCATGTCTGACTCTGTGCAATCCTATGGACCATAGCCCACCATCTTCCTCTGTCCAAGGGATTCTCCAGGCAAGAATACCGGATTGGGCTGCCATGCTTTCCTCCAGGGGATCTTCACAATCAAGAGATTGAATTGGTGTCTCTTATATCTCCTCCATTGGCAGGTAGCTTCTTTACTGCTAGTGCCACCTGGAAGCTCAGACACACACACACACACACACACGCTTATTCTTTTTCAGATTCTTTTCCTTTATAGGTTATTATGAGACACTGAATATATTTCCCTGTGCTACACAGGGAACTAGGTCCTTATTGTGCACCTATTTTATTTATAGTAGTATGTAAATCTTAATCTCAAATTCATTTTGTCCCTCCCCACTTTCCCCTTTGGTAACCATAAGTTTGGAAAAATAAATCACTTAATATTTATTCCTGATGCTTTTCTATCTTCATTGACAATTGGTTATTTAGCTAGTTCTCATCACTAAGTTTGAAATGTCACATTGCGGTCTTTATTGTACCTCGATTTTGCAAGCTGATGTTTATTATATGTCAGTGTTGCCTTTGAAAGCTCCAGCTGAAGATTCTGTGGCATGATGCTTTCAATCTTGCCCACATGCCTGATGTATTTGAACCTTAGAGTTATACTTGGATAGGGAAGGTATTTTTGTCTCTATGTTTCAAATTTAGAAATTACTGACATAGTGAGTAAGAAAAAATCCTGTGGGCCTGTGGACTGGACAAAGTCAGGAGGGTCAGGCTCAATAGCTACCTCTGGACAAGGCCATAGCCAGTGACCCAGAAAGCAGTGCCTAAGGGGAGCCTGGATGGGACAGAGTCCCAGAGGCATAGATGTCACTCACGCTGGGGCTGAGTAAGATAGAGACAAGAGCTCACCCAGCCTGTGTCTTTGGGTAGCGAGAGGCAGGAGGCAGCATAGAGAGTTGAAATGAACTGTTTCGCTCCTCTGATCTGGGGCAAGTCTCTCCGTGTCTCTGGGCCTCAGTTTTTCTTATCTGTTAAATAAGACCATGAATATTTTCCTCACAAGGTTGTCACAAGACTGGATGAAATGGCATCTATTAAATTCCAGCACACTCTTTGCCAGAGGAGAGGTGGTAAACAGTAGACACAGTTCTTGAGGTAAAGTTATGGTTGTCAAGCTGATGGGTGCCTGCCCCTCTATGTGGGTGGGGTCAGGAGAAGGAGAGAATTAGTAAGAACTGCATCTAGAACTGGAAGCAGAAAGCAGAAGTCCTTGGTGATGTTCCTTCCTTCTTTCCTTTGTTTCTTTTTACAATCAAAGGATAGTTGATATACAATGTTAGTTTCAGGTTTATAGCAAAGTGATTCAGTTATACATTATATATATATATATTTTTTTTTTTCATTATAGGTTATTACAAGATAGTTCCCTGTCCTCTAATGCAGGTCCTTATTGGTTATTCATTTTATATACAATGGTGTGTGTTTCTTAATCCATACTCAATTTATTTGAAGATTTTTCTAATTTCCTTACTGCTAGTACTTAGGGTCCTGGTTTGTTTTGGAAACAGCAAGAGAGCCAGGAGCTGGGTAGACTTCTGAGCCAGTCTCAGTGACAGGCAACCCCAGTGAGCAGAGAGCAGAGCAGTGACTGACCGACGGAGGAAGCAGGCTGCCTTTCCGGGCCCCAGTGAAGACAGAGGTGCCCAGCCTGTGGCCTTGGGAAGAGGGAACCCGTGCAGGCTGAGGTGTCAGGAGGCCCATGAGCAAGATGGCGCTGCCCAGTCCTCTGCGGAGCTGTGGGCTGTGGAAGATGAGCTTCTGGCCCCGGGAACATGCAGCAAAGATACCAAGGTGCAAACACCAGGGCATCCGTTTTCTTTGCTTGAGTTGAATCTCAGTGTAGTGACGTTGTACAGGCTGAGGCAGAAGAAAGGATAGAAAAAGAAAATCTTTCTGTGTTACAGGTTCTGAGGTGTGTTGTCCTCAGGCCTTATAATGCTGCTTTGTGCATTTATGTGTGATTTAGAAAACAATAGAGCAAAACCACGGAGACCATAAAATGATCAGTGGTTGCTGTTTTTTATTTTTTATTTTTCATCTTATTTTTTAGGGGAGGGATTGAGGGGGATGACTAGGTGAAACACAGAGGATTTTTAGGACAGTAAAAAAGTCTATGTGTTACTATAATAATAGATACATGTCACTGTGTTTTTGTCCAAACCTATGGAACAACAGACTGGTTCCAAATAGGAAAAGGAGTACGTCAAGGCTGTATATCGTCACCCTGCTTATTTAAGAAGCACAAGCTGGAATCAAGATTGCCGGGAGAAATATCGATAACCTCAGATATGCAGGTGACACCACCCTTATGGCAGAAAGTGAAGAGGAACCAAAAAGACTCTTGATGAAAGTGAAAGAGGAGAGTGAAAAAGTTGGCTAAAATCTCAACATTCAGAAAACAAGATCATGGCATCTGGTCCCATCACTTCATGGGAAGTAGATGGGGAAACAGTGTCAGACTTTATTTTTTTGGGCTCAAAAATCACTGCAGATGGTGATTGCAGCTGTGAAATTAAAAGATGCTTACTCCTTGGAAGGAAAGTTATGACCAACATAGATAGTATATTCAAAAGCAGAGATATTACTTTGGACTAAGGTTCATCTAGTCAAGGCTATGGTTTTCCCAGTGTTCATGTATGGGTGTGAAAGTTGAACTGTGAAGAAAGCTGAGCACTGAAGAATTGATGCTTTTGAACTGTGGTGTTGGAGAAGACTCTTGAGAGTCCCTCGGACTGCAAGGAGATCCAACCAGTCCATCCTCTAGGAGATCAGTCCTGGGTGTTCTTTGGAAGGACTGATGCTAAAGCTGAAACTCCAATACTTAGGCCACCTCATGCGAAGAGTTGACTCACTGGAAGGGACTCTGATGCTGGGAGGGATTGGGGGCAGGAGGAGAAGGGGACGACAGAGGATGAGATGGCTGGATGGCATCACTGACTGGATGGACATGAGTTTGGGTGAACTCTAGGAGTTGGTGATGGACAGGGAGGCCTGGCATGCTGGGGTCCATGGGGTCCAAAGGGGTCACAAGAGTCGGACATGACTGAGTGACTGAACTGAACTAATAGAATGTATAACACGAAGAGTGAACCCTAATATAAACTCTGGACTTTTGGTGATTATAGTGTGTCAGCATAGGTTCACACACTGGAACAAATGACCCATCTGGTGGGGGCTGTTGATAAGAGGGGAGGCCGTGCGTGTGTCCGGGGAAGAGTATATAAGAAGTCTCTGTCCCTGCAGTTCAATGTATGCATGTGAGCTAAGTCGCTTCAGTCATGTCTGACTCTTTGCAATCCTATGGATTGTAGCCCTCTAGGCTCCTCTGTCAATGGGATTCTTTAGGCAAGAATACTGGCGTGGGTTGCTATGTCCTCCTCCAGGGGATCTTTCCAACCCAGGGATCAAACCTGTATCTTGTGCAGGTCCTGCATTGCAGGCAGATTCCTTACCACTGAGCCACCAGGGAATTTTGCTATGAATTTAAACTGGTCTGGAAAGTAAAGTCTTTATAAAAAATAGAATCTATCGTGTGTTTAACCACACTATCATTCCTGTCTATCCTGGTTTGGGCAATGATTTTGCAAAGTGCCAAGTATCTTTCTTTCCAGTCCTAAAGTCTCAGTGCTGTTGTGTTTACCATAACTGACTGGGTTTCAGTTTTTCTCAACAGTGTTTGCTGGTGTGCATGTGTGTGAACATGTATGCACTTAGCATGAGATAACAGGCAGATGGGTAGATGGGAAGAAGCATCAGATGTAACAATCCTATATTCCACTTATCTTTTCAATAATGTGTCCCATGTTTGTATGAGTGGAGTCCATTCTGCTCCCTATAGGGTGAAATTTACTTCCTGTGTGCTGGGGTGTGTATGGGGCTTCTCTTAGGGACCTTTACCCTGAATATTGTGTCAAGGCTTTGTTTTTAGTAGCTTCTATGTCTGCTAAAGTGAATTTATTGATTAATGTCTCTGTAATTGGGCTCTCCAACCTGAGCATGTGTCTGAAACACCTGGAGAGCTTCAAACACAGATCACTGAGCCCTAGGCCCATAGGGAGGGTCTAATTCAGCATGCCTGAGAGGCACCTGATCAATTTCCCAGCCAATGCTGGTGCTGCCAGTTCGAGGACCCAGTTTGAGAAACCCTGGTCCTGTGAACAATTCTAATACAATTTGAGGTCATTTCTGCAAAGCACCTACACTAGAAACTAATTGTTTACTCCTAGGGCTCGAAGGGCTTCTTTGGTGGCTCAGACAGTAAAGAATCTGCTGCAGCCGACTGAGTAACTAACCCTTTCACTTCCACTTTTCACTTTAGGGCTTTAAAGCATTAAATGTGTCTGCTAAGTCACTTCAGCGTGTCCAACTCTTCGTGACCCTATGGACTGTAGCCTGTCAAACTCCTCTGTCCATGGGATTCTCCAGGCAAGAATACCAGAATGGGTTGCCATGCCCTCCTCCAAAGGATGCTCCTGACCCAGGGATCAAACCCGGGTCTTTTAGTCTCCTGTATTGACAGGTAGACTCTTTACCACTAGTGTCACCAAAAGAATTACATAGTCAAAAGGAAAGTTATGTGTAGCTTTATTAAACAGAACAAGTTCCAGAAACCCCAAAGCAAGCTCAAGGCAGCCCTAGGTTGGGAAACAGAATATAGGCTTCAGGTGAAAGTGTGGTTTCCACACCTGAACCCGAATACTTGCCTTCAGTAGCTACTGAGGGTCAGAGCTGAGACTTGAATTCAGGCAGAGTTTGGCTCATTGGATAGAGTTGCTGTTGCCGTCGAATAGATGATGAAATGGAGTTTCAGAGAAGTTAAGTGACTTGCCTAGAGTTGCACAGTTGGTAAGTGAGGGAGTCAGAATTTAAACCCAACCCCATGGGCCACAGAGCTGGGACTGCTTCCGCTCCAGGTTCTGGCCTTTAGGACAGCTACAACGGATGAGGTCCACACATGGGTGCCTGTGATAATTTCATCCTTGGGATAAGAGTAGCACTTTCTCCAGTTCTCTCCTTGAGTGGCATGGCCCTGGCTTTGATGCATAATTTCCTGTTGAGTGTCAGAAAGCCTTTCATGTGATTTTTGGTTTCATCTTACATATGAACTCAAACTTCCATTATGGATGAAGACAAAAAGTGAATGTTTGATTTACTTAAAAATTGCCAAGACAGCTAGAGATGGGTCTGGACTTAAACTCAGCATCCTCAACCCAGAGCCAGGCACTCATTGTTCAACCATCTTTGGGATGTGGTCAGGGTATCTATCCTCCTTTCCACATTCTCAAATTGGGGGCGGAGGAGGGGCAATCATATGGATACAGTGGTAATATTTTCATGCTGTTTCTGCTAAAAGTCAAACCTGTGCTGCACCATGGCTGTTTCTGGCATCTCTGTTGAGTTATTTATCCTCTGTCCATATCACGCACACCATTTACACATGCAGAGATGAAATCTATGCATTTGAAGGATGGTTATGATCAGGGCTGCTCTATTACTTTACAAAAAGCTTCAGGAAATATGGTGTTTTTCTCAAAATGCCAATATAAAAGTTGATATAAAGATTGGTGATGTGTAAGCTTTGACATTACATAAAAATATATAGGCGTTGTAAAAGTTAATAACCGTTTTATTTATAATTATATTGCAGATTGGGATTTTTATATCTGCATTGTCAATAGTAACCTTTCCGCCTTCCCTTCCATCTTGGCCACAAATGTTTGTGCTAGGTTATCATGTCTGTGTTTCCTTCTGTCCCATCAGGGCTCACGGTGTCTTTCTTGAGTCTCAGTCATATGCGTGTCACTCATCTGTTACCCCAGGAAAAACGGTTCTTATTCCACTGCATCCATGAATCTCAGGATCCTACTGCAGTTTGCTATTTTGTGACTGCCATGTAAGTACAGACCATACTTTTCTCATTCTCTACATCCTCATATTAATAATAACCCTTTTGGATGGTCACATCTGTCTTGCAAGATAGAAAAGTTACATTCAGCTGAAATTTGAGTCCCTGGATTAAGAAATATCCATTATCTGACTCTCACAGGTTTATAAGGATGAAGATTCAAACTCTCCTCTTCACATATGTATGAGGAAGATAATAGTACATCTTTATCCTTTGCTCAGCGCTGCTTTAAGGGAAAAAATACCTCGTCTTAAATATTTGTTCTTCGCTATGAAAGATTCCCTATTGAACAGGGAGCTATTACTTTTAGCTGTCAGAAAACCACTTCAGAAGAGCATTTAAAGTGGGAGGAGAAAAGCGATAGCCATATAATATGTGAAACTATTGACCCTGGAATAATGCTACTTTCTTTTTTCCAGTTTCTTTATAAATTGAAGTATAGTTAATTTACAGGGTTGTGTTAGTTTCAAGAGTGCTGCAAAGTGATTCAGTTATACAAACACATATGTATTTTCAAATTATCAAGGATTTTAAAGTTAATGGGTAGGAAAAGTAATCTTTTTGTGAGCTTCTGCCATGTGATGTTCCTCTTATTCAGACATCACATATATTATCATATCATCTTTGTAAACCCTGCAAAAGCATGGTCTCTGTTTATGGACAAAGAAGGAAAGCTCAGAGAAGTTGAACAATTTGTCTAAGTCAGTGCAGTACAGTAAAGACTGAAACCCTGAGTAAGTCTGAATCCAGAATCTGAACCAGGATTATCTTTTCTATCTTTTGGGTCTTAGAATCTGTGGCTGGAAATCCAGAGACCCCAGTTAATTCGAAGAAGGAAGAATGCTGTTTGGCAAAGCTTTGGCTCTGCTGGAGAGTTCAGCAGGACACCTTTGAATTCAGGTCTGAATGCAATTTGTTAGAGGGTTTCCAGCATGGGGCTGAGAGTTGTCACCTCCACTGCTGTTCTCTAGTCTCAGGAGTGTTACAGGGCTGAGATTTATCTTTGAAAAAGAAAAGATCAGAGGCACAGCCTCTGAAATGCAAATATTGTTTCAGCAGCCTGCATTCCCCTCATTTCACTGCTGTCTGTGCACTTGTCTTCCTCATAAAACAGAATATAGAAACTACTTGACCTTGGTGAGATGGTTGCCTATTTGGATGAGATCACGATGAGATGAAATTATCATGGCAGGCACTTGACAGTTGCTTTATTAATTAGGCTGCTTTATTTAGCAGACATTCTTCACATCATTCTCCCTTCTGCATGTGCAGAAGAGGCAGCTACTTGTGTGCTGTGAATTGGGGAGTGCTGGGAGGGGGGACCCTCATCCCAGAATAGCTATGGCTTGCTGCCTAGCATCACGAGACAGTATGACATCACATGTCACTAGTCCAGGAAAAGATAACAATTCAAAATTCAAAGTACCCATGGATGGACCTAGAGAGTGTTATATGGAGTGAAGTCAGAAAAAGGAAAGCAAATATTGTGCATTAACTCATATCTGTGGAATCTGAAAAATGGTACAGATGATCTTATTTGCAAAGCAGAAATAGAGACACAGGCATAGAGAACAAATGTATGGATATCAAGGAGGAAAGGGGCTGTGGGAGCAATTGGGAGATTGGGATTGATACATATACACTGTTGATATTGCGTATAAAACAGAAAAACTGATGAGACCATACTGCATAGCAGAGGAGACTCCACCTGCTGCTCTGTGGTGACCTGAATGAAAGGAAGTCCGAAAGGGAGAAGATATATGTATTAATATATGCATGGTTGATTCATTTTTCTGAGCAGTAGAATCCAGCCCTGCAGCAGAATCTATGGTTGTAAAGCAACTATACTCCAAGAAAAATTAATTATAATTAACCCCCCCTCTGCCCCCACAATTCAGAGTACCGTTTCTACCAAGTGCGTAGTGAAAGTGAAAGTGAAAATCACTCAGTCATGTCCAACTCTTTGGGACCCCATACTATACAGTGCATGGAATTCTCTAGGCCAGAATACTGGAGTGGGTAGCCTTTCTCTTCTCCAGGGGATCTTCCCAACACAAGGATCAAACCCAGGTCTCCCACATTGTGGGCAGATTCTTTACCATCTGAGCCACAAGGGCAGCCCAAGAATACTGGAGTGGGTAGTCTATCCTTTCTCTAGGGGATCTTCCTAACTCAGGAATTGAACCAGAGTCTCCTGCATTGCAGGCGTATTCTTTACCAACTGAGCTATCAGGGAAACCCTATCTTAAGTAGGGGACCATCTGTATTATTCTCTGCTGCCATTATTTAACAGCTTCCCTGTTTCTCCTTGTCCTGGTAGAGTCAGTACAGTAACCCTGGCCACTGCTTGTTGGTTGAGAAGAAGGAGGAGCTCAGAGTGGCTAGGTAAGCCATCTCAGTTTAAAGTTCAATGGGGCAATTGTTCAGCCCTTCCAGTAAAGGCACTACTGCTTTGTCAACAGACTTCAAAACCAGCAGACTCCAAACTGATGGAGGTGTGAAGATAAATTCTGAAAGTTGGTTATAGGAATATCAGTAAAATTGGCTACTCCTGCTTTCATGGCTTCCTTCTCCACCTTTACACTTGACTGTCAGAGACAGAGTCCTTTGTGAACTGCTGTATTTTATAGGATTGCTTGACAACTATGCACAGTGTTGTCTCTGAGCTGGTGCCACACTGAATTTTTAACAGACCACCACAATTTTCTAGAAGGTCATCTGTTCCTGCATAGTGGGGAAAATGGTAAGAATGATAAATGCCAAGGACACAAGTCTATTGCCTTACTCATGCTGCTGAAATAAATTTTCTTTTTGTGAGAAGCAAAGTTATGTAGAAGCAGTAGATTGGTGGTAACAAAGGTATTCATTAGGTTCAGAAATGAGAGTCCAGCTTTTGCCAGAGAAGGCATATCCAAGTCCAGAGTGTTTCTATTCTAGTGAGGGGAAATTGCTGACCTTTCCTGAGAAGGGTCCCGGTATAATGTAACTGCCGCCAGGGGTCTGGCTGGTTCTCTAGGGAATGATGCCACATTGTGAACATGGTTTCCAGTTCTGATTTGGGCAGGTGAGGCATTTGGCAATTGGAGCAGCCATCAGAGATCAGTATTGTTGAATTGACTCAATAACTCAGTCTATGTCCTGGCTGCATGATTCAGGAATCCATTGAGCCATTGAGCAAGTCCTGGAATAGCTAGGGAAATAGGCTGCCTCGTCTAGAATGGATCAACTTCTTTACCCAATGATGGAGACCAACCTCTACAACCAGTAGGTAAGTAGAGACCAACCAGTAGGTACCTTCTGGTAAAGAGTTGTAGGGAAAAAAGGTATCTCCATACTCTGCTCATTCTGACAAATTTACCCTACTTCCTCCTCAGAGCTCCCTACCACCATTTCTATGAATTTAACCCCTGTCCAACCTTCACCCCATAGCCAAGTTATTGGTTACTGGTCACAGTCAATGCAGGTCTATTCCTCTGACCATCTCGCCTTCTAGGCCTTGTTTGATTCTGCAGATCATACTAGTAGAATTCAATCTTAGAGCCTAACCCTGTTTCTTATGAAAAAGCTGGAGCACTGATTAAGAAAGAGTAGAGATAATCTCTTGGATGGAGGAGCCTGGTAGGCTGCAGTCCATGGGGTCGTGAAGAGTTGGACACAACTGAGTGACTTCACTTTCACTTTTCACTTTCATGCATTGGAGAAGGAAATGACAACCCACTCCAGTGTTCTTGCCTGGAGAATCCCAGGGATGGCAGAGCCTGATGTGCTGCCATCTGTGGGGTCGCACAGAGTCGGACATGACTGAAGCAACTTAGCAGCAGCAGCAGAGATATCACCTCATAGCAGTCAGAATGGTCATCATAAAAAATCTATTAGCAGTACACTGTTGGTGGGAATGTAAACTGGTATAGCCACTATGGAAACCAATATGGATATTCCTTTAAAAACTAAAACTAGAGCTACCATGTGATCCAACACTTCCACTCCTGGGCATATACTGGAGAAAACCAAGGTTCAGAAGCATATACGCACCCCAATGTTCATTGCAGTAGTATTTACAAGAGCCAAGACTTAGAAGTAGCCTAAATGTCCATTGACAGATGAATGAATAAAGAAGATGAGGTACGTATATATGATGGAATATTGTTGTTGTTGTTTAGTCACTATGTTGTATCCAAATATTTTTGATACCACAGACTCTAGCCCACCAGGCTCCTCTGTCCATGGAATTCTCCAGGCAAGAATACTGGAGTGGGTAGCCATTCCCTTCTCCAGGGGATCTTCCCAACCCAGGAATCAAATCTACATTTCCTGCTTGGCAGGCAGATTCTTTATCATTGAACCCCTTGGGAAGATCCCCACAATGGAATATTACTCAACCATAAAAAGAATGAAATCATGCCATTTGCAGCAACATGGATGCATCTGGAGATTATCATTCAAAGATAAACTGTGTGATTATCTTTCACACAGAGAAAGACAAAAATCATATGATATTGCTTATAAGTGGAATCTAAAAAAAAGATAGAAATGAACTTATTTACAAAAGAAACAGACTTACAGTATTAGAGAACGAGCTTGCAGTTACTAAAAGGGAAGGGTAGGGGAAAGGAATAAGTTATGGGTTTGAGACTAACATAAACACATTACTATGTTACAAATAGATAATCAACAAGGATCTACTGTATAGCGTGGGAACTCTGCTCAATATTCTGTAATAACTTAAATGGGAAAAGAATTTGAAAAAGAATAGATATATGTATAACTGAACTACTTTGTTGTACACTTGAAGCTAACACAACATTGTTAATCAATGATACTCCAATATAAGAGAAAAAGGAAAAATAAAGGAAAGAGCAGAAACTGAGACTTGAAATGGGGACATTGCCTGAATTCTGCTGAAGCTGGTATTTCAAGCCTTCATTCTACATCGAGCCTCTCTGCTCTGGTGAGGTCAGTCTTCCCTTGTACATATACTCTGCAATGCCTCTACCTTGATTCATAAAGGAATGTGGCTCTTCTCAAGTTCCATCCTCACATCCTTGCTTTGCCTCCAGACTCAGGACCCTGGATAGATCTCTGGACAGATTCCGGGGCAACGAGCATAAGCAATAGCGACAGATGGTCTCAGCCGCTTGCCACTGAAGGCAGGATTCCTTAGAGAGGGTCTAGAAGCCACAGCAGAGCCCCTTGCTTATGTCTGTCCAAGACCTCACGCCTGCTGCTGCTGCTGCAGTGGTAGCTTCTGCTTCTTTCCACCTTCCAAATATTTCAGGAGAGCTTCTCCTTGGATGATCAAAAAAGAAACCACTCTGGCAAAGAGTCTGGGAGACATGATTTCTAGCCTTCTGCCCCTGTGCCACATGAGAGAATGTTGGTTAGTAGAGCTGGTGATGTCTTCCCCTTGAAGGATCTGCAAGGCATACACTTGAGGAGAAAGTGAGTAGGTAACAGAGGAAAGAAGGAGCATTCCTGTAAATGAGCTATTTGGAAGGTTAGAAGGGAGATAAAGAAAGAGAAAAATCGGATGGAGAAAAATTCCTGTCATAAGAAATAGTTTCATTATTGTTCTTGATTGAAAAGACAGTTCCCAAGGACAGATGAGTGATATAGTTGGCCCCATGCTGCTGCTGCTGCTAAGTCGCTTCAGTCGCATCCGACTCTGTGTGACCCCATAGACGGCAGCCCACCAGGCTCCACCGTCCCTGGGATTCTATAGGCAAGAACACTGGAGTGGGTTGCCATTTCCTTCTCCAATGCATGAAAGTGAAAAGTGAGAGTGAAGTCACTCAGTTGTGTCCGACTCTTAGCGACCCCATGGACTGTAGCCCACCAGGCTCCTCTGTCCATGGAATTTTCCAGGCAAGAGTACTGGAGTGGGGTGCCATTGCCTTCTCCATAGTTGGCCCCATAGAAGTAGCTTATATCCTGGTGGAGACCAGTTTCTAAAAATTAATAAATTGCCAAAGATTCCTTGAATGCTGTTAAGGGAAACAATTCTCTGTGGGATTTACTCAAGTTGGTTTTATTTATAGGAAGGCTGAAGTCTTTCTCTCCCTGATGGGTTCTCTCTTAGGCATGAAATGTTTTCTGGGAAAAGGCAGGAAAGCAAGAGAGCCAAGCAATGAGTGGGACACATGTGTTTGTTAAGAGGTTTTGACAAAGCATCCGGGAGGGACATCTGTTATGAACAGTGGGAGCTAAATTGCACTGTTTTGTTTCTCTTGGTACATGCAGAGAAATGAGCCCACACGTCCCCTTTGGTATGGTCGTGGAGATATGAGCTCTCTGGAAAAGATGAAGGACTTCATGTTTGAAATATGTGTAGTTTCTTGGCATCCATACCCAGGACGTTTGAGGATGAATAATGCATACATGATTATTCCTGATTAATATTTTAATCCTCAATATTGTACCAATTGGGAGAGCGTTGGCATGTTAACAGCTTCAGCAATAATGGGGAACAAAGATTCTGCTTCAGCCTTCAGAAGCAAACTCAATTCTATAGGCAAAGAGAACTGATGTCCATGGAGATCCCAATCTACCTTCATGTGCAGAAGTCAAAGAAAGAGCCTGAGATGAAGTAGAAAAAACACAGTGGACTTGTGTCAAGGTTTTTTTTAAGGAAGTAAGATAAAGTCAGTGGGAGCTTTTCACCAAAAAGATGATCCCACAGTGGCAAAGTTAGAGGGAGAGCCTAAATTACAGGGGAGGGGGATGGTCTCAGGGAGCCACAGTGGTGGGCAGGATGATGGCACTGGGGATGGAAGAGAGTGGAAAGTGAAAGATGCAGGAAAGGTCCTAGCAGGATTAGGATTAGGGTTAGGGCTGGGGCGATCAGTTTGTATCTACACTGTGGATAGTGGTGGAGTTCTGGGCTGGCATTTCCAAGTCGTGTGGGTGGAGGCTGAGTTGGCAAATCAAAGCCACAATGCCAGGCTTGGGAGTCCCAGGAGAGCAGGTTGTGTTCAGGAATTGTCCTACTGCGGGGCAGAATACCAATGAAAGCCCCCCACCTCTTCCCTGTGGCATGTCTTCTTTGTAACTGTCCTTGTAGGACCACTTTCTCTGGGGGCAACCTGTGTGAGTGAGGCTCCAACTTTGTGGACATGGGGAGTCCGTGGTCCTGGTTGCCCACAAACATGCCTTTGTTCCCATCACCTGAAGCAGTTCTGCTGTTTTCTATTATCTTACTCCTGCTGGAGCCCATCACCCAAGAACTGCATCCTGTTGAAGGGTGTGATTATGTCAGTGAAGGCTGCTTCAGTTAGAGGTGACAGAAAATTAACTCAAGCTGGCTTGAGTTGCTTTTCAAAAATGAATTTCATTGCCTTGTAGAACTGAAAAGTACAGAGATGGGTATAGATTCAAAAACTTTAGAATATGTTTTTTTGAACATGGGATTCTGGGTGGGTAGGCGAAATGGATGGGGGTGATCAAAAGGTACAAACTTCTGGCTGTAAAATAAATAAGTCATTAGGATGTCATGTGCAACATGGTGACTATAGTTATTAAATACCTTATGGTATAACTGACAGTTGAAAAAATAAAAAGCCTAAAACAAACAAACAAACAAACAAAAACCTCCACACAGCAAAAGACAGAGAATCAAATGATGCCATGAATCATGGCTATGCAAATGCCCATCCTCACTCATCTCTGATCATCTTTGACCTGATGTCATCCTTAAGCAGGTTTTCTCTCTATGACTTTGGGCTTACAATTTCCTGAACTCGGGTCCAGAGGTAAAATAAGTTCCCCTTTTCTAAGGCCTGAGTTTGGGTCTTTCTGATGCATCCCTAGTCTAATTTCTGTGCCTGGGTTGGGGGAGGGGGTTGTGTCCAGGGTTTTGATTGCCCAGACCTAGCTCTTATATTCACCTCCAGAAACAAGGAGGATTTATTACATTTGAACTACTTAAACTAGAAGGTTTAGAGGCTGGAGGATTTCTTGAAGTAAACCAGGGTTCTCTTCTATAAGAAGGGGGAGATAAAAAGACCCATTGCATATGGAGAGCAGCAGAAGATGATTCATGAAGCATCTAGAATAGCAGGAGCAAGTCTCAATTATGAATATCATTTGATTGGAATGACTGCCTGAAACATGGTGTTGAGAAGGATGCTGAGGTTGCCTCAGTGTGCAGTAACTGATCAGCAAGGTCTATCACAGATGCAGAAGCATGGGCTGGTGTTATAAGTGCCATGGATTAACCAGCTCTGATGGAGAAGATACTTTTATTTGGCAATGCCGATCACTAATGCCTTTAAAATGAGAAAGCTTTTTTCCTTCAAAAAACATGAGATGGGATAAAATTTTTCCTGATGAAGATGAGCAATATAGTCAAGCATCACTTGTTCTGATGAAGGTCCCAGTGTATCCTTTTTATCTTCCTTTTGTGAAAATTAAGGTAAAGCAGCAAGCTTGGCAAGTATTGTTGAGATCTGCATACAGACTGTGGCTGAAAAGCCTGGGGAGTGTTTGAATGCTTCTGCTTTGGGCACAATTACATTGTGAATGAGCCAGTTGTGTGGAAGATGTAAAATGTTTCCGAGTGGATTTCTCATCTTGACACACTCCTCCACTAACAGCCTGGGAACACAGATCTCTTTAGCAGTGAGAGGGAATAAGTATTAACAGTGAGAGGTTGGGATGCTAACAGCCCAAGGCCCTCCGCCCTCTGCCCAGTACCATCAGCTTAATCTTCCGTGGCCAGAAGCTGCCCTCCCTCAACTCCAGGCCTCATTATGCATGCTTCTTGGGCCCACTGTTCCTTGCTCCACAGCTCCTCCTCATGCATCTGACATAACCTAATGAAGACACTTAGCTGCACTTCTCACACATGTTGCTCAGGCGCAAGTCAGCGTCCTCTGATGCCTGAGTGTCTGAGGGGCGCAGCAGCATGTGGCCATCAGGATTGTGGCTCAGAGAGATAGTTCAGGGCTGCACTCTCTCTGGGACCCATCCAGCAACACCTTTGAATATCTTATCTAGGCATGAGGACACACAAATAAACATCACCACTCCCCATCCTCCAAGACCATCTAGTCTGTGACCAAAGACAGGTCCCTCAATGAGTAAGTCACAACACAGAATGCTGAGTTTCAAAGAAAGGAGTAGACTGAAGAGGCTGCTTGAAGACACATAATGAATGCAGGTTTGTATTACTTCCTGATGTTAAACAAATCTGATGTCATATTAGATCTGTTTCTTTTACTTTAATCTTTGTATTCTATTGCTTCCAGTTAAGAATGTTGCTTATAACCTAAAATATACAGGGTAGCCCATTCTCAACGCTCTTATCTTTAAGAGCATAACATTTTTCCATTCATAAATAAAATTTTGCAGAACAGGGAGTAACATTTGCCTTGTTGGAAGTTTACATGAGCACCATGACCTGGACCTATGTGGACAGCTGGAAGAACAAAGGATTCCTACACCAAGAAGTCTGCAATAACCAACCATGCCCCTCCCTCAATTTGCCTTTAAAGACACTGCTGAAACCCTTTGGGGAGCTCAGGATTTTGGGAGGTATGAGCCACTTGTTTTCCTTGTATGGCCCTGCAATAAACATTTCTCTGCTCCAAACTCCAATGTTTGGTATCCCTTGGCCTTGCTGTGAGTTGGGCACATGAAGTTGAGTTAGATAGCACTATGAAATGGACAGGTCCTGTGTTTATTGCCCCCATTTTACAGATGGGGAAACCAAACTTTAGTTTATATAGCCATTCATTCATTCATTCATTCATTTCTTTTTCTAGTACCTACCATGTATCATCACCTTGCTAAGTACTAGGGATACAGAGATGAGTCATCCTTCCCACTCTTGATTGAGATGCTCATGACTATCCCTCAAGAGATGCCACTCAGTGAATGGATCTGGGAGACTGAATGCTTGTTCCTCTGTATAAGGTTATCTTCCCCCTAATACTTGGGATGGTGCATTTCATGCAGTGCAACCTCAAAGAAATGGCATTCTTAAAATGATCTACTCCCCAAAATAGTATTGATGTTTTGCTGTAAGATGTTTCTCTAAGTTCTCTGAGTTTTTGCCAAGAGGGAGAGGCAGCTCCTAGTTATATAAATGCAGGTCCACCCTACAATGGGGACCATCTCTTGGGAACAATGAAAATGACTCCCTAGAATTTTCTCTATTAAAATGGTTGTTGACATATCCTGGAAGAATTTTTCAAGAAAGCTCTATAAACACTGGACTTGAGAACTGTGTTTACAAAGCCATCTATTATGTTGACTCAGAAGATCTGGAGGCAGAAATCTTTGGGCTCTGCAGTCACTGCATGAAACCCAGTGGTGCCATCAGTGGGTGCTCGACAGGATGGCTCTAAGCTGCACCCCAGGGAACTCAGGAAAGCCATTGTCCTCTGCCACTTCCCCTTACCCTGGAATGAACACAGTGGAGTTGCTTTGACTCTTCTCCCAAATGGTACAAGGCTATATTCAGATTACTTTTTCTGAAATCACTTAATACCATTGTTAAACCAGTGATTGGTTTCAAGCACATTTTGACCACTTTCCTGAAAATTTGTTTATAAGGATATTTTTAAGCTGACAATGAAAACATTCTTATTTTGTTCCTTCAAATTTAAGCTGTCCTGGTGGAGAAGGCAATGGTACCCCACTCCAGTACTCTTGCCTAGAAAATCCCATGGACGGAGGAGCCTGGAAGGCTGCAGTGTATGGGGTCACTGAGGGTCGGACACGACTGAGAGATTTCACTTTCAGTTTTCACTTTCATGCATTGGAGAAGGAAATGGCAACCCACTCCAGTGTTCTTGCCTGGAGAATCCCAGCAGCGGGGGAGCCTGGTGGGCTGCCATCTATGGGGTCGCACGGAGTTGGACACGACTGAAGTGACTTAGCTGCAGCAGCAGCAGCTAGAGACAGGAGAGAGTGAGGGATCTTGTTAGTACCCTTTTGGATGAATTCTGCCTGTTCTACAGAACGGTATAAAGCCACATCCTCCTGCCCACCTTCCTACTCCCCCCTCCCCCCATCTCAGAGTGCTGAGAAGATCATCTGGCTGGACCATGAAACGCTTTCTGGGATGTCCAAGACCTGTGACCAACAAACAGTCTGGGGAGGGTGGGATCGTGCAGTCCTGGACTTGGCTGAAGCAGAAGGACCCTCCATGTTGCTAGCACAGTGTTTTGCCCTTTTCTTGCACTTCTCCTCCCCCTGCAGGCTTGAGGGAGCATGGGAAGGCAGAAAAATGAAGCATAGGGCTGGGTAGAGCTGGAACGACATTATACCTCCTGTGCTATCCTGTGCCTAATAAATCTACTTCAGGATTCAGGGAAAGCAAAGAACCTTTCCCACAAAGCTAAGTGATTCTTGCTTTCTCCTCTAGAACACACTATTTGGGCACATTTAGGGCCAAAGCTCAACATTCAGAAAATGAAGAT
>SJYF01001136.1:4678411-4728302 GCA_006410515.1 Procapra przewalskii
CTATGTCCAGTTCTAACTGTTGCTTCCTGACCTGCATACAGATTTCTCAAGGGGCATTTAGGTGGTCTGGTATTCCCATCTCTTTCAGAATTTTCCACAGTTTCTTGTGATCCACGCAGTCAAAGTTGGCACTAGTTGTAAAAAAAATTGCCTGCCAATGCAGGAGATATAAGAAATGTGGGTTAGATTCCTGGATTAGGAAGATCCCCCAGAAGAGGGCATGGCAATCCACTCCAGCATTCTTGCCTGGAGAATTCCAGGGACAGAGGAGCCTGGCAGGCTATAGTCCATAGGGTCACACAGAGCTGGACACAACTGAAGTGACTTAGCATGAATGCATGCATAAGTTTATTATAAAATATTGAGTTTAATTCCCTGTGCTATACAATGGGTCCTTCTTGTTTCTCTGTTTTATATGTAATAGTGTGTCTACATTATTCCCAACCTCCTAAATCATTTTCCCCACCCCTCTATCCTCTTTGGTAACCACAAGTTTGTTTTCTATGTCTATTCCTTTAAGAAAAAATCTGCTAGAAAAGAAAATCGTGAGACAATATTCAATTTGACAAACTATTTTTTCAATTTTTAACTTAATTTTTTGCTACTTAAAAATGTTATTTTATATTGGAGTATAGTTGATCAACACCACTGTGTTAATTTCTGGTGCAGAGCAAAGTGATTCAGTTATACATAGACTTTTACCTATTTTTTTTTCAAATTCTTTTCCTATTTAGATTATTTTCAAATATCGAGAAGAGTTCCCTGTGTTATATTTAAATAATGTATCTATTCCTTTTTAAACCAAAGTTTCGCTGATGACAGTTTGGTGACCTGGGCTTCCCTTTGATCTTTGCTTTTGGACACCCAAGTGTCTCAACACTGGGGACCATTGCACTGGATCCCAGGGAGTGAATGCTAGTCAACTTTTCTAGAGCTATGCTGGACAAAATTTGGGAGCAATAAAAATGGTCCCTGTCCTCAAAGCCTCACCATTTTAATAAGTATGGAAGATGACATTATTGTTCAGCAATTATTCACTCCCCCACCACCATGGGAGGAGTTCACTCCTCTCCCCACTGGTGCTGGGCTTGGCTATGTGACTTGCTCTGGCATGGAAAATGTGTGTAGGAATGTCCAGTGCACCATTCTGAGCCCAGGCCTTGAAAGGCCTGTGCATTTCTGCCTTTGACACATTCTCTGCCATCACTGTGAAAGGACAGTGCTCCAGGAAGCCAGTGAGAATGAGAGACATATGAGTAGACCTCAACTCAGCCTGTGGCCTGGCCAAACCAGCAGACCTGCACACACCAGTGATAAATAATGCCTACCTTATTTCACAGATGCCTCTTTTATCCCTGAAATTTTGTTATTTTGCAGCAAAAATTGGTGCCTAGGGACACATGGTGATAATGAGCATATTAGTGTAACACATGGGAGCATGGAGGAGGAGGCATGATGCATGGAGTCTGCATCCTGGTGCAGCTGCAGCTGTGTGGTGCCTGCCCCACACGCCTCACCCTGACCCCCCTGCCGTGGTTAACTGGATTGTTCTCCGAGAGAGGTGAGAGGTGGCACTGTCCCCTCTATGTCCATTATTTAAATTTCCTCATGCACCCCAGGCAGTTAGGGCTTCCCTGGCAACCTCCAGACAACTCAGTTTTCAGCACCAGTTCTGCTAGGAACCCTGCAATTATTCAGGGAGGCTAGCATTTGACTTTACATGTTATAATTATGTCAAAATGTAAATGGCAACCTTTTGTCCTTTAGATAGAATTGTGGGAGATCTGGAGATCTTTTATATTTTCTTTTTCAACACAGTTAAATAGCTAATGACGCCTTTTGCACGTGAGCATGCTAAGTCACTCTAGTGGTGTCCAACTCTTTGGACCCTATAGACTGTAGCCTGTCAGGCTCCTCTGTCCATTGGATTCTCCAGGCAAGAATTCTGGAGTAGGTTGCCATGCCCTCCTCCAGGGGATCTTC
Organism: Procapra przewalskii; assembly: GCA_006410515.1. Lineage (NCBI taxonomy): Eukaryota > Metazoa > Chordata > Mammalia > Artiodactyla > Bovidae > Procapra > Procapra przewalskii. Next base: position 4,680,395 of record SJYF01001136.1, read on the forward strand.
CCAATGGAGAGATGGAGCTACTGTCTCCTATGTTTCCTGCATTGGCATGTGGGTTCTCTACCCACTGAGCCTCCCAGGAAGCCCAATGATTCCTTTGCCTGATCTCAATTCTGAAATAACTATGTTAGTAAAACCACTGTAGTGATTAGAGAGCAAGATATCACAGGGCAGAGCTGCCTCCCAGACTGGTGATGTCCTAAAGACTCAAACCCAGAATGTGTGCATTTTTAAAATTGAAGTATAGTTGACTTACCGTGTAGCATTAGTTTCAAGAGTACAGTAAAGTGATTCAGTTATGCATATACAGATATCTATTCTTTTTCAGATTATTTTCTCATAGATTATTATAGACTATTGAGTAGAGTTCCTTGTTCTATGCAGCAGGTCCTTGTTATTTATATTTTATATTATGTATCTGTTTATATATTTTATATATGTATCTATGCACCCCAAACTCCTAAATTTTCCCTCCCTCCTTTCCCTAAGTGTCTATTTCTATTGCATTTGAAGTCCATGAAAGTGAAGGGACCTGTTTAAGGTCCCATAGCTATGTGGCTGGTGCTGGGAACCAAGATTGATGGAGTATTTACCATGAGGCTTTTCCTCTGCTCCAATTTTTTTGTTAATACGTTTTAATTCCTGCAACATTCCTGTAAGTATTATTGTCCTTCCTACTATTCTACAGTTGGAGAAACTGAGGCACAAAGAAGAAAACTGTCAAGCTCTCACCCTCATTACCCCCACCACTCCGCCAGCATGGAAGACCTCTAAGGCAATTTCATTAAGTTAAGGATTTCAAATCTTGGCTTTTCTGCACTGATTCTCATCCTATCCGTGAGTCTGCTTCTCCTTTGTTTTATTCACTATTTTGTTGTTTATTCTAGAATCCACCTATTAGTGATATCAAACAAGATTTTTCCTTCTCTGTCTGACTTAGCTCACTTAATGTGATGCTCTCCAAATCCATCTATGTTGCTGCAAGTAGCAAAATTTCTTTCTTTTTATAGCTGAGTAGTAGTCCATTGTGCATATGTACCACATCTTCTTTATCCATTCCTCTGTCAAAGGACATTTGGGTTGTTTCCGTGTCTTGGCTAATGTAAATAAGTCTGCTATGAATGTTGGGATGTATCTTTTCAAATTAGCGGTTTTGTTTTTGGATACATATGCAGGAGAGGAATTGTTGGGTCATATGGTAGTTCTATTTTTAGTTTTTTGGAAACCACTATACTGTTTTCCATAGACTGAAATGAAGAAATCTTTATTGAATTCATTACAATACTGTTTCTATTTTATGTTTTGCTTTTTGGCCACACGGCTTGTGAGATCTTAGTTCTCTGACCAGGGATCCAACCTGCACTTCCTGCATTGGCAGATGAAGTTTTAACCACTGGACTGCCAGGTGAGTTCCAGTGTCTGGTCTTACATGTAAGTCTTAATCCATTTATTCACACAGATTACTTCCAGAGAGTGCTTTATTCACTCTGTGATCAAGGCCACTAATAAAGAATAAAAATGATGAAGACAAGAACAATACTCAGTAACGTGTGGGGTCATGAGGGCCGTGGGTGGTCTTCTAAGAGCCTTCAGTTCTGGGGTGGAGGCCTTACTGGTCCTGCAGGAAAAGCAAGCCTGAAGTAGGGTGAGGAATCATAAAGGAACCTGGCTTTGGTCTAAATGGAGAACAACCCTTTTTCTCATTTGGTGTGGGTTTTTATCACATAAGTCTTCACAGAGCAACTTTATTGGACCACAATCTTTCTGCTATACTGAGTGTATCTCTCATGAGATGATTATAATGATCCCTTCTTTCCTCCAAAACGCTATGACATTTCATGCATTCCTGAGGGTGAAATTCCCTTCAACGAGCTCTAAGAGAAGAAACCAGTTTTCAAAATTTATCATGAAACTAAATTAAAAGGCATATAAAATAATTTGTTCTCACATTGGGTCTTGAAGTATGACACATTGGGGTTCTAATCTCAGATCTGCCATTTCCCAACTGTTTTTTTTTTTTTTTGCTGCACCTCATGGCTTGTGAAATCTTAGTTCCCCAACCAGGGGTTGAACCCAGGCCCCAGCAGTGGACGTGCTGAGCCACCTAGCCACTGAGCCACTGCCAGAGGACTTCCTCAGCTTCTGTTTTGATCTTAGCTTCTCCTTTTGTCTCTTCCTTCCTCTCTTGTTCCCTCCATTTCTGCCTTCCTTACTTCTACTAAATTGGTTAGTATTTATTTGAATAGTTGGGGGAAAAAGATACATTTTCAAGAAGGATTTGAAGTGTTAAAGCAATGACTTGTTAAGAACTAAATCTCTGGATAGACATGGAGAATCTCATTCTAAGTGAAGTAGGAAAGAGCAAGACAAATACCATATGTTATTACTCATATGTGGAATCTAAAATACAACACAAATGAACATATTTGTGAAACAGAAACAAACTCACAGATATTGAGAGTAGACTTGTGGCTGCCAAGGGGGAGGGAGGTGAGGGAAGGATGGATTGGGAGTTGGGTTAGCAGATGTAAACTATTATATAAAGAGTGGATAGATGAAAGGTTCTGCTGCACAGCACAGGAAACTGTATTCAGTATCCTGTGATAAATGATAATGGGAAAGAATGTGAAAGAGAATGTATATGTATGTTTGACTGAATTACTGTTCTGTACAACAGAAACTAACAGAATGTTGTAAGTCAACTATACTTCAATAAAATCAAACTTAAAAAAGAGCTAAGCTTCAATGTGTAGGTCACACTTTTCAGCTCTTTTGACTCTATGTCAACCTTCTGGAAGAGATAGAGGTTCTACTACTACTTCTAGGACATAGGGAAAGTATTTAAGTGCCTCTGTTAAGATCTAAGCCACTGAAAGATGCTGAAGCACTTTTTCTCACAGCTCTGAATGGAAGGGCTCATGTTCCTGCATCCTACCCAATTCAGTTTGTGTTACCGAACTGCTTACAGCCTGGAAACCAACTTCCCACCATCATTTAAGAGCTGAACACAGTACTAACAGGATTCTTTATATCCATTTACCTAAAGCTGATGGAACACTAGCTACTCCACCACCACACCCAACATCTTTTCCAGTATTCCTTTGACCATGGAAGAATGGTAACTTATGTACTTATTACTTGCCTGGCTCTGTACTAGCCCTTTGTCCTTGAATTCTGGGTTTCAATCCTCATGAGAGGATTTAAGGATTAACACTGTTCCCCATTTTACAGATGGAACCGCTTGATGAAGAGGTGGCTGAAGTCCACAGGTCTAGAATCCATACTGTTTAATTCAACCCAGTGAAAATACTTTAGTGTCATTACTGATTAATTTTTATATGTGTAGTTCTTAAAGACACACCACGACTTTTAATTAGAATTCCTTATTGATGTTAATGGCTTCATGTTGATATAACAAAACTTTGACAGAAAAAAAAATATGTTGTTTACCTGGCAGAGGAACAAAGCAGTCGGAAAGACTTGTGGAGAGGGACTAGTCACTCAGGAATGGAAGTAGATTTAAATTAGTGAAAATTGCAGCAAAAATCTTTGTTAAGATTTTAATCATTTTGATTTTGCAAGGACTTATCACAGTTTCAGCAAGAAAGCTCAAACTGAAAAGAAGATGGATTACTCAAAATAGGTTTCCTAACAACAAACAAGGGGAAAAAACAAAACAAAACAAAAAGTTTCCTGTAGGTAACCTAAGGAAACAACAATATGGAAGAAGCATTTTCTCCAAGTAGTTGAAAAGTTGGAAAACTCTGTGTGTTTAGTGATAGAGCAATGGTTATATGGTACATATGATATTGTCACTCTCTGTAATAATAAGCGTTAAAATGATGGTTAATAACAACAAAAGAAAAGAAGTAGATGAACCTGCTTGTCCCAGTCCCTTGGGTTATGCATGAGGTCAGAACTCAAAAGCCCAGGACTTTTTGACTGTCAAGGTTCTGTTCTTTTTCCTCTTGCACTTCACTCTCTGTCCTGTTGCCCAGGCACTGCAGGGGGGCTCCCTGAGCTGTGGTTCTGGGAAAGAGTTGGGTGCCTTGGTGGCTTGGAGGAAGGGAGGAAGCAAGACCACTTGGTAGGATAGTTACATACTCTTGATCCTCATCCTAGAGCATTTGTGTTCAGTCCATCTGTCTTCATTTGTCCAGGTTTTGCAAAAGAACTGGTGCTTTAACAAAACTGCAATTTGAAAAGCATTCAAGTCCTGCTAAAAAAAGAGGGTCCCCATTTCCTGCAGGCCCAGCAGACCCATGATCCTGGCAGATGTTCATCTCATGTCTGTTGACATAGCTGGGACTTAATAAGTCATGCTAAATGTCACAGCTTCGAGGGATGAAAACAGGAATGGAAACACTCATAATCAGCCAAGGATATCAGCCCAATCCTGGGGACTAATGAGCTGGGCTGATGCCAAGTTTATTATTATATTTAATAAAATGAAAGTTAAAAAAGATATCTTATAAAGTGCTGTAAATAAATAAAATGCTAAGAAAAAAAGATAGTGTTAGCCCCAACTCCCCTCCTCCCCCAACTACTCTACAAAGCTGCTTCCAAGAGGAAAACAGGTGCAGTTTTGCTGACAAGAGGAGCAACCTTAGCTAAGAGACTAGGGACTACAGCAATCAGGAGGGAAGTCAGTTTGCAGTCACAGAACTCAGTGAGCTCTGGTGGAGATGGTAGGTCCAAGGCCACAGCTCTTAGATGGTGATGGGCCAGGGAGGCCCTGGGTTGCTATGGGAGGAGATGTGTCAGGGCAGGCTGGGCCCTATGTGGGGACAGACAATAACAAGATCCACAAATAGGGTTGTTAGGAACGTGAGACTCTCTGGTATTGCATTGGAGGATGATGGGAATAGCAAGGCCCCAGGCTTCTGCTCCTCACTCTGTCCACCTGGATTGCTGTTCCCCTTGCCATCCTTCTTTCACACTTCATTGCTCTGCACTAATGACATCATCAAAGACTCACAATAATTCTCTGTGGTCTACACCAGTAGCCCCATTTATTAGAATGGGAAGCCAAAGTTTGGGAAGTTTCTGTAAGTTGACCAAGATCTTCTACTTTGTGACAGGTATTCAAATGTCATTCATGATGTTTGCATCACCTCCTGAATCAGAGACAGTTTCAGTGCCATGGATTTGAACTTCCTTTCCTGAGCCCATGGAGAGCTCTATCAGAGATTTGCAGAGGAGGGGGGGGGGTCCCTCATTTCCCTAGGAAGCTTTTCTCTGTGTATGATCAAGCATCTCTGTGCACAGTGCACAGAGGATGGAATCTGGTTTGGGGGTTATTTTGTATCCCACTTCTTTAATTTTAGCTGCATGACCCTGATAAAGTTATTTAACCTCTCTTAGTCTACTAATCTTTAAAGAGATCTCTTTCTGATCGTTAGGATTGGAGAGTGGGGGGGGGCAGTAATACCCACAAGGCTGTGTTTGAGTTTAGAGTAAACAGGGTGTGCAGTGTAACTGGGACCATTCCTAGCATCTAGTACATACCAATGAACCATAACACTGACTGCCAGGCAATTACAGTTTCAGCACTGAGATATACAGCTGATGCAGGATGCAGTGTAACAGGTATTGGGCCTGCATCAGAGCAGCTGGGTTCTCCTTCTGAGTCAGTGGTACATTAGCTCTGGAGATGTGGATGAGACTGAATCACTCTGAGCTTCAGTTTCTTCATCTGTAAAGTGGAAACTTAATCTTGATCCCTGTTCCTTGAACTCACCCCAGAGGATTGCTCTGAAGAACATGATGTCTGTGCAAGAGCTGTGTTTACAAAAGTGTCAGAGTTACACAAAAGAGGGAAAAGATCCTGTCCCCAACTGAGAGGCAATTTTGATGTGGTAGGTGACATGACTAGACACAGTTAGCTATGAAACTCTTGGGCAAAAGTTTGTATTGCACAAGGACCAAAATGATGCTACAGAGGACACTTGGGATTATGGCTGAACGCCTCCTGCAGGCATCAGGCTTATTTGGATTTGTTGAGTCCTCATTTCAGATGGAAGAGGCATGCTAAACTCTTGGGGAGATTTTTGCTTTCAGGAAATAAACATTGGAACTATAACAATGGACAAAATAGACACACTCTTCTGTTTTCATGGAGCATATTTTAGTGGGGAGAAGATAGTTTAACTGATCAAAACCCTACCAACTACACAGCTAACACATATAGTTTTCTGGATAAAGTGCCATGGAAAAAAATAAAACAAGAAAGAGGGTGAACAGTAGTCAAAATAGTCATCTTTAGTAAGTCTACAAATAACAAATGCTGGAGAGGGAGTGGAGAAAAGGAAATTCTCCTATACTGTTGGTGGGAGTATAAATAGGTGCAGTTACAATGGAAAATGGTATGGAGGTTCCTTGAAAAAAGAAACACACAACTGAAACTAGGGCCTACCCTATGATCCATAATCCCACTCCTGGGCATGTATCCGGAGAAAACCATAATTTGAAAAGATACACGCAGTCCGTTGTTTATAGCAGCATTGTTCGCAATAGCCAAAATACAGAGGCAACCTAGATGCCTATTGACAGACAAATGGAAAAAAAAGATGTAGTACATATGCAATACTACTAAACCATACAAAAAGAATGAAATAATGCCATTTGCAGAAACATGGGTGAACCTAGAGATTATCATACTAAGTAAAGTAAGTCAGACAAAGACAAATATCATTTGATATCACTTATATGTGGAATCCTAAAAAATAAAACAAATTAACTTATTTGCAAAACATCAAAAGACTCACAGACATAGAAAACAAACTCAGAGTTACTAAAGGAGAAAGTTGGAGGTGGGAGATAAATTAGAAGTTTGGGATTAACATATACACATCATGGTATATAAAATAGATGAAAAACAAGGACTTACTGTATAGCACAAGGAACTCTATTCAGTATCTTGTAATAACCTATAATGGAAGAGAATCTGGAAAAGAAAAAATGTATATCTTTAACTGAATCACTCTGCTACACACCTAAAACAAACATAATATTGTAAATTAACTATACTTCAAATTTGAAAAGGTTAAAAAAAAGGAAAGATGATGAAAGTGTCACTGGGGAAGGATCATGGGGAGGACTATGGGACAGGGTCATTGGGGGAGGGATTTACAGTTAATTTATTTATTTAGCTTTTGGCCATGCACTGCTGTATGCAGGATCTTAGTTCCCTGACCAGGGATCAAACCCTTCCGCCCTGCAACGGAAGTGTGAAGTCTTAACCACTGGATAGACGGGGAAGTCTCTACAGTTTTAAAAATGATGCTTGCAGACACCTTCACTGCAGAGTCCTCTGAATGACATCTGAAGGAGGTCAAGGACAGGAATGTAATGTAATGGGTGGTATGCTCTAGGAAGAGTGTTCTAGGTGGAGGGAATGACAGGTGCAAAGGCCCTGACGTGAGGGTTACAGGTCTGTTTACAGGGTATGGGCAGGTTTGGCGTGGGCTGCATACAGGACTGGCGTGGCCTGAATGGGGCACTTGATGGGGGAGCTCTGGAAAGACAGGAGTCATTCTGCCAAATTCACCTTTTATTTGGAGTTAGATTGTCTTTTATTTGGAATAAGTTAAAGGAGGGCTTTGAACCAAGGAGGGCTGTGACCTGAGTTACATTTTTACAGGCTCCCTCTGGTTGCTTTGTAAGGAAAGACAAGGAGGAGGAGAGGCCAGAGGTTAGGAGGTTATCAGGAAAAATATTTTTCATTTCTTTACTTTTGTGTCTTTATGAGATAATGGGTGTTCATTTAAACTTACTATGATAATCGTTTCAGGATATATGTAAGTCAAATCATTGTGCTGTATACATACATTGTGCTGGATACCTTAAATGTATCCTGTACTGTCAATATCTCCATAAAACCGGAAGGAAAAAAAAGCAAAGGTAAGCTATTTCAGCCTGGCTTCCACCAGTATGAGACTGAAAAAGAAGGAAATTAAGAAGTTATTGCAAATAAATAAATAATAAATAAAAATAATAACACAATTTGTGTATGTAAGCAAAAAAAAAAAAGAAGTTATTGCAATAATGTAGGTAAGCAGGTTTGCTCCTAGGACTGCATCTGCCGAAGTTAATTTTGTATCCATTCTCCTTCCACCCCAGAGTGTTTGGTACATGGCAGGTGTCCCCTAAGCCTTTTAAAATGGAAAACGAGGATGTAGCATTCTCTGGTGATTACAGAGCATGCGCATTGCTACTGGGATTCCAGCCTCAGCGTCCCTGCCCTGTGACCTGGGACGTGTCACTTTTCCTCTCTGTGCTTCAGGTCCCTGATCTGTAAATAGTTAACAACAGGCTCAGCCCTGTAAGCTTCTTGTGAGGATGGCAAAGAATAATGTACGTGCAGGGCTTGGAAGAGGGTTTCACAAATATCAGTAATTGGCAAAGTAAGAGCAGACTTTATGTTCGTTTGTTGAAGAAAGGGAAACGTTGAGAGAAAAATACTAGAAATATCCCTGAATGATTTTGAAATGTGAGAAGTATTTCTTTTGCAATATTTCCATTCCAACAACACAATTTTTTTGTTGACCATCACTTTTCTTTCCTGGACTGAAATCAGAGTTTGGTTTTGGTGATGTTACTGATGGACTGGTGGTCTAATCGGGCGGGAATGGGGATGTGGGCTCTATCCTTGGCCCGGATTCCTCCATATGGAGCAGTCTTGTGTCCTCCCCTCATGTCAAGCTTCATGGCAGCCACGCTGTGAGTTTATTGCTGATGTTATTAGTTTCTGATCAGGGCCTACTGAGATTATTACCTAATACTTATCGCACCGCACTTCTAACCAGATGTCAGAAATAATGAGCCAATAAAACTGCTATTAATTTAGCTCTGAATGACAATTTTAGGCTCTAAGAGCTCAAGATGAGGGGCCTCATAAAAGCAGGGCACAAATAATTGGGGTGCTCAAAAGTAAAAGCAAAAATGGTGAGGATATGAATGAATATGTAAGTGTTTCTAATTTAACAGCAAAACACGCAGCTCTGAATACTAACACTTCTCATGCAGTTTCCCGGGATGAATGGAGCTGTCCTCAGGGATCCAGTCTGTTGGGTTTGGGCAGAATGGCTAAGGAAGTTTGCTCTTTACACGAAGAAATTATGGTGCCACCATAGCCCTGTTTACCACTGTCCTGTTTGGTTCCAGCGAGAGAATAGGGTTTGTAGGTCCCTGGAACAGAGGATTTCCCTGAGAACTCAGTGAAACGTGCTTACTTTGCTGCTAGGCTCTGGGGCATCCTGACTGACCCCTGGTTGCCTGCCCTGACAGACACTCCGTTTTTGAGAAATACCCTCTTTCTACCTGCGTCGTCTGTCATCCTGTATGCAGGATGTGGGAGGCTCGTGTTCAGATCCTAACTGCACCACTCTGAGGAAGTGATGGAAACATCATTCTGAATCTCAGCTCTCTCATCTCCCAAAGGAGTGATATGACTAGCCCCTTCCTTCAGAGGATAACAGTGCAGCATTCAGAGAAATAACAGATAAAAGGAGCTTAGTGAGGTGCCTGCGCCTCCATGAACTGGACCAAACGCTGCTGTCTCTTTAATGATGCAAACATGCTCTTCCTCCTTCGTCCTTGCCTGTTCATTCCTTGTTTACATTCCCTCATTTGGATGCTACTTGTCAGGTGCAGGAGAGGGTACCATTAAAAGGTTCACTTCTTTTCTTCCCCATCAACATATGCATAACTCTGCCCCTCAGTGCCTTCACTTTGGTTCACCATTTTTGTTTTTATTATATTTTTGGAAGTTTAGTTGATTTATGATATTGTGTTAATTGATTTATGATATTGTGTTAATTTCTGCTGTATAGAAATGTGACTCAGTCTTTTTTTTCTCTTATTCTTTTCTATTATGGTTTAATCACAGGATGTTGATTATAGCTCCCTATGCTCTATAATAGGACCTTGTTGTGTATCTATTCTTTGTACAATAGCTTATATCTGCTAACCCCAAACTCCTAATCCACACCTCCCTTATCCCCCTCCCCCTTGGCAACCACAGGTCTGTTCCCTATGCTGTGTGTCACCGTTTTCAAAGACACTTAAGCCTCTTACGCACACACACTTGGGTCACTGGGGTGCTAGGGATTTGGGGCACAGAGGTGAAGCTTCAGTGGGTGATTCGATTCTTCTACTGTCTGGTGGCTGTAATCGAGGAGAAAGACCCTTGCATGCCCTTGGGAGGACAGGAGGCAGGCGGTAGCAGCCTTGCTGTGGCTCCCTCCATGGCCAAGTCTCCCACCGGTAGACCTGGGGTATGGGGCTTGGCTCTGAGATGTCACCACAGATGCAGGCTAATTGTTCTCAGTGCTTGCTTATTCTCACTGGGCAGACAAGTCTACCCCATTTCTCAGTGAATGAACTGTAGGCAGAGATGATGACCAGCAACCTCCCGTCTCCTCCCATGCCTGGCCATAAACCCTACCCCCTAAGCTTCCAGGCATCTCTTCCTTTGCTGGCTGCTGTGGAAGATGCATCAGTGCACGTGGGACCCTGGGATGTCAAGCCAGTGGATGGAGGAGACGTCTCTGAATAATCCTCTATCAACTTGCACTGAATGCTGACATGAGAACACAGATGTCACTGGGTGTAATAGGGAAATAGATCTCATCCTTATTAGATTTGTTTCTTTTGCTTTAATCTTTGTATTCTATTGTTTTTGCCTCCACTTAAGAATGTTGCCTAGAGACTGAGGTATGCAGGATAGCCCATTTTCAAGCCTCTGACCTTTAAGAGTATAACACTTGCTCACTCATATAGAGATACAGTTTCAGAACAGAGAATAGCATTTGTCTTGAAGGTTTACGGGAACATTGTGACCTAACCTACATTGACACTTGCAAACACAAAGGATTCTGACACCAAGACTTGATAATATAAAAGAAACCCCTTTTCAGTATAAAAGAACCCTGAATTCTGACCAGCGTGATGGTTCTCTAGGACATTAGTCTGCCATCTTCTCTGTCTGCTGGCTTTCCAAATAAAATTGTTATTCTTTGCTTCAACAACTCATCTCACAATTTATTGGCCTATTGTGCAGTGAGCACAATGAGTTTTGAGTCAGTAATGATGGTGGGAGTTCTGATGGTTTGAGGGGTGTTTATTACAGCAGCGGACTAATAAAGATGAGCAGCACTTTGCCAGGTAGACAGACGGGAAGAGGGCATTGCAGGCCACAAGTGTGGAGGAGCCAGAAGCTCCCAGGTGTGTGTTATGGGGACTGAGGTCAGCTGGGACTGCAAGATAACACAGTGGGAAGGCTGAGGGCAGGAAGGGTGCAGGCGTAGAGGCTTGCAGGCTCTGTTTGCCATTTAGGATCACAGCATAAGCAACGGGGCCATTGGAGAATGGTAAGCAAAAGCTCTCACTATAATGATGCTTCAGGCATGTCCGTCTGCTGGCAGTTCTCCAAAGCAGGGTGGATGAGGGTGACATGGGATTTGTCCCGAGCTGATGGATAAGGTGGCTTTCCGGACCATCCAGGGTAGACAGCTTGGGAGCTTGAACTAGGAATGTATCTGTGTTGGCAGGAGCTGGAGCTGACAAAGTCGTTATTTCAGAAGCAGAATTTTCAGGAATTGATAATCATTTTGAGGCCAGCTGGGACTGGGGGAAAAGACCCTGATGGCTTCCTTCTCTTTTTATAACCTTGTGTCCACTCCCCTTTCTTTCCTGATTTCTTTTAAGTGTGAATTGGTGATAGAATGGTGAAAGTTGGTGCTTGTTTTCTGGGGGCATGCTTGCTTCTCACGGGCATGCTGACCCACAAGGATGCAGAGCAAACACTTAACTTGCTCATCGAGGAAAGCACTCATGCCCTGGCTCTGCTGTCCCCCAGGATGCATGGAGGCGGTGGGCAGCCAGGTGCATATTTTCTCAGCTCTCCCTCCCTTGCTGTGACCCCTCCATGGCCAAGTCACCCATCAGCAGACCTAGGGTATGGCACTCATAAGCCACCCACTCATATTGTGGGGATGGAATTCCATTTCTTTTGATTGAATTCATTCATAAATATGTCCATGGCTGATTCATGTCAATGTATGGCAAAACCCACTACAATATTGTAAAGTAATTATCTTCCAATTAAAATAAATAAAAATATTCATAAGCAAAAAGAAGAAGAAGAAGAAGAAAGGAAACTCTTTTAAATGGATTTGAACAGAATTTTATCATGTTGAAGGAAATGGCAACCCACTCCAGTACTCTTGCCTAGAAATCCCACGGATGGAGGAGCCTGGTGTCCATGGGGTCACAAAGAGTCGGACACGACTGAGCGACTTCACTTTCACTTTTATCATGTTCAGCACAGCCAACTTTGCCTTTGGAGCTTGGGTTAAAATCAGACGTGTTAATTGAGTCTCTAGTTCAATGGGATTATCTTTGCTGCTATTAAAGTAGAAATCAATATTAATATTTCCCCCCTGTTAACCTTAACCATCTTTCTAGAACCAATATTTTTCTTCCCTTCGTGTCTCCCTCTATGACTCTGTTACCTTCGCATTTCTGATTGTGTCTGGAATTTATGGAGTATCTTTTATTTCTAAAGAACATGGATAGTTGGTGAGGCTGCTGCATCTGCCTTCACATCTTGGATCAGCGTCTGTAATGGATTTGCTTTAATGCCCAGCTCCTGGATAGCCCTCTCATTATCTGATAAGAGAAGGTTTTCTTTACTGGCCTTCTAGGTAATGAATCCTTTTCATTTGTTTTCCTACAAACAAGAAAGGAGCTGGTGTGCAGTTTTGTCCAACGTACGTCTTGAGAGAGCTTAAGGGACCCTCTGATACCCAGACAGCCTCTGGGTGGACCTGTGCACCTACCTGCTCTGTGGAAGACAAGTTCATCCTCTAACTAACTGAGGTATGTGTGCTCACTTGGGCCCCTGGATGCGCCCCACCATGTCCCAGATGCTGGTGTGCTCTAATCTGCGCATATAATTGGTGCCTGTCCTGAGAGGCACTCTCATTCCTTTCTGTGTGCTCTGCATTGAGTACTGCCCAGTGATTTTATGGCTCCCACTGTGAGTAGCTCCCAGTTTGTTAGAGGTAAGCTCTTAGCCTGGCATGCAAGGTCCCCTGTAATCTGTCCCTGTTTATCTCTTTGGCCTCATCTCTAGCCCCTGTAGCTCAAACCCAAACTGTAGTTATGCAAAGCTGTTTGCAAGTTCCCAAGCACAGCTTGCAAAAGGGCCTGTCCACACTATTTCATCTCCCTGGGAGGTCCTTCCCCAGAGCTACACCTTGAGCCTGCGTTTGAACGGCCTGCTTCTGAGAAGCACCTTGGCCTTGCAGGAAGTTAGCTCTTCACTATCTTTGATGACCCTATAGTCTGCCTCTCTTCCCACTATACCCTGAGTTCCTTGAGGGTGGGCCACCTGTCATCCCACCTTTATCACTACCACCTCACATGGATCCTGGAGGAAAGATGTGCTTGGTGAAGGCTAGCTGAGTGGCATCTTTCCATGTGCATCTGGGAACCTAGCCCGTGATGGAAGAGCTTCACATGCCATGTTTCATTCATCTGCAACACACCTCTGTGAGGCAAGTGTTCTTCTTTTCCTCTGTTTCACCAATGAGTCATTTGAGGCACAGAGAGGTTGGGTGACTTGTCTAAGATGGCTCAGCTTACGTGTGGAGGGCACCGGATAAGACCCTGGCTTTCTGTGCTTCGTGGTCTCAACCGCTTTGACCCTGACACTTCCCCTCCTCTCTTTCTCTTGCCCCTGCGTCTTGACAGGTCTTTGCCTTCTTCCACTACTTTCCCACCTCTCTCAGAAGATACATATTGTTGTAAAAGGAGATGGCTATCTTTGTGAAGTCTAAAATCAGTGTAAGTGTGCTGTGTGGGGTGGCCCTCTGTTTGTTACCCCTTTCCACGCTGCCCTGTATAGTCTCCGGCTCCCTCTGCCCTGTGCTCCAGTTCAGTTCTGGCAATTCTTCCCTTGCTCTCTGGCTTTTGTTTGGAGGCATCAGGATGGGGAAAGGAAGCAAAGTGGTTCTTGAACCCTAACTGTGCTCTCCTAGAGCAGAGCTTGTGAACTCTATAAAGTGCCAGATGGTAAATATTTGAAGCTTTGTGTCATAAGAGATGACGTTAAGGCTATGATTTAGGTAATTAAGACCCATTTAAAATGTAACCATTTGAAAATGTAAAGTCATTTCTAGCTCATGGGCTATAACAAAACAGGCAGCAGATCACTTCGGTACAGCCATAGTCTATCAACCGCTGATCTGGAGTCCGGAGCAGGAGATGCCAAACTTTGATGTGTACCAGCATCACTGGGAGGCTGCTCTGACACAGATAGCAGATCCCCGTCCCCAGAGCTTCTGATGACTGGGTGACACTGATGCTGCTGATCTGGGTACCACATCTAAGAACCATCAGAGAGGCGATGACACCTGTCAAGTGCTCCTTTGGGCTCAAAGATTCTTCTCTTTCTTCATTTCTTCAGGCCTGGGTGCTTCCCTATCTGTTGTGGATTCCATTAACACTGCCCTTTGTAAGTTGTCCTTTCCTCTTCAATTAAATTCATTTGCATGCACCACCTTGGTTAGAATCTTCTGGATACTTGAAGTGTTTCCATTTTCCAGAAAGAGTCTTAGAACATTGTGCCTCTGTACTTTCCAGGACTAATCCTTGGAGGATAACGTTTCACCAGTGAAATATTCTTGTATTGATTGCACAAAGACGCCTGAAGGGTCATCTCTGTGTGTGGCTCTCTGGGAACTGGCACCAGTTCAAAGGATGAACAGGACAGCAGAGTTCTTGTTGTGAGACAGGCCTCTGTAGGATGCTACGGGTATGTCAAGGATGCCCCGCTCTGAGGAAGTGGTCACAGCAGGCTCTCCAGGGGAGGAAATGAGTTCAAAGGAAAGATAAACATCAGTCTACAAAGAACTGGAAGTCTTGGGGAGTAGAGAGCGTGTGAGGGATCTGGGGAGCCACAGGAATAGTGTTGTGTGTGTGTGTGTGTGTGTGTGTGTGTGCTGGGAGAGGCAGGGTCTGAGAGCAGTTATACAGCTGGAGATGCGAGAAGAGGCCAGATCACAGGGCCCTCATTGAGGATCAGCATGAGAACAGAGGGGGTTTTATTAGGGAATGACACCGGGAGGCTTTCAAGAAGAAAGATCACCTCGATGGGGAGCTGTACGAATGGTGCACAGGAGAGGCTGGTGGCCAGGAGGGCCCCCCACAGGCTGCCGGTTTCCCACTGATCTGGGTTAGGACAGGCTGCGTCTGGAGGTGCTGGCTGCCAGCAAGCTTTAAGATAATCTCAGGTGAGTCTCCGCCATTTCACGTGTGCTGCCTGGGGAGTTGGAGAGAAGAAAACCTCTCCGGTCACCTCTTCTTCGGGGAAGCAGGATTCCCACTGTGCTCAAGGCCGCCCCCTAGACTCCGCTGGATGGCTTTATTTCACAAATAAACAGTATGAACAAATTGAATCATTTCTAAGAGGGAAAGTATTAAGGAAACTGTAGCAGCACTTGTCCATGTTTCTTACGAGGCCATCACTTCTCCGCAATATTTACCCAACACCTCAGAGCTCCCACCAACTACGGGCTACCTTTATGGAAAGGTCAGACTTTTTAAAGGTTAATTGTTACCCTTAAGAAAATCACAAAAACAAACTGCAGGGCTGCATGTTTAATGAGAGCTTGGTTCAGCAGTTCCCAGAAGCAGGATTCCTGACAATTTGATTTAAGCAAATCAAGACTAGTCTAGAAACCAACTGCCACTGGCGACTTCTGACTTAGTGTGCAGGCCGGCTGGGGTTTAAGGAGTGTTACTGTGCTTCAGAAATGTCCTCTGGCCAAAACCCCCAGCCAGCCAGGAATTTGAGCACTGCTAAATCCTTGCATCTTTGCAGTGTGGTTGGTGGCTGAGCAACTGAGTACAGAGGGACCCCAAGATTTCACCCTATTCTCTTGTCAATATCCTCTTTCCCTCAGCAATCTGTCCCCCGCAGCACCTGGCCAGTCACCTCTCGGAGGATGGCTTTTCCAGCTGGTTCCCTCTGCTTCCTCCATTTGTTGCCTTGCAGCAAGCTCAGTGCAGTTTGCCCAAATCAAATCACTGTTGCCCTTTCCCTCCATGCCAGGTTCTGCCCAAGATTGCTTCCCTCTAAAGCTCATCCCACCCCTGCTGAAATTCTCAAGTTATTGGTTACTTTTTAATTCCACATTGTTCTTCCAGGACCCTGTCCATCCAATTGCCAGATCGTATTGATTTCTTCCTCACAATTCATCTCAGTACCGTCTCTTTTCATTGCTGGGGCCACCACTCTGCTCTGATCTGAACCTCTCTCCTGGATGACTCCAGTCATTCCCACTGTCTTCACTGTGGGTCATCCATGTCACTCACTGACACAAGACAGATTTTCCTGAAGATTTTTCACAAGACAGATTTTCCTGAAGATTTTTCACAAGACAGATTTTTGTGATTCTGCAAATCCCTTGATACAAGATTTTTCTTAACAACTCTTGAATGAAACTCAGAATTTCAGTATTCCCCTCCTTGGTCTTAATCTCTTACCCACCTCCCTCTTGCCTTTTATTTAAATTCAAATTATTTATTTATTTAATTAGATTATAGTTGATTTACAATGTTGTGTCCCCCTGCCTCACATACCTGGAATATTCCTTCCTCCTTCCTTCCTTCCCTCGCTCCTATATTTCTTCCCTCCCTCCATCTGTCCCGGTTTTTCTCCTTTTGAAGTGATCACCTACTCTGAACAGTGCTTTTGTGTTCAGTATCCACCGTGTGCCAGATACTCTGTTAGGACTTCAGTGCACTCATGGCATTTACTATTAGCCCCAGATACCTGTTATGGAAGAATAAAACGGGTTCAAAAAGTGTAGCTGTGAGGTTAGAATGTAAATAAGTCACAGCCCAGCAGGGTTAACACCACATGGACACAAACAGCAGTTACCTCCTGCAGCCTAGGAAAAAGGACCCTTGAGTGACCAGGACAGGCTGTGGGAGCATACAGGGAGGAAGGAGACGCCCCTCGCCAAAGGGCAGGGGCATCTCAGGCATGTGAGGGGCAAGTAAAGGCATAGAGCGGGGAGGTGAGCCTCCAGTTTAGATTGCAGACCATCCTCTTTGAGGTGATAAAGTTTTGTAACAGTGATAGGTTCTAGAGATCTGCCAAACTCCAGTGCCCATAGCTCGCTATACTATGTTGCGCCCTTGTAAATTGGATAGGAGGGTAAGTCTCTACAATGCTCTCATAGCTAAAAAGGCAGGGGACACAGCAGTGTGAACCAATTATACTTCAATGTTGTTGTTTAGGCACTAAGTCGTGTCTGACCCTTTTTGACCCCATGCACTGTAGCCCACCAGGCTCCTCTGTCTATGGTATTTTCCAGGCAAGAATATGGGAGTGGGTTGCCCTTTCCTTCTGCAAGGGATCTTCCCAACCTAGGGATAGAACCCGTGTCTCCTCCATTGGCTGGTGGGTTCTTTACCATTGAACCCCCAGGGAAGCCCCTATACTTCAATGAAATAAATTAAATACAAATATTTTTAATTATAAGAAAAGGCAAGGGGAGGGTAAGTGATTAAAAGGTGGGGAATTCTGAGTTGAATTCTGAGTTGCATTCCAGAGATGCTAAGAAAGACAGAATCACAACAGATTTTTAAGAAAATCTGTCCTGTGTCAGTGGGCAAGGTGATGACTCACGATGAAGACAGAGGAAAGTGGTTGGAGTCGTCTAGGAGAGAGGCTCAGCTCAGACCAGTGTTGTGATTGTGGCAGCAAAAAGAGAGTTCTGAAATGGACCATGAGGAAAGATCAGTAAGACCTGGCAACTGGGTGGCCAGGGTCCTGGCAGTCAGAGTGTGGGAGCTAATTTGCTAGAACTTTCCTAACTGCTCCTCCCTGAGGTCAGATTATAGTCTTCCTGCACCTCCTATGGGTCAAGCTTAGTCCCATCTCTACACCTTTACCCTTCTCTGGGTTTCTCCTAAAAGTGCTGGAGGGCCTGGACTGCACCGGGTTGCATCAGCTCCCAGTCCCGCACATTTACTGCCTGAAGGCACTGCTTATGTGCCCTAAGAGCTTGTTTCCCTTAAATTGTCTCTTGGTACTTGGGTGCCACACTTGGAAGGTTGTACAGGGTCATCAGCCACCAGTGCATTTCTGTTGCCCTTGCTCTGTGGTTTTCAGGGTCAGAGTTTCTTGCTCAGATGCTGCAAAGCTTGTTTTAGTTGCCATTCCTCCAGGCAGCATGACCTCATTAAGTGCAAGACAAGGAGGTGTCTTTGCCTTTGGGCTAAAGCTTTTGCCAGAGGAGACTGTCCTCGAGCCCCACCCTGTCTGCTGACTCAGCACCATGCTGTGCTCTGCTAAGTGGCTTCAGTCGTGTCTGACTCTGCGGCGCTATGGACTGTAGCCTGCCGGGCTCTCCTGTCCATGGGATTCTCCAGGCAAGAATACCGGAGTGGGTTGTGCCATCCTCCTCTAGGGGATCTTCCCAGGACAGGGGTCAAGCCCACACCTTTTATGTCTCCCGCATTGGCAGGCAGGTGCTTCACCATTAGCACCAGCTGCACTGTTGTGCGTTGGTCGCTCAGTTGTGTCCGACCCTCTGCAACCCCATGGGCTGTAGCCCAACAGGCTCCTCCACCCATGGGATTGTCCAGGCAAGAATACGGGAGCGGGTTGCCATTTCCTTCTCCAGGGGATCTTCCCGACCCAGGGATCGAACCCAGTGCCACCTGGTGTGGTCTAAACACACTGTAATTTAGGATGGACCTGTTTTCCTCTCTAGGGCCCTCCAACTCACTGGGTGGGCCTCCTAGAAGGAAACCTACAGGTCCTCCCATCCTCTGGCTTAAGTTGTGTTGGGTCAGCGGGTCAATCAGAAGGAAAATAAATGGTGTATTTCCACTGGCTTTTCTCCTGCATGGTTCTCCAGACTGTCTGTGGCCCAGCCAAAGGCCACTGCACCTAATATAGCTGTCTGCCCTCTTCTGGCTGAGGGGTCCTCCCTCCCTCCCTCAGGAATCCTGGTCATTACTGATTCCAGGGTGCTTGTGCATTCTCTAACCTCTACCCCAGCTTTGTAACCAGTTTATTTAACTCCCTTAACTTTTCTCAAGTGCAGTTTTCCTTCCTGACTAATACGTTCCATAAATGACTTGCGGAACAAACCTTGAAATATTGTGTCCAGCCAAAGAAACCCTACAGTAAAGAATGCATGTGAAGTCTGAGAACAAACAAAACTCGTCAGTGGTGATAGAGGTCGGGGCTGTGGTTGATTGTTTTGGGGTTGGGGCTTGGGAAGAGAAAACTCTCTGAGGTTTTGGAAATGTTCTGTATTATGATTGGGGTGGTGGTTATATAGATATTTGCAATTGTCAAAAACCATTGATGTCAATCAAACTACAGTGAAGTACCTGTCAGAGTGGCCATCATTAAAAAGTCTACCAATAGTAAATGCTGCAGCAGGTGTGGAGAAAAGGGAACCGTCCTGCACTGTTGATTGTAATGTAAATTGGTGCAGTCACTATGGAAAGCAGTAGGGAGAGTCCTTAAGAAACACTAAAAAAGGAGTTACCATATGATACTGCAATGCCACCCCTGGGCATAACGTATGCGTGTGTGCTCAGTCACTAAGTCATGTCTGACTCTTTGTAACCCCATGGACTATAGCCCTTATAGCCCCTGTAGCCTGCTCTTTCTCATAGGATCACTGTGCATGCTAAGTCACTTCAGTTTTGTCCAGCACTCTTCAATCCCATGGACTGTAGACTGCCAGGTTCCTCTATCCATGGGATTATCCAGGCAAGAATACTGGAGTGAGTTGCCATTTCCTTCTCTAGGAGATCTTTCCCACCCAGGGATGAAACCCGTGTCTCCTGTATCTCCTGCATTGGCAGGCTGATTCTTTATCACTACAGCACCTAGAAAGTATTATTGTACCAAGGTATCCATACAGCTGGAAAACAAACAAACAAGCAAACAAACAACAACAAAAAAACCACCTCATATTGTTCTTGAAAAAAAAAATCATCTTTGGCAAGATTAAAAAAAAAAAAATCTGCAGGGTTAAGATATTGGCATACATTTTTCTGTATGTTTTTTAAAATTATTGGCAATTTGTATTTATTTTGTAAAATGTCTATTCAGATCTTTAAAAAAAGACATTAAGAGGAAACTCACCTGTGGGATAACTCAGCCTGCATTTAATAGGCAATAAAGGGTTATCTGCTTGAATAAATCAAAGAAAAAAGTCATTGAATTCATACACATATTTTATTATGTGTAAATTATACCCAATAAAAAGTAAGTATCTAGGAGTATAAGGGAAAGTAATTATATTGAAATATGTATAACAAAATGTTTAACACCGGTTTGTGGTATGAATAAAAACATCTTTCTTGTTTCTTAACAAATACATCGACATCCTATATAGCCACTGTTTTGAACCTCCAACCTGGTGGCACCTAGGAGTGTAGCATCCTTTTTTCCGGTCTTGGCTCTCCTCGTGGGGCATTACTGCACTTGTGTTAATTGCCGTATGAGCAGGTGTTGCTGAGAGCAGGCCATGCCTCGTAGATGCTTCAAAACAGGGATGTAGATCTTGGCACGGAGTGGATACGTAAAGTTTAAAACTGAAGCCACTGCTTCTTTAATAAATATTGAATGAATTTCTATTCTGAACTAGGCAGTGTATTCGTGACTAGGGAAACCTATTTTCCAGTTTTAAATGGAGTCTCGTAAACTCAGAAGTTTTCTTGGCCCTTGGAGTTTTGCCCCAGATTAATGGCCTGTGAAAGGGCTGAGCTCACTCGCCTTCCGTAGTTTTCTCCAGTGTTTTTCCTTGGTAGGGGCTCCCGTCTCTGCTCCTGTTGCTGTTCCTGTCGCCTTCACCCCAGTCTTTTGGGGACCTGGGTTGAGAGGCCTGCTGTTGGCATCGTGTGCAGGACGTAGGGTGGCACAGTGGAGACTCACCGCTGAAGATGACCATTGTCCTGCCTCTTTCCTGCTTTCCTGTCCTTGATCAGCAGATGTCCTTAACTAGGGTCTCAGACGAATTTCCTATCCCGCACAGCCACTCGGGAGGCACAATCTATTCCTTCACTCTTTCCCCACCTGTGTCATTTCCCTACTTCTTTTAAATTGTTTTTTAAGGACCAACCAAGCAGGTCATTTTTCATTTCATATAATTTCCTGAAATTCTAATAAACATATATTTTTCCATCTTATTATATCTGGTAGAAAAGTATTTCCATTTTGTGTGATCATCCAATGCAGATGATCTCTCTGGGGGAATGAATGAGAAAAAGACAAGAAATAGCATGTAATTTGTCCTCTGGCCATCCTTACCCAAGACTGCTTCTTCCTTAGGTGATGGGAAGTGCTCTTCTCTGGGACTGTGCTTGGGAGTCTCTTTCATGGCATAGCTTGGCTGTGGGATGCTTCTTTACTTCAAAAAATCTTGGGTACCACTTTGTATTGATATATTCTTAAATCTGTACCATAAATACCTGGACCCTGATGGGTGTGCTTGCCTGGGAGACCACACATGAACCTGGAAAGAAATGAGACTCCGAGCTGTTCTGAAGACCAGTCTGACCAGAAGTGAGGAACCGAAGAATGACCTTACCTGAGGAGGCTGCCTGGTTGGGGGTTCAGCCTCCTGCAAAAGCTTGGGTCTGGGAATCTGAGCTGAAACTTCCAGATCTCTGTGAGGTTGGTTTCTAAGGCTTGCAGATGTCCTAACAGATGTCTATTTTCCTAAATTCACAAGAATTGGGAGCAGAAAGTCTCAGCCATTTTGTGCAGGTTTGGTTTCTTGAACAGCATCTCACTGTCACTCATTTTTTTTCCACTTTGCTCCAGCTGGACCTGATTTTCCAGATTAAAATCATGAAGGATTGGTATCCAGCTTACTGCCAAAGCCTGGGGAGGTTGAAGTCTTTTCTCCTTCCTGTCAGTGCATGTGCAGAAACCTACCGTGCAGATCCATGCACCATCCACAGTCCTGCAGGCCTGTCTGAGTGCTATTCTGCCCTGGAGACAGAGAGATTCATGACTTTTGACTTTGTGTAATTTCTAGTTCTGGACCAGGCAATTTTTCTATCCATCACCATTGCTTCTCCACATCTGAGGCCTGCCTCCCTTGGAACATTTCAGTGGCACATTCTAACTTCAGCTAAAAATCTTCCTCTTTAATCTGGCACTCCCTTCCCCCAGAAGCCTTATCTGGGCTAGCATCTATGTGCTAGCATCCAGGAACCTGTGATCTGTGGACTCAAGGCTTGCTTGATAGTTACCCCTTAGGAGGATGCTGGGCTCTGGAGTGGTCTGTCCCAGCAAACAAAGAAGGATGAAGACTCTTCTCAGTTATCTTGAGCTGGGTTTTCAAGGTTCTCCTCTCCTCTCTCAGGACTGAGTGTTACTGGAAGCCATATTAACCACCAAGCTGTAGGGTTTCCTCTGATTGGCTAGCTGATGAGTTCATTTCTTGGCCTCCATTGCCCTGGCCAATGTATCAGTAAATGTTCTTTGTTTTCTGCTCTATCTACCTGCCTGGAGGGGCCATTATTCCCTCACATTTCCATGTTGGTCTTGGGGCTATGTCACCACTGTCCTCTGACCCAAGCGCCAAGACTATTCTCTGACCCAAGCATCACTGTGGTCCCTGTAATAATAGTCATCTTCCTTACCAGAGCTATATGTCCACTAGTTTGGCAATCAAGACAAGGGTACCCCTTGGCTCAGCTCTAGGGTAGTAATTTCATTCATGTTGCCATTGCACTAGAGTCCCATTTCTCAGCTTTAAGATCCTAGGCCAGGGACTTCCCTGATGATCCAGTGGTTGGACCTCCATGCTTCCAATTAAGTGGGGGTTGGGGGGGCAAGAATTTGATCCCTGGTCTGGGAACTAGGATTCCACATGCCATGCAGCTAAATAACTAAATGTTAAAAAAAAAAAAAAATCCTAGACTAGTGCCCCAGTTTTGCTCTGATGTCATGTGGGGCTGCTTGCTTCCTAAATATTTATGTAAATATGACTCTAATCTTCAACATCGTGGACTGTGTTGGATCAGAGTTCTCCAAGCAATTGCTGTGAATTCAAAACTCAAGCCCTCAAAACTTGGTCCCCTTATGGATCTCTTTGCTGACCTGGATGTAGATTCCTGCCTGTTTACAGTTTGCCTCCAAAACTTTTACTAAAACCAAGCTGATGCTCTGCCATTTCTGCCTTTTTTGTTTGTTTGTTTCAGGTAGGGAAGAATTGCTATAGGCCAGTCAGCTCTGTTTAGTCTTCCTCCCCTAGTGGTGATGAATACAATTTTCTCTCTTTCCTTGGACAAGTGTTTTTGAGTTGGACTTGGCCACAATCACCAATATTATTCCATTGTTCCATACACAATTGCAGGCAATATTTCCAGCACAGAGTAGATTTGAGCCTATAAGCAAGAAGGTTTACAATGCTTATTTAACACTATGAGCCTTAACAGATGTTACCCAAATGTGGGTGAGTAAGGGAAATGAGAATTATTTTGACATTCACGTGATATTGTGACAAGCAGACTGGCTTTTTCCCTACTCCTCAAAATTCTTTTTTATCCAAAGAATTACACTTTTATTATTAAGTGTCATGGTATTCATTTTGTAAACAAGGTTTATAATATGCCTTAAATAGATAATATGCACTTTGTTGCAGTTGATATTTGTCTCAGTTCAACTTTCCAGCTGTTTTTAATCACTACTTAATGCAACCATGGTATTAACATTGAATGAATATATTTCATACAAATTTATTTTTCTAGGGGTCATACTGATTCTTAGACAATGCCCTTTCCAGAGATTGTTTCCAGAAACCAACATGGTTCTTCATAGAACTTTCTGCTAAAAAGCCTTTTAATTAGAATTTAACCTGTATCATAGTAGAAGCCATCATTGTCATCGAATTTGTGTCCTCAGCTCTTTTTATGTGTCTTAGTGTCAAACACCTATAGTGGCTTCTGTTCTTCTCCAAGCCAACCAAACATTCTCTCCATAGCTTTATGGTAAAGAACATAATGTTCCAGGCAATTGGAAATCACAATCCACTCTGGTTTAATGGTATGTTACTGCCTTTTTCTCCATTTATCTATAAAAGCATTTTTAAAACATGAGATGTCCATACCATTTTGTCTTCTTTTTCACTCAATGCTAAAAACATTTCACTGTTTCTCCAGAGGGTTCATAAATGTAATTCTTGACACTGTAATCTATCATTTTATCTGCATCTTAACAGTCAGAATTTTACTTACCCTCTGACATCTACAAATGCATTTGCACAAAAAGCTGCATTTAGCCTAAGGTTTTGGATAAGACTGCCTGGGTCTGATGGTTAACTTGACCCAGCAGTGGCTCTCTGTCTTTGGGTAAGTCATCCTTGCCCTGCTTTTCTAATCAGCTGCTGCTGCTAAGTCACTCCAGTCAACCCCATAGACGGCAGCCCACCAGGTTCCTCTGTCCCTGGGATTCTCCAGGCAAGAACACTGGAGTGGGTTGCCATTTCCTTCTCCAATGCATGAAAGTGAAAAGTGAAAGTGAAGTTGCTCAGTCGGGTCCGACTCTTAGCGATCCCATGGACTGCAGCCTACCAGGCTCCTCTGTCCATGGGATTCTCCAGGCAAGAAAACTGGAGTGGGATGCCATTGAGAAGCCTAATAATAACAGTGCCACATCGCAGGACTGTTGTGAAGATCAAATATGTGTTATGTAAAAAGCCTTTGGATCAGCGCCCGGCACGGAGTAAGCCATTAATAAATGTTACTATTTTTTTTTTATCATTTTTATTCTTTTTTTTTTTTTTTGCAAACGTCTCCATTAGAAATTGCCATCCAGTTCTCTAGGCTACCTTTATGTCTTCTTGTGCTATGCAATGCATACCCTTAATTCTTTTCATTCTTCACATTTTATAGAGAATCCCTTGGAAATTCTCTGTTTCTTGATTTTAGTGGATTTCCAGGGAGACTAAAATAAAGCAATTTTTGTGTAGAGGTGAGGTGGTCCCCTTGCATTAATTACAGATGTAACAATGGTATTCCCTAAGAAAGCAGGTGTTGCTTTTTGAAAATTTAGATGAAGAGTGCTTGGTGGAATATGCTTTGTTTGACAACAACAAAAAAATGTATTTCTTCACAGGTAGATGCAAACCAAGAGGCAACCAAGAACTAAAATGTGACATGAAGAGTTATGTAGAATCGCAGTGACTGCCTTGTCCCAGCTGAGTTTCTTTCTTTCTTTCTAAATGGATATTTTGGCTTATTTTCTTTCATTTTTTTTGGTAAATTAGTATAATTTCATATTTCTCCATTTGTGAATGTTATTTTTTATTGGAGTATAATTGCTTTACAACGTTGTGTTAGTTTCTGCTGTATGAGAAAGTGAATCAGCTATATGTATATATATGTCCCCACCCTCTTGGACTTCCCTCCCTCCCTCCCTCCCACTCCCGTTCAACCCCCCTAGGTCACACAGAGCCCTGGGCTGAGCTGTCTGTGTGATGCAGCAGCTTCCTACTAGCTGTTTCACACATGGTAGTGTATTTACGCCAGTGCTACTCTCCCTGTTCACCCCACCTTCCCCTTCTCCTCTGTGTCCACATGTCTATTCGCTATATCTGCATCTCCTCTCCTGACCTGCAAATAGCTTCATCCATACCCTTTTTATAAATTCCATGTTGTTGTTCAGTAGCAAGTCTTGTTAAACTCTTTGTGACCCCTGGACTGCATCTCACCAGGCTTCCCTGTCCTTTTCTATCTCCCAGAGTCTAGGTTCTGAATATATACATTAATATACAAGACTTGGTTTTCTGTTTCTGACAACTTCATTTTGTATAGCAGACTATATATAGGTCCATTCACATCACTACAAATGACTCAATTTCATTCCTTTTTATAGCTGAATAATATCTCATTGTATATATGTATCACATCTTCTTTATCTATCCATCTGTCAATGAGCATTTTGGTTGCCACCATGAACTGGCTATTGTAAATAGTGCTGTGATGAACGCTGGGGTGCATGTGTCTTTTCTGAATTATGGTTTTCTCAGGGCATGTACCCAGTAGTCATCCAGCTGAGTTTCTGAATGAATTGGTATATTAACCAGTACCCCTATCAATTAATTCAGTGCAGTTCCTCAGTTGTGTCCAACTCTTTGTGATCCCATGGACTGCAGCATGCCAGGCTTCACTGTCCTTCACCAACTCCTGGACCTTGCCCAAACTCATGCCCATCGAGTCAGTGATGCATCCACATCATCTCATCCTCTGCCGTCCCCTTCTCCTCTTGCCTTCAATCTTTCCCCAAATCAGGGTCTTTTCTAATGAGTCAGTTCTTCATATCAGGTGACCAAAGTTTTGGAGTTTCAGCTTCAACATCAGTCCTTCCAATGAATATTCAGGACTGATTTCCTTTAGGACTGACTGGTTGGATCTCCTTGCAGTCCAAGGGACTCTCAACAGTCTTATCCAACACCACAGTTCAAAAGCATCAATTCTTCAGTGCTCAGCTTTCTTTATGGTCCAAATCTCACATCTATACATTACTACTGGAAAAACTATAGCTTTGACCAGATGGACATTTTTTGGCAAAGTAATGTCTCTGCTTTTTAATATGCTGTCTAGGTTGGTCATAACTTTCCTTCCAAGAAGCAAGCCTCTTTTAATTTCATGGCTGCAGTCTCCATCTGCAGTGATTTTGCAGACCAAAAAAATGAAGTCTGTCACTGTCACCATTGTTTCCCCATCGATTTGCCATGAAGTGATGGACCAGATGCCATGACCTTTGTTTTTGGAATGTTGAGTTTTAAGCCAGTTTTTTCCACTCTCCTCTTTCACTTTTATCCAGAGGCTCTTTAGTTTCTCTTCACTTTCTGCCATAAGAGTGGTGCCATCTATATATCTGAGGTTATTGATATTTGTTCCTGCAATCTGAGAAGGGGACAACAGAGGATGAGACGGTTGGATGGCAACACTGACTCAATGGACATGAGTTTGAGCAAGCTCTGGGAGTTGGTGATGGACAGGGAAGCATGGCATGCTGCAGCCTATGGGGTCGCAAAGTTGAACATCACTGAGTGGCTGAACTGAACTGTGCTTCATCCAGCCTGGCATTTCACATGATGTACTCTGCATATAAGTTAGATAAGCAAGGTGACAATATACAGCCTTGGTGTACTCCTTTCCCAATTTGGAACAAGTCCATTGTTCCATGTCTGCTTCTAACTGTTGCTTCTTGACCTGCATATAGATTTCTTAGGAGGCAGATAAGGTGATCTGGTATTTCCATCTCTTGAAGAATTTTCCACAGTATATTGTGATCCACACAGTTAAAGGCTTTAGCATAGTCAATAAAGCAGATGTAGATGTTTTTCTGGAATTCTCTTGCTTTTTCTGTAATTCAACAGATGTTGGCAATTTAATCTCTGGTTCTTCTGCCTTTGGGCTTCCCTTGTGGCTCAGCTGGCAAAGAATCTGTCTGCAATGTGAAGACCTGGGCTTGATCCCTAGATTGGGAAATCCTCTGGAGAAGGGAAAGTCTTCCCACTCCATTATTCTGGCCTGGAGAATTCCACAGGCTATATATATAGTCCATGGGGTCACAAAGAGTTGGGCACAATTGTGAGACTTTCACTTTCAGTTTCCTCTTCCTTTTCTAAATCCAGCTTGAATATCTGGAATTTCTCAGTTCACGGACTGTTGAAGCCTAGCTTGGAGAATTTTGAGCATTACTTTACTAGTGTGTGAGATGAGCATTTTATGGTAGTTTGAGCATTCTTTGGCATTGCCTTTCTTTGAGATTTGAATGAAAACTGACCTTTTCCAGTCCTGTGGCCACTGCTGAGATTTCCAAATTTGCTGGCATATTGAGTGCAGCACTTTCAGAGCATCATCTTTTAGGATTTGAAATAGCTTAGCTGGAATTTCATCACCTCTACTAGCTTTGCTCATAGTGAAGCTTCCTAAGGTCCACTTGACTTTGCACTCCAGGATGTTGGGTCTAGGTGAGTGATCATACTATCATGGTCATCTAGGTCATTGATATGTTTTGTATAGTTCTGTGTATTCTTGCCACCTCTTCTTAATATCTTCTGCTTCAGTTAGATCCATACTATTTCTGTCTTTATTGTGCCCATCTTTGTCTGAAATGTTCCCTTGAATCTCTAATTTTCTTGAAGAGATCTCTAGTCTTTCCCATTCTATTATTTCCCTCTATGTCTTTGCATTGATCACTGAGGAAGGCTTTCTTATCTCTCCTTGCTATTCTTTGGAACTCTGCATTCAAATGGACGTATCTTTCCTTTTCTCCTTTGCCTTTCACTTCTCTTCTTTTCTCAGCTATTTGTAAGGCCTCCTCAGACAAGCATTTTGCCTTTTTGCATTTCTTTTTCTTGGTGATGGTTTTGATCACTGCCTCCTGTATAAAGTTATGAACCTAAGTCCATAATTCTTCAGGCATTCTATCAGATCTAATCTCTTGAATCTATTTGTGACTTCCACTGTATAATTGTAAGGGATTTGATTTAGTATCTCTATAGCTAACTATATTGCTTACTTGTCCCAGTTAAACCAGTTTGAAGCCTGGAAAGTTGAATTTTATTTCTCTGTCTCAATTTTTCATGCATCAGATGAAGAGGAAGAAACACAGGTGAACTTCACAGGGATATAAATTACCTTGAAATGTAAATATAACTATAGATGCATATGTAAAATAAACTGTGAACTGGTATGCAAATATCCTAGTAAAGCTATGTATTTTCTTTGAAATAAAATAAAGGTCCAAAGATTATTTTAATTCACATTTTTAGGAAGCCTATCTTTCAATTAATGTCAGGATTGATATTCTTTGTGAGGAAAATGCTACTCAGATGTAGGTTTCATTGACACGATAGAGGACCCTTATTCATATCTCCATATAATACAATGGTGCCGTTTCAGAGATGGCTTCGGTTTTACTTTCCAAAGACCACCTGTGTAAGCAGGTGAGATGAGCAAGATCACAGAACTTCTCTCACTGTGAGCTGATGATATTGTACTTTGGGTGAATTCCATTTTGAATCAGCAAAGACACAGTGGTTTGAGTAATCTCAGCAAATCAATGAATCTCTCCCTTGTACCTTGTCCTTCAGTCTTTTTTGATGATTTCCTCTGAAACATTGTATGTCTGAATTATCGAGACACCTACCCACTTTAATTGTGAGTCTCATTGAATACAAACATAACCATCTGTAGTTATAACTATATAAACTGTATACATAAGCTTAGTAACTAGATATATTTCTTTGTAGAATTCCTTGGAGTCACAGAAATAAATTTTGGTTCAAGTATCAGAGATAATCAGGTCTCTAGTTTCTTTGCATATTAATTTAGTGCTAGGCTTTAATTAGAAAACATATATTTATTTAGAAGTTTTCTTTCATGCACTTAGGTTATATTAACAACAAGAAATTATTCATTTAGGATATATTTAAAAAGTACAAAGCATATATGGAAAAACACATTGTCGTAGGTAGAACTGCATTCCCTAAATTTATATGTATTAATTGAAATCCTACCCCACTAGTACCTCAGAATGTGATCTTACTTAGAAATAGGATTGTTGCAAATTTAATTAGTTAAGATGATGGTAGTCTGGAGTAGAGTGGGTTCCTAATCAGATATAATTGGTGTCCTGATAAAAAGAGACATTTTGGACACACACTAGGAGAATGCCATGTGGAAATGAAGGCAGAGACATGGGTGCTGCTTCTATAATTCTAGCAATGTCAAATATTGCCAGAAAAACTACCAGAAGCTGGGAGAGAAGCATGAAACAGAGTCTCCTTCCCAGGTTCAGAAGGAACCAATCCTTTGAAACTTTGATCTCTGACTTCTAGTCTCCAGAAATGTGAGACAATGGATTTCTTTTGTATTAGCCACTCATTCTGTAGTAGTTTGTTAGGCAACTCTAACAAATTAATAGACTGTAGTACCAGAAGTAGGATGCTCCTGTAGGGGGTACTCAAAAATAAGACAGTGATTTTGGAATTTGTTGATAGATTCTTGTGGTGCCTGATTTAAAAAGAAAAAGCCTAGATTTCCTGGGAAAGGGTTATATGGTCATAATTGAATCACTGCACACCAGTAGCTAACACTTCATTGTTAATCAACTATGTTGTTTTTTTTCAGTCGCTAAGTCGTGTGCGACTTGTTGCAACCCCATGGACTGCAGCATGCCAGGCCTCCCTGTGCCTCACTCTCTCCTGGCATTTGCTCAAGTTCATGTTGATTGAATTGGTAATGCCATCCAACCATCTCATCCTCTGTCATCCCCTTCTCCTACCGTCAAACTTTCCCAGCATTATGATCTTTTTCAATGAGTTGGCTGTTGGTATCAGGTGGTTAAAGTACTGGGGCTTCAGCATTGGTCCTTCCAATGAATACTCAGGGTTGATTTCCTTTAGGGTTGATTGATTTGATCTCCTTGACGTCCAAGAGCCTCTGAAGAGTCTTCTCCAGCACCACAATTCAAAAACATAAAATTCTTCGATCCTGAGCCGCCTTTATGGTACAGCTCTCACATCCATACATGACTATCAGGAAAACCATGGCTTTGAGTATACGGACCTTCATCAGTGAAGTGATTTCTCTGCATTTTAATATGTTGCCTAGGTTTGCCATAGCTTTTCTTCCAAGGAGCAAGTGTCTTTTAATTTCATGGCTGCAGTCATCATCCATAATAATTTTGAAGCCCCAGAAAATAAAGTCTGTCACTGTTTCCCTCCTCCACCCCTCATCTATTTGCCATGAAGTAATTAAACCAGATGCCATGATCTTCATTTTTTGAATCCTGAGTTTTTAAAAATTTATTTATTTTAATTGGAGGCTAATTACCTTACAATATTGTGGTGGTTTTTGCCATACATTCACATGAATCAGCCATGGATGTATGTGTGTTCCCCATCCTGAACCCCATCCCACCTCTCTCCCCATCCCATCTCTCAGGGTCATCCCAGTGCACCAGCCCTGAGCTCCCTGTCTCATCCATTGAGCCTGGACTGGCGATTTATTTCACATATGATAGTATACATGTTTCAATGCTGTTCTCTCAAATCATCCCACCCTTGCCTTCTCCCACGGAATCCAACAGTCTGTTCTTTACACCTGTGTCTCTTTGGCTATCTTGCATATAGGGTCATTGTTACCATCTTTCTAAATTCCATATATATGCGTTAATATACTGTATTGGTGTTTTTCTTTCTGACTTACTTCACTTTGTATAATAGGCTCCAGTTTCATCCATCTCATTAGAACTGATTCAAATGAATTCTTTTTAATAGCTGAGTAATATTCCATTGTGTATATGTACCACAGCTTTCTTATGCTGAATGCTGAGTTTTAAGCCAGCTTTTTCACTTTTCTCTTTCACCTTCATCAAGAGATTATTTAGTTCCTCTTTGCTTTCTGCCATAAGGGTAGTATCATCTGCATATCTGAGTTTATTGTATTTCTTCTGGCAATCTTGATTCCAGCTTGAGCTTCATCCAGCCCAGTATTTCACCTTAATACTTAATGATCTAAATTTCCCTGTGAGTCACATGACTATTCACTGCCACAGCATTCTGAATCCTGCTGATCTTTTGCCCCTACAAGAATAAGTGGCATTTCATGACTGTCTTACCTCAGGGAACTTTCTGTACCTCTCAGATTTATTAGAGACTCTGACCTAATAGTGTTTGTGTGTGGATCATTCCTCAAAGTTGAAACTGACAGTTATCAGGAGAACATACCATTTCTAATAGAAGTTGTCCTTAGAACATAGTTCTTTATCTGAGGTAAAATCAACCCAGAATTGACAAGTGAGTGCAAAAAGGTTTGCACTTGTCAGTTAGCAAAGAACAGACAGCAAATGTATAATAAAGTTGTCTTTTAGTGTCGGTAGGGGATTGATTTCGGGGACCCCATTGTATGCTCAAGTTTGTGTTAAAATGGCAAACGTGTGTGTGTGCTCATTCTCTTCAGTCGTGTCCAACTCTTTGCGACCCTAGGGACTGTAGCCCACCAGGCTCCTCTGTGCATGAGATTCTCTAGGCAAGAATACTGGAGTGGGTTACCATGCCCTCCTCCAGGGGATCTTCCAGACCTGGTGATTGAACTCACATCTGCCAGCATCGCAGGGAGGTTCTTTACCCATTGAGCCACCTCTGAAGCCCAAAATGGCATAGTTTTCCCATATATGTACATCTTCCCATACACCTTAAATCATCTTTGAGTTATTTATATAGTACCTGATGTAATGTAAATGCTATGTAAATAGTTGCCAGCATGGGGCAAATCTAAGTTTTGCTTTTTGGAAAGTTCTGGAATTTTTTAAAAAATATTTTTTAATCTGAGGTTAATTGAATCTTTGGATGTGAAACTCATGAATATGGGCAGCTGATTGTGTACAGATAGCAGGTATGATTTTGGAGTAGTATATGACTCTGAGACACTTTGGAGGAAAAGACCTTTTTGCCTATTCTGAAGACACTATCAAAAATGGTCAACAAGTTAAGAAACTTATAGTCCATGGGGTCTTAAAGAGTTGGGCATGACTAAGCTACCTCCACTTTCACTTTCACTTAGATGCATTCCTACCTCTGGAAGAGGCGATTGTTTTAAAGGTGGAGGTCCATGAAAAAAGAGTATACAAGTTACAGGAAATGCTCTAGCAGACCATTGTGACAAAAACAGCTTTAACCAAGGTAATAATCTTAACTAAACTCTCTGAGTATTTAAACAGGTCATTATAAAATGTCAATGGTTAATCCTTTGTTTAAGAAAGGAAGTAATGAAAAAAAAATCAGGTTTCACTCTTTGCTCATATAATCTCTGGCACTATCAAGATGGCCAGTTGTTGGTACCAGATTATTTCAAATAGATACTAGCTAAATTTATCCATTAGATTATTTATTATGGTCCAAATGGGTTATACCTCAAATCAACATCTATGGGCAAACTTTCAAAAGACTGCTGAGTTTGTTTTGAGGTCACATGTCATCTCTCAAGAACATAATCCTGGAAAAATCATAAAGGGACACAGTCAGATCCTAAAACCTCAGGGTCCTTTGAACACCTTCAGATGAATTTGGCCAGATTATAGCCTCTATAGGATTTACTTATATTTTAGTTGTTGTATATTTATTTTCGGGGTGGTTTGAAGCTTCCCTTGTCAAAAACTACAGACTTTACAGTAGTGAAATAACTGCTTGACTTTGTGTTTTAACCTGGGAATAGCAACTTTTATGTTAAGTTACTGAAGCACATAGTTTCTGGGAACAATCACAGGAAAACTCTGTGAGCCTTTATCTGTTATTCAATAACTACACTACTCTTACCATGCGTGATCACCTGGAATGATTGAAAGAATTGTGGTTTCCTTAAACTAAAGTGAACAAAAATTTCGGGAGTCCTTGAGCTCCTTTGGCCAAAGCTCTTCTGAAATAGACCTTCTGGCCATAAAGTCCACTCCTCCTACAACACATTAGTCATCTCTCTATTAATTGGAAGATGGAAGTCCTATGCACTTAAGATTTTACTTCCAATACTAGACTCTGCCATGTTGAACACAGATATAGCAAGACATTATAAAAAATTCATCATGTACTATACCTGGGCTGTCACCAATAGATTAACTTATCTTTCCACAATATCTTCCTGGAGAGTCTCTTCACAGTATTTGACTGTGAGATTTCATATATTGGAAGAGACAACAGAGAAAAACTGTTCTTGAGTCATGTTGTAAAGAACCATATCATGTTCTATGAACAGCAAATGCAGCAGTGCAACTACAGGGAGTCAAGCTTTGGGTTCACATTTCACAGCTAAAGAAGCAAGTCAGAACTCCACACGACTGGAAGGCTGCTCCACTGTAGATTCTTAGAGACCCTCCATAGGGAGCAGATCTTTAGGAGTAGACAGCCAGTTTAAGATCTTTGGAAGTACATGACTCCAGATAGTGGAAAGTTTCACTCCATAATTTGGGTCAAGGCTTACTTTAATTCCTGTATTGTTTTTCATCTGTTCACTTATAGTCGGGGCTTCCCTGGTGGCTCAGAGGTTAAAGCATCCGCCTCCAATGCGGGAGATCCCCTGGAGAAGGAAATGGCGATCCACTCCAGTATTCTTGCCTGGAGAATCCCATGGACAGAGAAGCCTAGTAGGTTACAGTCCATGGGGTCGCAAAGAGTCGGACACGACTGAGCGACTTCACCTTCACCTTCACCTTCACTTATAATCATCTTATTTTCTTTAGATCCCTGGTTGTTGCTGATATATATTGGCCTCTTTTCTCTTTTCTTTCCTCTTTCTTATAACTGCTTAATCTGAACCTACTCATTTAAACACCATTCTTGTTCAGTTCAGTTCTTTTCAGATCAGTCGCTCATTCGTGTCTGACTCTTTGTGACCCCATGAATCGCAGCACACCAGGCCTCCCTGTCCATCACCAACTCCCGGAGTTTACTCAACTCATGTCCATAGAGTCGGAGATGCCATCCAGCCATCTCATCCTCTGTCGTCCCCTTCTCCTCCTGCCCCCAATCGCTCCAAGCATCAGGGTCTTTTCCAGTGAGTCAACTCTTCTCATGAGGTGGCCAAAGTATTGGGGTTTCAGCTTTGGCATCAGTCCTTCCAATGAACGCTTAGGACTGATGTCCTTTAGAATGGACTGGTTGGATCTCCTTGCAGTCCAGGGGACTCTC
Source organism: Procapra przewalskii (assembly GCA_006410515.1). Lineage (NCBI taxonomy): Eukaryota > Metazoa > Chordata > Mammalia > Artiodactyla > Bovidae > Procapra > Procapra przewalskii. Next base: position 4,715,149 of record SJYF01001136.1, read on the forward strand.
AAGAGTCTTCTCCAACACCATTCTTAGATTACCCCAAATAATAGTCATTGCCCTCAATCTTGCTCAGTGCTGGATATGCTGTCCATGATCAAATCTGGTCTGTTGGATATGATCCCCATGATAAAAATGTCTGGGCAATACTTGTTTCATCAAATGAGACAATCAGAGCTATTGGCATTTCTACTTTCACCAATATGGACAATTGACCCTAAAAAAGTTAACTTATGATTTTGTTAGTGTTTGTCTCTCCCAGAAAAATAATTTATTGCAATCAACTTATCATACCCTAGGAAACTCTAAATTTGAATTCATCAAATTTTGTAGGTGGATAAGCCAAAGCCCACATTAAAGAGGCTAATAGAGGTCTCTATTAGTCAAACATAATCCAGCTAATGTAAAGCTTTGGTTCCAATCTCATGTCATAAAAACTCCTTTTCCCCTGACCTCCATGTACCCCTTCTGGATGCTATTTCTTTTATGGCCATATGTTTTGTCCTGTTTGCTTCTGGTTAGTACCTCATGCACTTTATAAACAGCATTATTACACTTGTATGTACACAGAGGCCCTATTTCTAGAAATCTTCAGGGCTCAAAATTCTGACTCAAATGTGGGCTCCAAAATGAAGCCACCCTCCACACACTCTACCTGGAGGAATTGCTGTCTTGTTTCTGTGACTCATCAGAGCACTGTTCCCCGTGGGCATTCTGCAGAGGTCATTAATGATACCACCTCTGCCTAGATGGAATACAGATTGGTCTCAACTCATTGATATGAGTGGTAGTGGATAGTTATATTGCTATATATGTTTTTGTTGGCTAGAGTGGTAGAGTCTCTGCCATTGCTGGTAGCTTGCCCTGTACTTGAACCAATGAAATGAACAGGGTGGAGCAGGCTCTACATTGCCTTAAGGAAAAGGCTACTTAGCTCCCCAAGGTTGATGTTCATGGCCCAGAGGACGTTTGCTCTTGGTCTGGGTTGGTTAATTTGGATTCCCAGTTCTGAAACATTTTGCAAGTACTATCAATTGTTCTTACTTTTGTCTTGGTGCTGATTAGTTACATTCTATCCAGAGTCATAAATGCATCTATGCAGCTCATCTCTTGCCAGAGGATCATGATAATGACACAGCAAAAAGGTCAAGAAGCTCTCACGATACTGTTGACTATGGAGAAAACGGTACATTCAATAAGTGGAGACGATCTGGTTCTCATGACTGCTCTGCATTTGTCAACTTCTCAGAGGTGAGAAATTGGCTAAAAGGGGGAACTGATAGGCTGAATATACAAATGGACAATGTTTGACCGTATATAGTAAACTGTGACACAGCAGCAGCAACCAGTCCAGAGGCCCCACCACAACCTGGGTAACAATTATCAGAGCTTGGTCAATGACTGACAGCTTCTCCATTTTTACCCCCACCCCTGACCTTTTTCCAATTTAGAACCAACTAGAGAAAGCCAAATATGCTCCTCAAATCACTTACGTAAGATCCCTCATTTCTGGTTATCCCACCTCTACTTCCCTGTGGCAACAGCCTCCAATCAGGGCATATCTGAAATCTCCCCCTTTTTTCATTGCAAAACTTTCCTACTCCCATGTCTACTTTTGAGTCTCTGCCAAACAAGTGATAGTGACTGACTCCTCCTCTGTAGAAAGTTTTGAATAAACAGGCTGGTTGTTCTCAGTTGCATGGTCTTATTTATTGCCACACTTCTTAGCTCTAAGGAATAAAGGGCAACATCCCTAATTAAGAATAATGTGCATATGGGTTGGGGGAGGAGAAAATTCTGGGTAGGAGAGAGAAGATAAGATTTGTCTGATTTAGTACAAGAGAGAAATAGAGAATATTTTCAGAGTTATATTTTTCAACTTTCAAGTAATAACCTTTCTCAGGTCATTGTCTGACACATGGTAGACAATTATTAAATGTTTTTTGACTGAATGAGTCTATGGAAGCTTGTTCTCCCCCATCCCCACAGCAACATCCTCAGAGTTCCTACAGTTTTCAAGATATTATTGAGCTGGACAGTTGGCCTTGGGGTAGAACTGTGACTAGTGGAAACTGGTTTAATGCTTGTCCTTTCAACCTTTCTTTTGGCACTAAGGCTATGTTCTCTTTTTCAGGAGCCCTTGGTTAAAAATGTTGTTATTTATTATTAGATTCCTTTTATTCAGGAGAAAGATCATGTATATTTTTGAGGGCAGAACTGCATTTTATTCCAAGGAGACTATGCAAGAAATATTTTCAAGTTGCACAAGTCCTAGCATTGTGGTTTTGGAGGAAAAAGATTTATTCCTATAGCAAGTAATTATAAAGATTTAAGTAGGTTTTAGTAAATTAGGACAAGTAAAATGTTGGTGAAAGTTATGACTTTATAATAGAATATCTTCATGGAGATGGTCCATCTGACTGGACCAACTGAGTCATGGCTCTAGACAAGTGTGATGTGCACAAACTCATCTTGAACTTTCTGGAATTCTTTTCTCCCCCTGACTTTTTCCTCTAATCATTCCTCACTCCTTTTTTATTCTGACAGTTTATAACTGACTTGAAAATATGCATGTCTACATATGCACACACAAAGGCACACAGACACACTTTTCTCTAAATGGGGAACTTCTTCGACTTTCCTGACTTTGGTCTGCTCTCTCTATGGCTTACTTTCGTGACAATGTGCACCTACCTTTCTTTTCTATCATTTGTATCAGTTGCAATATTATACTTATTTTACTTAATATACTTATTTTATTATAATTTGATCAGTAGACTGGAAGAAATATGTCTGTTTTTGTTCATGGCTTTGCTCAGTAAATATTAACTGAATTAAAGGAATAGAAATATTGAAATAATCTAATAACCTGTTTTCACATCTCTCTCATCATTAGTTAGGGTTGATTTCTTAGAATCCAGGTCCGTCTAGTCAAGGCTATGGTTTTTCCTGTGGTCATGTATGGATGTGAGAGTTGGACTGTGAAGAAGGATGAGCGCTGAAGAATTGATGCTTTTGAACTGTGGTGTTGGAGAAGACTCTTGAGAGTTCCTTGGCCTGCAAGGAGATCCAACCAGTCCAAGCCCTGGGATTTCTTTGGAAGTAATGATGCTGAAACTGAAACTCCAGTACTTTGACCACCTCATGCGAAGAGTTGACTCATTGGAAAAGACTCTGATGCTGGGAGGGATTGGGGGCAGGAGGAGAAGGGGACGACCAAGGATGAGATGGCTGGATGGCATCATGGACTCAATGGACGTGAGTCTGAGTGAACTCCAGGAGTTGCTGATAGACAGGGAGGCTTGGCGTGCTGTGATTCATGGGGTCGCAAAGAGTTGGACACAACTGAGTGACTGAACTGAACTGAACTGAGGGTTAAGGCTGACTCATATTGGACCCTTAATAGAAAACTTTTGTTGAAATGGATTGGTTGTCCTGTATCAGTGATCTGTCCTGTATCATTATATCATTCCTGGGGGAACCAAACCAAGGACAATGTGCCTGATTGAGGAGAAGCAGATAAGAAATTACAAGGAGTACATGTGGCTGTATCAGCACAAACTGCTCTATTTCTTGCAGAAGATGAGTGATTAAATCAAGGGTTAATTGACCTTTGGTGGCACTGGATTTATTGTCCTTTTGGTTTCTTAGGCCATTTGATAGTTGGATTAGTCATTTAGTAAGGAAGTGAGAAGTTCTTATTGCAATTTAGGGAAAAAAAAGTGATATAAGCATCAGAGACCTTGATTCTTCTATTTTCTCTTTAGCTAAAGATGGGCAAACATGTTTTACTCTCTCGGCTGCAATTTTCTCAGCTTAAAATTAAGCTTTCGGAACAGAAATTCTCTTAAATTTCTAACACACAAATTCTGTGTTTTATAAAATATGAGAGGATGTTATGTTTGAATTTTCATTTGTTTTGCTTATTTCAGCCACACATTTTTGCAAGTGTTTGTCTTATATTCTGAAAAAGCTGAGCACTCCTGAAAGAATATATTTATAAGGCAGAATAATGCTGACTTAAACTATGGCCAAGAAAACTTAAATGCAATAAAATCCTCTAGTTTTATATCCAACTAGTCCTCTCAGGCTAACTTATAAGAATGATTTTTTACTTCTCATGAAGATATTTGTCAATTAATTGTACTCTGCCTTTGTGTCTTTAGTTATATAAGTCTGATATATCTCATGTGTATATTATGAATTCTTTTTTCTAACCCACTAGGAAGACATGGTGTAGCATGTGTGCTTGTGGGTCAGACACGACTAGGTTCAGTACTGGCTGTAGTACTGAGTAGCTGACTTATCAGGACAGTTTATTTCTTGGCTCTTATCCGCATTACTTTCTCTAATAAAGGATGATGAAGATGACATCAATGTAAAGACATCACCAACCATTATGATGACATCATATTATAATCTTTGCAAGGATTAAATGCAATAATGTGGAGCAGACTGAGCTCCCTCAATTACAATACACACTCTCCTTTCTACTGTGTTCAGGAGGCTTCTTGAATCAAACAACTTTTCCTTTTTGTAAATACTACACCCCTATAATCAGCAATTTTTAGAGTAGGAGTTTAATACGGGCTGATGGTTGGAGGGAATGACTGCTCGATACCTAGAAGGAACATGGCTCTGAAGAATGTTTTCTTAGCTATTAAAACAAACAAATTGAGAGATGATAGTGGCTTGGAACAAGGTTAGGTTTAGAGTTAGGGCACTGAAGGGAGTGAGAAGTAGTTGGAGATATATGTTGGTAGGGCAAACAGAACTTTCAGATCAATTTTTTAAGAGTACAAGAAAGAAAGAAGTCAAGGATGGTTCCAAGATTTTTGTTCCCCCTAAGTAGAAGAAACTGAAATAAATAAACTGTAATGGAGCTAAAAAAGAATGCTTCATTAGTTCAGGGGAATTAGAAGGGGGATCAAGCCAATGCAAGGTAAATGTCATGGAAACACACAAAAGACCGAAGACTTCTGAGAAGGGTAAAATACAATAGAGACTGCTCCCTAGAGAGAATGAAAAGCTATTATCCCATTAACATGCCTCTCCTCTGGCTCATCTCTGCAAGGTGGGAAAACTAATAATGCACATTATTTCCTGGTAAATCATGACGGAAATTTTGCAGATTTTTGTTCATGAGGACTGAAAGGATTCATCATGGTTTATTCCATGACAATTAACACCAAAGAGAGTAATAACAGTGCACTGTTTACTAGGTAGTATCCTCAACCTTTTCATATGGTAGACAGAATCCCCACAGGCTTGCTAAAGGTATATAGGTCATAAAACCTTTACACAATAATGTTTGACTGTATCTGTGCAGTATTCTAGGGGTTGCATAAGTGGTCTGGTTCTTAAATCTCCTCTAAGACTATCAGACATGCAACCAAAGGCCTCTGGAAATATTGTTTTAAGAACAGGTGACCACCAATCAGCAAATGCTTATTCAGTTCAGTTCAGTCAGTCAGTTGTGTCCGACTCTTTGCAACCCCATGAACCGCAGCATACCAGGCCTCCCTGTCCCTCACCAACTCCCAGAGTCCACCCAAACCCATGTCCATTGAGTCAGTGATGACATCCAACCATCTCATCCTCTGTCGTCCCCTACTCCTCCTGCCCTTAATCTTTCCCAGCATCAGGGTTTTTTCAGATGAGTCAGCTGTTTGCATCAGCTGGCCAAAGTATTGGAATTTCAGCTTCAACATCAGTCCTTCCAATGAACACCCAGGACTGATCTCCTTTAGGATGGACTGGTTGGATCTCCTTGTAGTTCAAGGGACTCAAGAGTCTTCTCCAACATCACAGTTCAAAGCATCAATTCTTCAGCACTCAGCTTTCTTTATAGTCCAACTCTCACATCCATACATGACCACTGGAAAAACCATAGCCTTGACTAGGCAGACCTTTGTTGGCAAAGTAACGTCTCTGCTTTTTAATATGCTGTCTAGGTTGGTCATAACTTTGCTTCCAAGGAGTGAGAATCTTTTAATTTCATGGCTGCAACCACCATCTGCAGTGATTTTGGAGCCCCAAAAAAGAAAGTCAGTCACTCTTTCCACTGTTTCCCCATCTATTTGCCATGAAGTGATGGGATCAGATGCCATGATCTTAGTTTTCTGAATGTTGAGATTTAAGCCAACTTTTTCATTCTCCTCTTTCACTTTAATCATGAGGCTTTTTAGTTCTTCTTAACATTCATGGCTAAACATTCTGCCAAAACATTACGTGCATGTCTGAGGTTACTGATATTTCTCCCGGCAATCTTAATTCCAGCTTGTGCTTCTTCCAGCCCAGCATTTCTCATGATATACTCTGCATATAAGTTAAATAAGCAGGGTGACAGTATACAGCCTTCACATACTCCTTTCCCAATTTGGAATCAGTCTGTTGTTCCATGTCCAGTTCTAACTGTTGCTTCCTGACCTGAATACATGTTTCTCAAGAGGCAGGTCAGGTGGTCTGGTATTCCCATCTCTTTCAGAATTTTCCACAGTTTATTGTGATCCACACAGTCAAAGGCTTTGACATAGTCAACAAAGCAAAAATAGATGTTTTTCTGGAACTCTCTTGCATTTTCCATGATCCAGTGAATGTTGGCAATTTGATCTCCGGTTCCTCTGCCTTTTCTAAAACCAGCTTGAACATCAGGGAGTTCACAGTTCACATATTGCTGAAGCCTGGCTTGGAGAATTTTAAACATTACTTTACTAGCATGTGAGATGAGTGCAATTTTGCGGTAGTTTGAGCATTCTTTGGCATTCTTTGGCATTGCCTTTCTTTGGAATTGGAATGAAAACTGACCTTTTCCAGTCCTGTGGCCACTGCTGAGTTTTCCAAATTTGCTGGCATATGAGTGCAGCACTTTCACAGCATCATCTTTCAGGATTTGAAATAGCTCAACTGTAATTCTATCACCTCCACTAGCTTTGTTGGTAGTTATGGCTCCTAAGGCCCACTTGACTTCATATTCCAGCAAGTCTGACTCTAGGTGAGTGATCACACCATAGTGACTATCTGGGTCATGAAGATCTTTTTTTGTATATTTCTTCTTTGTATTCTTGCCACCTTTTCTTAGTATCTTCTGGTTCTGTTAGATCCAGACCATTTCTGTCCTTTATTGAGCCCATTTTTGCATGAAATGTTCCCTTGCTATCTCTGATTTTCTTGAAGAGATCTCTAGTCTTTCCCATATTATTCTTTTCCTTTATTTCTTTGCATTGATCGCTGAGGAAGGTTTTCTCATCTTTCTTTGCTATTCTTTGGAACTCTGCATTCAAATGGCTATATCTTTCCTTTTCTCCTTTGCTTTTCGCCTCTCTTCTTTTCACAGCTATTTGTAAGGCTTCCTCATACAGCCATTTTGCTTTTTTGCATTTCTTTTTCTTGGGATGGTCTTGATTCCTGTCTCCTGTACAATGTCACGAACCTCCGTCCATAGTTCATCAGGCACTATCAGATCTAGTCCTGTAAGTCTATTTCTCACTTCCAGTGTATAGTCATAAGGGATTTGATTTACTTGTTTACTTGAAATACTTGTTGCTCAGGTACATTTCATAAGACTTCGTCCTGCACCTGTAAGAGTGGGTGTAGATGAAGTGCACCAGCTACTTCAAATTAACAAATGACACACAAAGTCAAGTCGGGACTAGGTATGCAAAAGGCCAAAATTCAAACTGAACTTCCTTTTTAGGCTTTCTTTCATTTTACTTTAATTGGATCTCTAATGAAACTCACTATTTGGTTAACTCCTAAAGAACATGTATTAATGCACTGAAAATGAACAGAGAGAAATGTTAAAACATTTTGAACAATGAACCTGGTATGAACAACATTTTATTACGTTTAAGGGACTGTCACTCATTTTCTCTCTCTCCTTCCTTCCCCCAGATTCATTCTTTCTCCTTCTCCCTTCTCTTTTGTCTTCACTTTTACCTTTTCTCAAATTTGAGATCTGCTTTTTCCCATGTCAAATGAATAGCTGTATCACAAAATACAGCAGCTCTTAGGCAGAAAGGAATTTCAGGATGTCACCAGATCTGAGATCATAGTTTCAGATCTGATTGCCCCTGAAGGACTCTTAGATAATTGCTTTTCTGGTTCTTAGATCTTACTGCCTCATTCTCATCATAAACAGTAATGAGGGGAGATACATTTCTAAAGGGGAGAAAGCCTAAAAAAATGACCTTGCTTTAGGTTATATGGTAAGGCCCATTTCTGGAATTATAGAGGAAGATTTGATGCCCACTATACATGCATGCATGAAGCAATAAGCACACATAATAGTCTCATGATTCCAAAGCTTAGGGTATAATACATGGAATGATTTATCCCATTATAAACCATAATTTACCCTCTCTTTTTATTTCTTCCCAACTGCAAGAATAGTGATCATTGGGAAAAGATGAGTATTTTATCCCATTTTAGCATCTCAGGCAGAGCAATGTAATGTAGACTATGATTCAAATTGAGTAGTTTCCGTGTAAAAATGACACATATCTTACTATCACACCCCTGATACATTAAACTGTGTGTGTGTCAAATGAAAGATTCTGTCCTGGGTAATAAAGAAGAATTTTCAGAGAACTTGGCTGAAGCTGTGGGCAAAGACTCAAAGAACTGCAAGTTTCCTTTTGGCCTATGGAATCTTGTTACATTCCCACGATATTAAATTTCTATAATGAGGATGACAAATTGATCAGGGGAAGGGAGGTATTCTGCTTACAAAGAGGGGGCAAATGAGCACAGGCTTTGAAGCTAATCAGGGCAGTCTGAAAGCTTCCCCACCACTGGAGGGCAGGCAAATCATTTACCCTTCTGAGCAACAGTTTCCATATCTGTCAAAGGAGCATGCTAATTTCTGTGGTTACACATAATGTAGGGAAGCATGGGACATAGTAGGTAATAATACCTTTGTTACAGTTAAGAAAGTGGTGAAGGTAGAATATCAACTAAATTGCAGGGCAAGTTAAAACTGTATAAGATGCCCGTGTGATACCATTTATGTGCGATTGATTTGATCGTTTAAGTAATATTCACCCAATAAATAGAGCCTTTTCTCACAATAAGTAACTTCATAAGGCAAAGCTTAGCCAAATTCCATCTGCATGTTTTGAAAACATTCTGTAATTCTGAGCACTCTTACAACTGCTTAGGACAAGGAGGTGGAATGCTGGAGGCCAGCTTCCTGGCTTCAGGTTTTTTTCTTATTCTTTTATCTTACAGATTATAATAAAATATTGAGTATAGTTCCCTGTGCAAAGGAGTGGGTCCTCACTGATTATTGATTTTGTTTATAATAGTGTGTATATGATAATTCCAGTCTCTTATATTCTCCCCCATCACCTTCTGCTCTTGTTATCATATTTATTTTCTATGTCTGTGAGTTTCTTTTTGTTTGTATATAAGCTCATTTGTATCTTTATCTTAGATTCCACATATAAACCATATCATAGATGATGGGATGTGTACACACACAATGAAATATCACTCAGCTATAGAAAAGAATGAAATAATGCCATGCAGCAATTTTGATGGACCTAGAGACTATCATACCAAGCGAAGTAAGCTAGACAGAAAAAGACAATTTATTCCTTTAAATGTCAAAAGTCGTTGAGATATATCCATATCCAATGTCTCTAGCATTAGAATAGATATTTTGGGTGCTTTATCAGATCATAAATAGTAAGATTTGTTTGGCAATGATTCGAGGGTTAGGAACTGATTGATTAGAAACATTAAACCTTTGCTTCCTAAAATATTAAATTGGCTTCATACAGAAGGGAACACTTCAATGAGCCAAGTGTTAGGTATAGGGTGGGCTCTCGACTGCGTGACTTCACTTTCACGCATTGGAGAAGGAAATGGCAACCCACTCCAGTGTTCTTGCCTGGAGAATCCCAGGGACGCGGGAGCCTGGTGGGCTGCTGTCTGTGGGGTCGCACAGAGTCGGACACGACTGAAGCGACTTAGCAGCAGCGGCAGAAGCAGCAGCAGCTTGATGCAGAGAACAGATGGAAAACAACAAAGTCGAAGACTGTCAGCGTCTTGCTGGTATTCTTGACTTGTAAACAGAGTCAGCAGTTGCTTATGTATATAAGATTATGTCCCTTGAGAGTTCAGACAGGAAGTGTTCTCATTAAAGATAAAAAGATCAGTACTTACTGGAGAAGACATGTTGTGCATATCCTCAACTAAATTTCAGTGGTTTATAACTATAATTTCCTTCCACAGAACCTAGTAAACAGCTATAATACCTTGGAGTCTCACAAGTATTTTATGACAAAAGCAGCTCATGAGATAAATAAAGAAAATATAAAGCCTATAGAATAGACTACAATTTTACTAACATCTTTAATTTTTAGAAAAATTAGCTCAGTTCCCACCCTTTAATGATCTAGAATTTCCAGTAAATCCTGGAGAAACTTGAGAATGTTAGGAGAACAAAAAATATTTAAGGAAAGAGACATTCCACATCACGGTAAAGATGCACATAAAACCTCGATTGCTATGTGCATCCTTGGTACCACCTCCTGCTGCCACCCAGACATGTTTGTATTTCCTGTGACTGACTTTGTCTGCATTACTTTGACCTCCGTTGTAGGTGTATTCTGAATTTCTGTATCTTCCATTAAAGCTTCTACTAACCATTCACCAGGAAAATACTGCCCCCCCCCAAAAAAAAAAACAAACCTATTTTTAGAATTCTCTTGTTTTCACAGATTAGACTCATTGTCCTTAAATTTAAGTCTGTTTTCTGCACTTATTCTCTGACCAGATGCCTTCTTTAGTTGACCTACAGGTTCAACTGATGCTGAGTCTACTTAGATTGCAAGAATTTTTTCCCTTTGGTGGTGGTTATGGAAATGTATAATTGAAGTTTAATAAATCTCAATGATGAAAGAACTACCTTGGTATTTTTCTGTAATGGGACTTATCCTTTTTCTTTAATTGGAGTATAATTACTTTACAATATTGTGATGGCTTTTGCCATACATCAATATGAATCAACTATAGGTATACATGGCATTTATCTTGATAACTTTGAAACTGAAGGCCATACCCCCAAAATATAAAATGAATATTTGTGATTTGCAAAAAATAGCTATTCATGGGCACTGTATACGCCTTTCTGTTTTATTCTCCTCCCTTTTTACTTTATTTTCACATTTTCCTTTGGAACTATCAAATGGTAATTTTAAAAAATGATATTGTTTTCCTAGAGATAATGAAATTTTAATTTGCTGTTATGAATAAATAAAGGAAAAAATCGATTCATGAAAGGAGCTGCTAGCAACCCATTTTCCATGTGCTTTTGTTCCCTGTTACATGATGGAGAAGTTTGTATACACATGTACAAAAATGCTGTTATCTTAGAGATTATTATTTTGTCTTCATTTTCATAGAAGAAAAAAAATCCTTTCTAGAAAATTTAATATTTGGTAGATAAATCTCTATAAATGATCAAATTGGTTGGACCTTGCTCTAAGGCTTTGAATAATTATGCATGAAAATAATTCCTAATGAGTGCATAATAAATATGTAGCCTCTCTCCCTCCCCTGATCCTGGTCTCACTCACAAATAGCCGTGACCCCATGGAGTAGGTTCTTGTGAACATTTCTAGAAATGTTCTTTGCTTGGGTGCCCACAAGCATACATACACATGTTTTATCCACCTCTTTTTAAGGATAAACACATTGTTCTAGATAGATTAATTGTTCTGATCTAGATTTTCTTATCCTATAGAAAATATAGATGTACTTCATGCTTCTTGAAAAATTATTACAGGATACCAGAGTATATTCGTTATGTACCCTATATACTAGGTAACAATTGCTAGAAAATTATGACAGCAGACCCACTGCCTGTTTTTATAAAGAAAGTTTTCCTGGAACACAGACACATTCATTTTCTTACATGTTATTGATGGCTGCTTTCTAATGGAAAGAGATGAGTAGTTGTAACAAAGATTGCACGGCCCACAAGTCTTAAATATTTACCATCTGGCCCTTTAAAAACCTGTTTTCAACTGCTTCAATAAGATTTAATATGCTCAGTTGCTAATTTGTGTCCAACTCTTTGTGACCCTATGGACTACGGGCCACCAGGCTCTTCTTCCATGGAATTTCCCAGGCAAGAACACTGCAGTGGAGCTCATACTGCAGTTCATCTCAGCCATTTCCTTCTCTAGGATTTAATACAGCAGGTTACGATATAACATGGAATGACATGACACGTAGAAAAGAACACATAGTGTATGGCTTGACAAACTCTAAGTAATAAAATAAACAAATCTATGTCATCAGCTTCCAGGCCAAGAAACAGAGTATTGCCAGTACCTTCTCATGGCAGCTTCTGTCAACACTGGCAATAGTTCTTTATAACTGTCTTGTAATATTCCATTATTTGAGTTGACCTTAATTTGTTAAACATTTTCCTATTCATAGGCATATTGTTGCTATTGTTCAGTCATTAAGTCATGTCACACTGCTTGTGACCCCATGGACTGAAGCACCCCAGGCTTCCCTGTCCATTACCATCTTCCAGAGTTTGCTCAAACTCATGTCCAATGAGTTGGTGATGCCATCCAACCATCTCATCCACTCTGTTATCCCCCTCTCCTGCCTTCAGTCTTTCCCAGCATCAGGGTTTTTCCAATGAGTTGGCTCTTTGCATTAGATGGCCAAAGTACACAATGTTTTTTTCTTATTATTACAACTTTGTACATATTTCCTTGCACCTTGCAAGCAGAAAAACTGATGTTTTTGAACAGTGTTGCTGGAGAAGACTCTTGAGAGTCACTTCAATAGAAAAGAGATCAAACCAGTCAATCTTAAAAGAAATCAATCTTGAATATGCATTGGAAGGACTGATGCTGAAACTGAAGATCCAGTACTTTGGAATGAACAGCTGACTCTTTGATATCTAGATCCAGAAGATTCCCCCAAACAAACTTTCTCACCCATTAAGCAATCACTGCTCATCTTCCCCTCACCCAGCCCCTGGCAAGCACTCGTCTGCTTGTTGTCTCTATTGATTTGCCTATTCTGGACATTTATTATAAATGGAATCACAGAATGTGGACTTTTGTGTCTGGCTCCTTTTTCTTAACATACAATCCAGTGATTCCACTATTGGTTGTATACACAGGTGTTCAGAA
>SJYF01001136.1:4763433-4783334 GCA_006410515.1 Procapra przewalskii
TTTCTTTTTTTTTTTTTCGCATGTTGCATTTTCCCAACACTATTTACTGAAGAAACTGTCCTTTCTCTATTATACATTTTTTGCTCTTTTGTCATGAGTTAATTCCTTCTATTTGTGTGGGTTTCTTTCTGGGCTCTGTCTTTTGTGCCATTGATCTATGTATCTATTTTTCTGCCAATACCTCACTGCTTTGATTACTATGGTTTTGTGATACAGTTTGAAATTGGGGAGTATGATACTTTTAGCTTTGTTCTTTCTTCTTATGATTGCTTTGGCTATTTGAGGTCTTTATGATTCTATATAAGTTTTAAAATTTTTTGTTCTATTTCTCTGAAAAATATCCTTGGGATTTTGATAGGGACAGCACTGAAACTTTAGGTTGTTGCTGCTGCTGCTGCTGCTAAGTCACTTCAGTCATTTTTGACTCTGTGCTACCCCATAGACGGCAGCCCACCAGGCTCTCCTGTCCCTGGGATTCTCCAGGCAAGAACACTGGAGTGGGTGACCATTTCCTTCTCCAATGCATGAAAGTGAAAAGTGAAAGTGAAGTTGCTTAGTCGTGTCTGACTCTTAGTGACCCCATGGACTGCAGCCCACCAGTCTCCTCCCTCCATGGGATTTTCCAGGCAAGAGTACTGGAGTTGGGTGCCATTGCCTTCTCCGGAAACTTTAGGTTACTTTAGGTAATATGGACATTTTAACAATGTTAATTCTTTGAATCTATGAAGGTGTAATATCTTTCCATTTATCTGTGTCCTCTTAAATTTCTTTCAACATTGTCTTACTATTTTCAATGCACAGGTATTTTACCTTCTTGATTAAATTTATTCCTAGATATTTTATTCCTGTTTTGTGATTGTAAATGAAATTATTTTCTTAATTTTTCTCATTATCATTTTATAAGCCATCCTGTAACATCATGCCCCTGAGCTTCATATCAGTTTAGATTTAAAAGCTTCCAGTTTGTGAACTGTTCTTATATGCACATGTTTGTGTGCTCAGTCACTTTAATCATGTTTGACTCTTTGCAATCTTATGGACTGTAGCCCTCTGGTCTCCTCAGTCCACGGAATTGCCTAGGCAAGAATACTGGGGTGGGTTGCTATGCTCTCCTCCAGGGGATCTTCCTGATCCAGGGATCGAACCCACATCTCCTGGGACTCCTGCATTACAGGTGGATTTGTTTTTTTCTTTTTTACTGCTGATCCACTGGGGAAGCTCTTTTATATGCACAGTAAACATGTATTACATTTTATTTATCCAGTGGTTTTAATTTTACTCTTTCTCAATTTTTGACGTCTTTACTATGAACACTTTTAAATATGCACCAAGAGCACTTAGCATCAATTTTTAATACCAAATACCACTATCACCAATGATTAGTATCAAATATTAGTATCATCAGTTATCAATATCTTACCATTCTTCTTTCATCCATCACCTCCATCTTTCTTTCTTGTTACTTTGTGTCTGTAATAGATATGAACTTAGAAATACACAAACATTATTAGTATGACAAATAATATTCCTTTATAATTGCTTAATATAATCTGACACTCAACTCATGTTTGCTTTCTTTTAACTGTCACAAAATGTCTTTCTGGAGTTACATTTTTAAAACAATTAATGTCTCAAATAGATTCATACATTGCATTTGATTAATATGCCCAATAAGGCTCNNTAAGGCTCTTTTCACTTAAAAATTTTTTTTCTCCTCGTTTTTTAATGTCAATTATTTACTGAAGACATTTTTTTTCCCCTGTGGAATTTATCATCTTCTCGTTTGGCTGATTGTGTTCACTTGATTTTGTTTAACATGTTCCTTTATGCCCCATATTTTCAGTAAATGGGTAGTACAATCTAGTGGTATCATTAGATTCAGATTAATGTGCTTTCTTTTGGAAAAATGTTTTCTTCATAACTGGTACTATGTCCATTCTATTGCATCACTTCAGGAAACACATGATATCTGGTATCTCCTTTCTGTCAATATTATAGTTGATAACTGGGTTCAGGAGTTATGGATCTGAGTCACACTTTGTAAAAACCTGCATGAATATTTTACTTCTGTTTTCAAAGTCACCGATGTTCATTGTCCAGGTTGATTATTTTAGTAGAAGCTGTAAAATGATGATTTCTATAATTCTGTCATTCCAGACACATTTATTAGTTAGCAGTCTTCTAGAATAAGAGTTTATCCTTCATCAGTTATTTAGTTGCCCAGAAATACAGTTCACATTCAGGCTTCCCCAATGGCTTAGTGGGTAAAGAATTCTCCTGCAATGCAGGAGACACAGGAAGCAATAGTTTGGTCCCTGGGTTGGCAAGATCGCTTGGATGAGAAAATGGCAACCCACTCCAGTATTCTTGCCTAGATAATCCCATGGATAAGGTGGCAAAGAGTCGGACATGACTGAGTGACTAAATAGACAGACAGACTGATGGTTCATATCCAAAATACAGGCTGCATGCTTAATTCTAACCCTGTTTTCACCAAGTTTCACAATGATGAGTTGGTGCATTACAATACAATACTGGAACCCAGGATTATGTAACTCTGAGCCTTTATAATTTCTACCTAATTAAAGAGTTTAAAATGCTGTAAGAATATAAACAAAGTCTGAAATTCCCAGTGCTTTTTGACAGACAAGAGGTTAAAGAGCCAGGATTCCTGAGACACCTTTATTCTATTGTTTCTGGAGAAGTGTCAGAGGTCATTAAGTGCCACCTAGTCTCATTTCATAGCAGTTATTACCACTCTTCTCAGGTTGATTAACCATTGTAACCACTGTGGACTCTCAGCATGCTGATGATCAACAGCTATTTTAACTAATACCCTCAGGCCCTCTCTTGTTCTTCTGGCTCTGGGCTGGAAGAACAGCAGAGAAGGTGTTGGCTGGGGTATTTTTCCATATTACTTCCTGAGGCAGCCTGACAACTTTGAAAAAAGAGGGAAATTATGTGAGTAAATACAGTATTTCCTCCCCAGCCAGAAGGGGATTGCCTTTGTCAGCATCAGCTAAAAATCAGAGATTGGAAGTGACTCCCTGTTGCTCCTGAGCTTACTCAGCACAGCAGCTGGAACCAAACACGTCTCTGTGTGCCCATGTGAATACCTGAAAATAATGTGTTTATTTCCGTACTTTAAAAATGAAAATTACTGTTCAAAAACACTCCAGGAGGCACCAAGGAAATTGTGGGAGGCTCAGTTAAACGTTCTTTTTCTGCTTACTGCTCTCCTGGTTTGGGGGCCTGAGAGGGGTCATCTCCAGGCACCACTGTCGTAGTAGAAGGTTGTGTCTTGCTCCAGACGTCCCTCTCTGCACACAGTATTTGAAATGTTCTTACTAATCCTACATGGGAGATAGAGCCTGACTTTAGTCATCTCAAAGGGGTGGTGTTGGATAACAGAAACAGTTAGAATTATGTATACAAGTCCCTTCTTTCCTCTCCATCCCTACTGGGAACCTTAAGTGAGTGAATGAAAGAAGCTCAGGCGTGTCTGACTCTTTGTGATCCCATGAACCATGCAGTCTGTGGAATTCTCTAAGCCAGAATACTGGAGTATGTAGCCTTTCTTTCCTTTCTCCAGGAGATCTTCCCAATCTAAGAATCAAACCAGGATCTCCTGTATTGCAGGTGGATTCTTTACTAACTGAGCTATCAGGGAAGCCTGGGAACCTCAAAGGGTAGAGATATATTAGTATTTTGGGGAGTGGAAGAAGGGAGGGTGAGGGTAGGTGGTATACAAGGATACAGAGAAGAGGGCAGAGGGCTGGGGATACAGGAAGGGCAAGGGGCCTAGAGAGAGCAGGGAGGGGCAGTGGGGCCAGGAGTCAGGCGGATTCCAAGAGGAGAGTCTTGGGGTCCTTTCTTGCTGTTCCCAAGTTCCTTGCACCCCCTCTTTTCTCCCAGTGTCCTGGGGCACTGTTCTTGGGGCAGCTCTTGGCAGATGGTCCAGTGTCGAGTCTTTGGGAGAGTCTGAGGCTGAGGAGTGACTGTGGTGAACAAGCACAGGGCTTGTTCACATGTTCATTGTGTGAGCCTGGGGCCTAGTCATCAAGGGCAGAAAGATCTGCCTTTTGAACAATGGTGTCACGATAGTGAAACAGAGCAGTTCCTTCCCCTCACCATGTCTTCCTCTTGCCTTTTGTCTTTAGAAAAACTTTAGTCAAAGAGTACATTTAATCAGCAAAGTGAAAAATTAAAAACAGGACAAGATAATAATAGTTGAGTTATTAAGCATTGTTAAGGACTTTTAGCTCCATCTCAAGGGCTATGGATAATATTCTGAGCCATCTCCTGTGAGCTGTCATGTAGATATTGAAACCCTCACCAGTTGGAAGAAGTTAATTACATGATGACCAGATTGTAGCTATGACATAAGCTGCTGCAATCCTGAGAACTGCCCTTAAGGAAATGGGAACAAACTGCCCCTGGAACTGAAGACTAACAACACTTGAAACAGTCAAGATGATGCTGGTCAGACACCACATGGCCAACTTCAAGATGACTGTTGGAGCTGACCGTGCTGTTTCTGTATGTAGCCCCTTCCTTCCACCTATACACTCCTGAAACTCCCCTTTAAAAGCTCTTTCTCAATTGGCTGTTAAACAGATGGCTGTTTTCTGATTTTGCTATATATTTTGGGAATTGTCCTAGCACTTTTACTGAGATCATTCCTCTCCCCTCTCCCCATCTCCTGATAAGCCTTGAGAGCCATGGACTCCTGGACTTAGCCAGGTGACATAGAGAAAACAAGGACAAACATCTGGAACATCACTGACATCATGGGCCCAAGAAATGTGTTGTTTTAGTCCAGCTAAGGAACTAACACTCAAAGAGTTTTAAAGCCTTAATTTCCCTCTCAGTATCAATTATCAGACATGTTCAGCCACCTGCAGTAATAGGCTGCATTCAGCTATAAAAAGGGCCGTTGTCAAAACGACCTGAGAAATATTTCTAATGAATCCTTTAGGGCCTCTGTCTGGTGCACACTCATTCCCTCTTGAAGCCTCTTGGCAAGTTAAGGTATGTGGCCCAGGCTGGAGACCTGCTCAGACTTCCTAGCTGGTCCACTGCATTTTGGATATCATAGTGCTTCTTAAATCTACACGTGTCTGTCCCAACACCCAACATCCTTACATCAACGTAAGGAGCTTGCTGAAGTTTCACAAACAGCACTGAGAAACTGTAGAAAAGGTGGCAAATCTCATCCCTAATTATAGTGCATAGCATTACATGAACCTGAAAATACAGGCATGGAGTTTAGATACCACCATGGCCTTGGGCAGAGAAAGGCAGGAAGAAATAAAAAGCACAGAGCTGTCAATCATATGTCAGGGAGAAGGAAATCACAAAGTCAGAGTGTAGACTCTGCCTAGCACCTGGTGCCTTGTAGATCCTGCTCCAATTGCATATGAATGTTTTCCCCAACACACCCCTTTTGATGTGGAAAATTTCAAGACTTGAAGGAGAAGCAAGGGTGACTTGCTACAAACTGAGAAGGTGCATGCCACATCCATGGCATTCATCACAACATCAGTGACTAAGTTTAAAGAGAAGTGAATGTGGAATCTAAAGAGATGATACAGATGAACTTATTTACAAAACAGAAACAAGTTCACAGACCTTCACAGTGATTTTATGGTTATGGGTGGGGGGCAGAGGGGAAGGGATAGTTAGCAAGTCTGGGATGGATGTGTACACACTGCTATATTTAAAATGAATAACCAATAAGGACCTACTATATAGTACAGGGAACTCTACTCAATGTTATATGGCAGCCTGGATGGGAGAGGAATTTGGGGAGAGAATAGGAACATGTATATGTATAACTGAATCACATATGTATAACTGAAAACTAGCACAACATTGTTAATCAGCTGTACTCAAATATAAAATAAGGAGTTAAAAATAAGAGAAGTGAACATAATGTTCAAGAAATAAAATGCCTGCTGACTGCATTTTCTTCCCCAGTTACACCAGATGAACATTTTCCCATCTCACTCAGCTATGCTGAATTCCAAGCCCAGTGTCCTTTTTAAGATCCCCAATTAATCACCTGACAGGAGGAAGGCAGGGGGTGTGGGTGGGCAATGAGTTGACAGAAGAGTAGTAAGGAAACTGGCAAGGAAATACACAATTACAACTGTGTGAGAGGCTTCTCAGAAAACATAGGCAGTGTTTTCTGTCTACTCCATTCTGTTGAAAGGAAACAACAAGAAACCCAGCAATGGACCCAGGTGATCACATGCATTTAAAGCACTCTTAGCATCCCCCCTGCTGAGTCTGTGTTGGCCATACAATTTGGGAGGCTGAAGCTGGAGAAAACACAGTTAGGAGTTTTAGTTTTCAAATTATGAAACAGTTACCTGTCTTGAAAGAGAAAGATGTGCCTGGCAGAAGCTGAGCTCACCTGGGTACTGCCCAGAGTCATTCCTCTCTTGTATCATTTAGCATCTCAACATCACACATCTGCAGGGACCAAGAGCATCTGGAAACATCCCACAAGTCCCCAAGCATGAAACGTCATTGGCTTCTCTCTCTTAAGACTTTCTTCCTTTGTCTTTCCCTGAAGAGAGAGGAAAGAAGAGGCACGCATTCCAGTTGCCTATTTAGGGAGACAAAAAGGCTGCTTTTGAATTTCAAGTTCAACATCTACTAACACAACTGTGTATTTTAGGAAGATTGTTTCCTTAAATATAGTCATTTTTTTCTTTCTCCTTTTGCAAACAGCATTAAGTGGGGACATATCATACTTTCTTAAGTTCCTTCTGTCTGATTTCAGTTGAACAAAATATTAGTTGGTCATCTACTTCACCATTTAATAATGTTTTATTAGGTAATGATTATGTGCAAATCATTTTACTAGTCCCAGGAAATAAAGATGATGAAGGCATGGTTGCTGTCCTCAAGGAACTCCAAATATTGAAGGATCCCTGACAGTCACAAGAGAGTTGAAACCATAGCCTATGATGCCTCCCCAATACACAATAAACCAAAACAGAAAAATTGGGACTTCCCTGGTGAGCCAATGGTTAAGGACTCTGTGCTTCAAGTGCAGGGAGTGGGGGTTTAATCCCTGCTTGGGGAACTGAGATCCCACATTCTGGAGAGCCAAAAAATAGATAAACAAAAAAACGAAGCTGAGAAACTAATCTATTTCAGGTCATTTGTCATGCTTAGCCATTCATTAATTAAGCTATTCATTAATACAACAAATATTGAGCATGTACTAAGTGCCAGAAACTCTCATGAAACTTGCATGTATGTCAGATAGTTAGGATGTAGGATGGTCACAATGAAGGACAGATATGGTAAGGATCTAACAGAAGCAGGAGATATTAAGAAGAGGTGGCAAGAATACACAGAACTACACAAAAAATATCTTAATAACCTAGATAACCACTATGGTGGGTTCACTCCCCTGGAGCCAGATATCGTGGAGTGTGAAGTCAAGTGCACCTTAGGAAGCATTACTATGAGCAAAGCTAGTGGAGATGATAGAATTCCCACTGAGTTATTTCAAATCCTAGAAGATGATGCTGTGAAAGTGCTGCACTCAATATGCCAGCAAATTTGGAAAACTCAGCAAAGGTCAGTTTTCATTCCAATCCCAAAGAAAGACAATGCCAAAGAATTGAATTTGGCATTGAATTTATCACACACACTAGCAAAGCAATGCTCAAAATTCTCCAAGTTAAGCTTCAACAGTACATGAACTGA
Source organism: Procapra przewalskii (assembly GCA_006410515.1). Lineage (NCBI taxonomy): Eukaryota > Metazoa > Chordata > Mammalia > Artiodactyla > Bovidae > Procapra > Procapra przewalskii. The sequence goes on from SJYF01001136.1 coordinate 4,771,162, forward strand.
GAACTTCCAGATATTCAAGCTGGATTTAGAAAAGGTAGAGGAACCAGAGATCAAATTGCCAAAATTTATTGGATCATATAAAAAGAAAGAGAATTCCAGAAAACATCAACCTCTGCTTTATTGACAATGCTAAAGCTCTTAACTGTGTGGATCACAACAAACTCTGGAAAATTCTTCAAGAGATGGGTATACCAGACCACCTTATCTGCCTCCTGAGAAATCTGTGTGCAGGTCAAGAAGAAACAGTTAGAAATGGACATGGAACTGGCTTCAAACTGGGAAAGGAGTATGTCAAGGCTGTATATTGTAACCCTGTTTATTTACCTTATATGCAGAGTACCTCATGAAATGCCTGGCTGGATGAAGCACAAGATGGAATCAGATTGCCAAAAGAAATACCAATAACCTCAGATATGCAGATGACACCATCCTTATGGCAGAAAGTGATGAGGAACTAAAGAGCCTCTTGATGAAAATGAAAGAGGAGAGTGAATAACTGACTCAAAACTCAACATTCAAAAGACTAAGATCATGGCATCCAGTCCCATCATTTCATGACAAATAGATGGGGAAACAATGGAAACAGTGACAGACTTTATTTTCTTGGGCTCCAAAATCACTGCAAATGCTGACCTGAAGTTAAAAGATGTTTGGTCCTTGGAAGAAAAGCTACAAACAACCTAGACAGCATATTAAAAAGCAGAGACGTTACTTTGCCGACAAAGGTCCATCTGGTCAAAGCTATGGTTTTCCCAGTAGTCATGTATGGATACGGGAGTTGAACAGTAAAGAAAGCTGAATGCCGAAGAACTGATGCTTTTGAACTGTGGTGTTGGAGAAGACTCTTGAGAGTCCCTTGGACTGCAAGGAGATCCAACCAGTCCATCCTAAAGGACTTTTGCTGAAGCTGAAAATCCAATACTTTGGCCACCTGATGTGAAGAACTGACCTATTAGAAAAGACTCTGATGCTGGGAAAGATTGAAAGCAGAAAGAGAAGGGGACGACAGAGGATGAGATGGTTGGATGGCATCACTCAGTGAACATGAGTCTGAACATTCTCTGGGAGTTGGTGATGGACAGGGAAGCATGGCATGCTACAGTTACGGGGTCACAAAGAGTTGGATGCAACTGAGCAACTGAACTGAACTGAACTGAATGACACAGGCAATGTGTAAAAAGGTCTGTTAAGGGGATAGAGAGAGATATTGCAGTTGGATACAGTGACAGTTGAACAGAGTGAATGAGCCTTATAAATATCAGGTGTCTGCATGGCAGAGGGCCTGAGGAATGAATGAAGTTGACGTGCTCAGTGGGCAGCCAGGAAGCCAGCAAGGCTGAAGAAGAGGAAGAGGAAGTGATGAGGAAGACAGGAAGTGAATGTTTCTTGTGTATGGATACATGGTTGTGTAGGTCCTGGTAAATAATTGAGATTTTACAGAGTTGCTAAAAACAAACGAACAAACAAACCTGGAAACAGATGAATATATAGTGTCATTTAACATAATGTGACAGTACAATCAAATAATACTATTTCTGTTTCCAAATTTTATGGCTACGCTGAATAAGGAAAAATGTGGGCAGCTCCTGGTGGGTTTTGAGCAGAAGAGAGGCATGGGAAGAAGCCATTTGAAGGGCTTCATAGTATGCTGTCTCTCAAAGGTACCATACTGGCCTAATGATTATTTTGAGATCAAGATGATTGAGAAAAAGCACACACAAGCCAGCCCTCTCTCTACCAGGAAGAGCAAGACTGTTCTTGTCCTTAATCACCCTGGAGATAAGTCTGATGCTTATTAGTCCAGAGATGGTCCCAGAAGAATCCATGTAGCAAATATTGCTAGAAATGCCCTTGCTCTGCCTCTGTTATTGTTGTCACTAGGTCATAGCCAATTCTTTGTGACTTCAAGGACTGCAGCATGTCAGGTTTCCCCATCCTTCACTATGTATCAGAGTCTTCTCAAACTCATGTCCATTGAATTGATGATGCTATCCGACCATCTTATCCTCTGTCACCCCTTTCTCCTCCTGTCCTCAATCTTTCCCAGATTCAGGGTCTTTTTCAATGAGTTGACTCTTCGCATCTGGTGGCCAAAGTATTGGAGCTTCAGCTTCAGCATCAGTCCTTCCAATGAATAATCAAGGTTGATTTCCTTTAGGATTGACTAGTTTGATCTCCTTGCTGTCCAAGGGAATCTCTAAGGGTCTCCTCCAGCACTACAATTTGAAAGCATCAATTCTTTGGCACTCAGCCTTCTTTTTGGTCCAACACTCACATTAGTTTCCTCCATGTATTTACCTTCTCACAATTTGTTGTTCAAATTCAAAATCCTGTTCCTTTCTATCTTGCCCCTTCTCTACGAAGTTAATATTTTTTTGTTAAGATGCTATTTAAGTTCAACTTCTAATTGCTTCTTGGAGTCACCATCACTGATGTCTCCCATGTGTATGTGAATGCACACATGAATCAACTTCTATTTGCTTCCCCTTGTTTATCTTTTGTCAGCTTAATTTGTAGAGCCCTATCTGGAGAACGCATGAGGGTAGAGGGGGGAAAGAGTTAGATTTTTCCTCTCCTACACTTTCCTTTGACCAAATCATTCCACCTGCTCTGTTGGGAATAACCTGGAGGGTTGCAAGGATAAAACAGAAAAAGCACGTGCTGGGCTGTGTAAATGGTTTTGATGGACTATGTTGGGAGGTTGGGCTTGAACAGTGATGGTAAGAAGGGCAGATTCTAGATATGTGTCAAACATAGAGCTAAAAAGACTTGATGGTGGATTGTGATGCTGGATGAGAAATAAAATATAAGAAGGATAACTCCAGGCTTTTGTCTGAAGTGACTGGCAGCCAGGAATGATTGTCAAGATGGGAAAGACTAAGGAAAGAGCATATTTGGGTTGGGGGCATCCCAAGTGGAGATAAATGAAGACTAGGTTTGGGTTTGTTGTATTTTAGAATAGAAAACAAATGAAACTGATGAGTGGGCAGCTGGATGTAGGAGTCTGAGGTTTAAGGTGGGGGCAGGGAGGAATCTGGTCTGGAAATCATCAGAATTTGAGACTCCTTGGTGTATGAGTGGACTCAGATCCCCTGGAGAATGAATAGAGAGTAGAGGGGTTAGCACTGAATTCTCCCAAAATTTAGACGTTGGAAAAAGGAGGAGGAACCTGGGAAAGGGTTGGAGGACAGTGAACAGCAGGATCCAAGGAGCATCAGGAGAAAGTGAGCTCTGAATGCCAAGGGAAGGAGGTGGTTCAAGGGGCTAACTTTCAACTTTAAAAAAGGTGAAGACCTCACTTTCTTTTCTTATTTTTTATCATCCCTAAATGTTGGCTTTGATGTCTTCATGTATTAATAACCAATAGTAGCTTGCTTGATTTTTATTTGTTATTTATTTGGCTGTGTGTGCAGTATTTAGGATCTTAGTTTCCTGGCCAGGGATTGAACACTTTTCCCCTGCAGGGGAAGTATGGAGCCCTAACTACTGGACCAACAGGGAAGTTCCCCAGGAAATAAAGAGATGAGTGTGTGCTGAGCTAAACTGCCTGGCTGTGAGTAAGGTTGTCTTCCTAGTTCTGTTGTTCTCTCAACACTTGTTTTTCCCAGTTAAACCTCAACGAAAAGTCAATTTTCCATTCATCATTGACCTTTGGGTCTGCTCACATGTAATTGAAATTGCAAAAGTTAAACTCATAGATGCCAAGAGCCGACAGAGTTACAGAGGTTGTGATAGAAGAACCTGTACAATTTGGGCACAAAAATAGAAATAGCCAATTTTGCTTTCTATGTGGCTTATTTATTTATAACCTGCTTTGTTCCCAACTATAATCTTCCAGTTGGTAAAATCTGTCTAAAACCCTCATTGTTTGCAGAAACTTAGACTAAGTGTCTGGGGTGTAAAAAAGAATTAAAGAGAAAATAGAGACAGGAGTCTTCTAGTGACTCACTTTGGTCAATGCTTAGCTGCTGCAGACTTCTTAGGTTTTTAGTTTTTCACCCACATTATCATTTAGACTACAAACCCACAGGCTAAATCCAGGCAACAGACAAGTTTTGTTCAGTGAACATAATGTTGGCTTACATTTATGGAAGCTAGAAAAATGGTACAGATTAACCTATTTCCAGGGCAGGAACAGAGACACAGACATAGAGAAGGGTCTTGTGGACACTGGGATTGGGAGGGGAGGCTGGAATGAATTAGGAGATGAGGACTGACATATATATACACTATCAAATATAAAACAGATAACTAGTGGGAAGCTGCTGTATAGCACAGGGAGCTCAGCTCAGTGTTTTGTGATGAATTTTAGGGAGAGAAGTGAGAAGGAGGCTCAAGACAGAGGGGATGTATGTATACATATAGCTAATTCACAATGTTTTACAGCAGAAAATAATACTGTAAAGCAATTATACTCTAATTAAAAATGAAAACAAATAAGTAAATAAAAATGGGAGATTTCCCATTCTACATTTCTGGTTCCTTTTGAAAAACTCTCCCGATAATATTCTGAGCTGGATCACAACTACCCCAGCTAGACAGAGCATACCCCTCAGTCTTTAGCTTTCTAAAATTCACACATGGCCTACTTTATTGATTTAAATTACTTGAGTGACCCTTAGGGACAATGAAGTTTGCAATCATTGACCCATGAAGTTTAATTATCAGATAAATTATTATAACTCAAATCTTCTTTCAACACAGCCCCACGTGGCTCACCCATAAACATTTTTCAGGAGGAGAAAATTGACTTCTTCTATGTGTTATATTGTTCCAGTTGCTCATCTGCATGGTATAAAATTTCACTTAAACTTATTTTTGATATGTCAAAACAAGATGCATATGGTTCTAATCAAGTTAGCAGATATATATTGCCATAGGTTCCAAAGACAGAATATTGTAAAAATCTGATTACTTGACTCACTTGGCAGTATATATCGACCATATTGGATTAGACATCTGAACCTACCATGCTACAGTCTCTGAAATGGCTTTCATTTGTTGGTTCATTTATTCATTTACCTACTCTGTTTTGATGCCTTTTATGTGTCAGAAGTGCTGGGAGACTGAGATTAGAAAGGAGTAAATTTGTTTCTCTGCCATTATGTTTCAGTAGGAAGTTAAATACAAAAGTAGAAAGTCAAAATCCAGTGGGATAAATTCTAGGAGAGTGTCAGCACAATGTGCGATGGGACTGCAGAACACAGCGTCTGAAACCAACAAGACCTTGTGGGACCCAGCCAGGTATAAAACTGTCTCCAAATTCCCTACTTCCCATCTGTACAAAAAGACTTCAGCCCCGTCAAGTTCCAAAGAGCAGGCCCAAGAAGCTACTAATTAGGAAAAGGAGGGGATGCAGAAACAAAGAAGGCACAGTCAAGAAACAGTTTTTTTTTTTTTTAAGAAGGATGCAATTTCATATTAAATTAATCAATTAATTTTTAACATTTGCCATACTGGGTCTGTTTTTGTGGTGTACAGGCTCTTCATTGTAGTGTGTGGGCTTAGTTGCCCCATGGCATGTGAGATCTTACTTCCTGGACCAGGTATCAAACCTGCATCCTTTGCATTGGAAGGCAGATTCGTAACAATTAGACCACCAGGGAAGTTCCAAGAAACAATAATTTTGTGATAAAACAGAGTCCTAGTTTCTCCTCAACAGATAGCAATCTGATACATGTCTTTGAGTTGCTCTCTAGGAGCTAAAATCCTCACCCAGGCAGAGGAGGATAGCTTCAGGCTGAGCAGACGATTCCAGTTCATCACCAACCAGTCAGAAGAAAGACATGCACCCTGCAGCTCTCATCCGAAATGTTGCCTTTAAAAAGTCTTCTCAGAAAGCCATTCAGAGTTTGGGGCTTTTGGACAGAGAATGCTCCTTTCTTAGCCCTATAATAAACCTCTGCTCCAAACTCTGATGTTTCTGTTTGTTTCAGTGTGCATTGGGCTCATGGACTTAAACTTGGGTTCAACAACAGGACCAATGATCTCATTAAATAAGAAGCTCCAGTGTGGGTGACTTCGGAGGTTCCTTGTTCTTAACGGTTGAATGAATATCAAGGATCTTTTGAAACAGTGCTACTGTTTTGTGTTGGTAGTTGATGGGCCTGTGTCAGATTTCATTTAAAGGTGTTCTCTCTGGTTATCTCTTTCTCCTCTCAGTTTACTGCTAGACAGATGGAAGGAGGAGAAGGGAAGAAAGAGATGGAGGAAAAGAGAGGGAGGGAGAGATTAAAAGGAATTATTTTAAGGTGGTTTCCAGAGATAGGTTTATATAACATTTTGCTACATAGCTTCCCTGGTAGCTCAGAGGTTAAAGCATCTACCTGCAATATGGGAGACCCAGATTTGATCCCTGGGTCAGGAAGATCCCCTGGAGAAGGAAATGGCAACCCACTCTAGCATTCTTGCCTGGAGAATCCCATGGACAGAGGAGCCTGGTAGGCTACAGTCCAAAGACGACTGAGCAATTTCACTTTCTTTCTTCTTCTTCTTTTTTTTTTGCTACATAGCAAGGAACTTTTCTGTCTCACAAGAAGTTCTGAGCTAGTCTTATTGTTCTCCATTTAACGGATGGGGAAACTCAGGGGAATTAGGTCACTCACTCAACCTCCAGGGCTTTGTAAGTGGCAGAAGCAAGTTGCAAACCAATGTCTCTATAACCCTGGTGAAAATGAAAGTGAAGTCGCTCAGTCATGTCCGACTCTTTGTAGCCCTGTGGACGGTAGCCTACCAAGCTCCTCTGTCCATAGGATTTTCCAGGAAAGAGTACTGGAGTGGGTTGGCATTTCCTTCTCCAATAATCTTGGTAACCTCACACTATGCAGGTCTCCATTGCGGGATACAGGAATTAGGCTCTGCTTCTCAGACAGGGGAAATAGAAAGAACCAAGCAAAGACTCCAGATTTGTCAAAGTATCACAAAGATGGCAAGCACAGTGAGAAGTAGGCTTAAGATTGGAGGATCCAAGTGGATCTTAAGTGAGGTTCAGGGGATATACTCCACATATCCTCAGAAGACACCTGAAGCTTAAGAAAAGACCCTCAGTTCCCACACCAGCAGCTCATGGCACCAAGTCTAAGGCCCACTGTTGCAGATTCAAACCTCTGTTTTTAGGATAGCTGGGGAGGGGCTGGTACTTTTGCTGCTTGTGGATGTATGTGTTGATTAGCCCCATTCCTATTTTTGGTGATGAGCATTTCCTTTGAAATATTATAGCCTCATCTGTACTCTGCATGCCTCCTCTAAGACCTATTTTAATCTCTGCATGCAATTCTCCCTTGTCCATTCAATCAATGGAATGATTCCTATAGAAAGTCTACATCATCCCTGGCAGCCCTTCCTGGTGACCTAAGGCTACAAGGTCATGGAGGCCTGGCTCCCTCCCATGGGTGGGATGGCCCTGAACATGACTTACATTCCTGATTGCCCCTGTAAGATGGGCTAAGGCTGTTTCCATAGAGTGTTTGAGCTCATACCTTTACTTGGCTCCTCCTTTTCTCTCTGTCTCTCTTACACTAGATTCTCTTTAATGAATAATTTGCTCCTTATCTTTGCTTCAGGAATTTGCTCCTGGGGAAACTCACCTAAGACATGCAGTATTCATGCTTGTGTGTTACAGATTTATATATTCATATGTTTGAAACTGATGGAGAGGGATGTTTATGGAAAAATGGCATTGTGTTTGGAGCCAGATGAATCTTGTAAATTGAACCACTGCTACTGAGGTTCTTAGGCAAGATATCCACCCTGTCCCCCATTCTTGCTTGTTTCACAATGTGTGAAAACTCAGTAATGCTGCTGAAATTGACAGAGTCTGAATTTAATAGGATAAACTACCTAAGTACTTGATACTCAATGTCTTACTTACTATAACCCAAAACAAAACTAAGTTTGAGACATCGACTCTAAGAACAGTCATGTAGAAACTGCATTTAAAATATAAAGAATTTTCCTTGTATTATGTTTTTGCATAGATCTCGTGCATATAAAGAAAGAAATGAATTTGTACAGCCCTGGCCTTCACAGAGGTAGCTGATGCCCACTTGGAGTTCTCTAGTGTTGCTGCCAATTTGTACTCACCCTCAGGAGGCACTGTGGTCTGTGGACAGAGAAATAAATATTTCTGTTTGTTTCTTCATTTAGTATATGTCAGTTCTGCATTGATCTTGGCTATATCCCTCAAAGGGATGCATGTAGAAGCAGTTTTCACAGCACAGATAAATATTAAAGGCATATTTAGTTCCCTGCAGTGCACAAGACTGAGGAGACAAACAGTGCCACCACTGAAGGCGGATTAAGGGCTGGCCATCAAAGTGACCTGCATGGAGGCCCTACAGAGTGTGCTTTCCTAAAAAGCAAGCGCCTGACCTCACCTTTCGAGATTTGGAAGTATAAGTTGGATTGAAATGTGTATCACTTCTGTCTCTTAAGACCCAAAATGCTTCTTCCCTGACTCAAGGTTAAGTATTCTAGTCACAGAAGCAGGTGGGTTTGATTTTTCTTGGATTTTTAGAGAATTCAAACTTCTTTCTTGGAAGTGGCGTGGGCTGTGGGTTGATATCCATCTACCCCAAGAAGAAGCTGAGAAAGCCTTGAGCATATATTCCACAGGACCTCATCTTCGGATTGGGATAAAGGACCACCATTATTTTCAAGCTATTCCAGACACACCAGGGTGCCTTTTATTTCCCTGTCTTGCTCCCCACTATGTGCTCTGCCTGGAGTTTCCATCTCTACTTTACCCCTCATCTGTCTCCTTTTACCTGGGGTTCAGTTACTTGTGCTCCAAGATTTAGTTTAGCAGCTCCCGCTCTAACCAGCCTTTTCTCTCCCGTCTAGTTAGTCTTGCCATCATCTTCTGTTGCTCCTCTGCTCTGTTCAGACATCCACGGAAGCAGCTACAACCTGCTAGAAGCAGGAACTGTGATTCCCCAAGAGTAAGAATCACAGCAGTCATTTCGGGTTCTGCAGTGTCAAGCCCTCAGTGGATACTGGCTAGAAAATGAACAGTTAGACACCAGACAAAATGTTGAGGAAATAAAAAATATAATCTTATCTTTCAAAATTAGAAGCCCCCATAACTTTCCAGGGGGCTTCCCCAGTTTCATGAGGAGGGGTGTTTTATGTTATTGATATATAATTGATTTGCAGGTTGTGTTGGTTTCAGGGATAAAACTAAGTGATTTAGTTATTCAGCTATCTATCTATCCTTCCTTTTAAGCTTATTTTCCTTTATAGGTTATTATAAATATTGAATACAGTTCCCAGTAATAGGTCCTTGGTTATCTATTACATACATAGTAGTATATATATGTTAATTCCAAACATCTAATTTATTCCTTCTCCCTCTTCCTCCCTTAGTAACCATAACTTTGTTTCTATGTCTGTGAGTCTACTTTTGTTTTGTAAATAAGTTCATTTGTAATCATTTTTTAAGATTCCACATATAAGTGATATCATATGGTGTTTGTCTTTCTCTGTCTGACTTGTTTCACTTATTATGATAATCGCTAGGTCCATCCATGTTGCTGGACGTGAACCTAGAGAAGGAAAAAAAAAAGGATAATGGCATTGTTTATTTCTTTTTATGGCTGAGTAATATTCCATCATATATATGTACCACATCTTCTTTATCCATTCATTTATTGATGGATATTTAGCTTGCTTCCATATCCTGGCTATCATTAAGTAGTGCTGCACTGAATAATGGGTGCATGTATCTTTTCAAATTAGGGTTTTCTCTGGATATATGCCCAGGAGTGGGTTTGCTGTCTTATCAAGTAGTTCAATTTTTAGTTTTTTAAGGAACCACCCTACTGTTGTCCATAGTTGCTGCACCAATTCACATTCCTACCAACAGTGTAGTAAGATCCCTTTTTCAAGAAGGGAGATTTTAGTCTGTATATTCACTATATTTTCACTCCCCTAGAACAATGCCTGATTCATAGCAGGCCCTTAATAAATACCTTATGAATGAGAGAAATGCATCCCCCTTTGGAATAGTTACAGTTCTCTCAATGATGCTCCTGTTTAGCATTATAACATGGGAAATGTACTGCTTCAACTTGCCAAATCAGGGATCCCTGTTATAATGCAAATATTTCTGGGGAAGACGTGATGGAGATATTTTAAATCTTTGTATAACCAAATGTAAACAAATTAAATCCTTGTTTAAATTTTTTTTTCAGAGGTTCTGGTTTGTTAGAATCTTACATGGTACCTGGAGGCTAAGAGAAGCTGGTTGCTTTCAAGCCCCAACAGTTGCTGAAGGAAGTGAGATTACGTCTCATCCATCCAGCCATCAGCAGCCACAGAAAATACATGTTCGGCTGTATATTGTTTTCTCCAGTTTAAGGAGTTAAGCAGAAAGTGTCTTTCTGATTGGAAGTCATTTCTGCTCTTCCGGTTGTTAGGTACTTCATCACAAGGGTAGATTTTTGTCTCCTCTTTCTCTATACATTCTAGAGGGTTTACAACAGGGCAGTAAAACCTTTAGTAAATGGCTTAAACAACAGGCTGGGTTGTTGTAATCATTTCCAAAAGATGTATGGCAGGCATCACTGTAGGGATTCCTGATGGCAAAGTATAAAATCCTATTTTGATGTCCTAAGACAGTTTTAAGTCTGAGATGGTTAAGGAATTGCAAGAGGTAATTCTATTTCAAGGCTACAGAATCTAACGAGAATAAAGTTAGCTGTTTTTGAGAGCAGTTAAATAAAGGAAAAAGCATAACAAAATCTGTCAACATTGACCCCATATATTTTATCTTTGAATGTGCTATTTATTAGTGATACTCTGTTTAGTGTTTAGAGGTATCTGTTTAGGCTTCTAGTTGGGTAAATATCAGCATAGTATTCCGGTTCTTAGAAAAGAATATGCTTCTCAGTTCAGAAGATAGATATCTTCTGAAGGTAGATAAGGTATCTGTTCCACAGGGGCGATTTTCTGGAAGGAAAGGGGAAGTGACTCAGGAGAAGCCACTTGGCAAATGAGGCTGGAGAGGGGGTGGGGAAGGCACCAGTATGGGAGGGAGCAGAGTAGAACTTGGAAACTCCTGAAGAACAGAAGAAGGCAGGCTTTAGCTGAGCACCTTCTGGCCAGTGGCTGCTATGTAACCTGCAGAGTCTTGGCCACTTCTCTTCTTGGCTTTTCTCTCTGTCAGAATGCCAGAGAGATAAGTGTTTATGGAGGGTAGGGAGGACATGATGAGAACTGAAATGATGATATAGGGAGTCTGGTGGAGTGGCTCAGAATGTCTAAATGACTGGTGAAAGTAGGAAGTCCTTTACATGCATTCTCAAGTGTCTTTTCTCCCTGACTATTCCCTACCCCACTACAGCTGGCTCTGCCAGCCAATAGGTGTGGAGTTGCACCCACTAGGATTTCTACCCAAGAGGGCTATGCATCAGTGTGTGATCCTGGAGTCAATGGCTTGCAGTTGAGCTGTCCCTGGGGGCTTTTTAGATTTAGAGATTCACCCTCCTAGAAAGTGTGACTCGATTAATATTGATGCCCCTGAGAGAAGGGTTATTGTAAAGGCGGAATCCTGGAACAGTCACTTTTACTGCCTCAACCCATTTGCATCGATGCTTTAGAGGGTTGCATAGGTATTTTTACTTTTTAGCGTTGCTTCTTTGTATGCAAAGGAAACCGAGTTATGTTCTTTGAAATGAGTTCTTGATTTTTCAAAGCAGAATCAATAGGCTGTCTCATTTTGGGGAAGAGAGAAGATGCTGTAATGGGTCTGGAATCTGTTAATTAACAGTATAGTGGACTCACCTGTATCTTTCATTCTGCCTGGTGCAGAAAGGCAGTTGTGAGAAGGAAGTCTGACATCCTCTCCCTTGGCCTAAATCCTCATCCTCCACATCCTTGTTCAAACCACAGAGTGCTTGACTTCCCAGCCCCTCAGCAGGGCTTTCATCTGTTGTCTAAGATGACCTCCACGAAGTGGTGTTTTTCTCCTCATTTCATTTGATGACATGGGAACTCTTGACTTTCAGAGCTGGTGAATAGAGAAGCTAGGACTTGAACGTTGGCTTTTCTTCATCAAGAGCCTGTACATTTAGGAAGCAGGCTTTCTTGCCTGTTGTTAATAATTAATAATTGAACAATTCAGCCAATATTTCTGCTTCTCTATTGTACATTGGATCAGTTAGGACATTGGATTA
>SJYF01001136.1:4803218-4817597 GCA_006410515.1 Procapra przewalskii
GTCTGAATTTGGTAATAAGGAGTTCATGATCTGAGCCACACTCAGCTCCTGGTGTTGTTTTTGTTGACAGTATAGAGCCTCTCCATCTTTGACTGCACAGAATATAATCAATCTGATTTTGATGTTGACCACCTGGTGATGTCCATGTGTAGATTTTCTCTTGTGAAGGTAATAACTTCAAATAATTGTTCTGAAGAGTGAATGAGATATTTATTGAGTTCCTGTGAAATGCACTGGTGAAACAGCAGTGATCAAGACACACAGAAACTGCCCTCTTGAGTTTTTATAATCTTGTACTCTATGAAGTCAAAACTGTGTTCAGCAAATAATGTACTCTTCATAAATGCTGGGTAGCATTGTTGTTGGTTCAAATTCTAGAACTTCTCCCCAGGGTTTTCCAGGCCTGCCTGGATGCTTCAGTGAGTGCTGAATGTCTCTTTGGCTTTAAAGGGTGAAGGAGAAAGGACTGGACCATGTGAGAAGGGGTTTTGCTTGTTGGTTTTAAACCAAGGGTTTCTTAGAGGAAATATAGACAAGAGAAACAAAAAGATCACAAGATCCTCAGGCAACACATCCTAAATGTATCTTTCTTCCAAGTGAGATTTTTCAAGGGTCAGGTAGGAATGAGTTCAAGACTACTTTGCTCTGAGTTCACTCTACTCTGGTTGGATACATAAAGAAATCTCTGATTAAACTGTATCATGATGAGAGTGTCTGCTATAACAATATGTGCACTAACTTTACATTCTTTGAAGATTCCTGCTGATGCCTTCAAAATAAATTCTATTAATATAAAAATCTCCTTGATGATTTTTCTACAATACGACAATTTCTAAAAGCAGTGCAAAATGCCATTATTCCTTCAATTCTGTTTTCTGACTTTCCAACTTTTTTGGACCTGAAAAATATATTTTAAAAATCCCTTCCCACATGTGCTTCTAAAAGGCTATGTGAAGCCAAGAGATACTTTGCTTCTTTGAACAAGTGCTTACCGTACATCCACATGTGGTGTATCAACAATTAAAGGATATCTCATTTGCAGTTGGGAGTCAGCTTTACTTTCTGCTCAGTAGGAATTCTGTCTGAAATTCACTTTCTTTTATGTTCAAAGAATATCTCACATGCATTTTAGTTGAATAACAGGGAGAAAAGCCAATTATATTTGCTATAACTGTCTTTTCCCATTGTCCTACAATAAAGCACTATCTCCAGGTAAAGGAGAGTAAAACTGATATGTGTATAATAAGCTTAAACCAAGCTTAGTTTTGATCAACACTCCAGAAAGACTATACAGCTATTATCTAGACAAGTTTTCTTTACCTGAGCTCTTTGGAGCTCAGAGCACAGGTTGGTAATTGTTATAGGCTGTGTTCTGACCTGTCCCCACTGCAGCCTTTCTGTGTTGAAGTTCTAACCCCCAGGACCTCATCATGTGACTGTATTCAGAAAGTCTTCCAAGAGGTAATAAAGTTAAAATGAAATCATTAGGGTGGGCCTTAATCAAATACGGCTGTTGCCCTTATAGGAAGAGACCCAGATATATACAGAGGGAAGGAACATGTGAAGCCACACTGTCTACAAGCCAAGAAGGGAGGTCACTGGAGGAACCAACTCTGCTGGCATTTTGGCTTGGGCTTCGAGTCTCCAGAACCGTGAGAAATAAATTTCTGTTGTTTAAGCCATCTATCCTGTAGCTCCAGCAAACTGAGACTATGAGGCAACACTTTCTAGTCACACACCACAGAAAAAAACTTTGAGACACCAATGAACCTGGAGTTTTACTTCACTGATATTTTAGTGCAATAATAAGAATGGTTCCTTTCTGAGCATATTTCTGCAACATTAATCATTTTCATCACCACCATCACCATGGATATCACCACCATCACCATCACCATCATGATCATCTTCTTCCTCCTCAACATCATTGGCACCATCACCATCATCACCTTCACCATCATCTCCTCCCTCCTCCTCCTCCTCATCACCACCACCATCACCATATGACATCACTATTGCCACCACAGCACCATCGTCATCGTCCTCATCATCATTTCATACCAACAACCCCACCATCTACCAGCTAGTACACATTATGAGACAATGTACTCTGGCCTTCTAAAGGAGATCAGCCCTGGGTGTTCTTTGGAAGGAATGGTGCTGAAGCTGAAACTCCAGTACTCTGGCCACCTCATGCGAAGAGTTGACTCATTGGAAAAGACTCTGATGCTGGGAGGGATTGGGGGCAGGAGGAGAAGGGGACGACCGAGGATGAGATTGCCGGATGGCATCACTGACTCGATGGACGTGAGTTTGAGTGAACTCCAGGAGTTGGTGATGGACAGGGAGGCCTGGCGTGCTGTGATTCATGGGGTCGCAAAGAGTCGGACACGACTGAGCACCTGAACTGAACTGAACTGAACAGGAATATCATCGATAATACAGCAATATCACAAAGCCTCTCAAACCATCAGTGACTCAACTCAATGTCTGTTTGTTTCTTGCTCATGAGTTGCCTAGGAGGCTTTCCTTAGGGGTTCCATTTTAGTAAGTGAATCAGGGGCCCAGCAAGCTCCTTCTTCTTTCTGCCTTTTCCTTTTAGAATTCACTCCACTGAGTCAGTAGGTGAAGAGAAAGACAGAGAGAAGGGACATTGTGTTGTTCATAGGAGGATTTTTATGGGCAAAACTTGAAAGTAGAGTTTGTCACTGGCCCCCCAATTCCACTACCCAGAACTAAGGATGTGGCCTCACACATTGTGAGAAAGCCTAGGACGTATAGGCCCAGGAGAGAACGTGAGCCAAATAGAGAATGGCAAGCCTTCCTCTGCCACAGTCTCTGAAAGTTTCTTTTCTCTCCAGGTTTTGTGCTGTAATAATGTAGATCTTATTTCCCTTTTGCATGAAAATCAGGGTTAGAGAGGTTAAGTAATGTGTCCAAGGTCAAACAGATGGACCTGGGAATGAACTCAAGGCCCTAATACCTACAATATCTGTAATTTTTCATTATATTAGTGTTTAACAAAGTGAATTTCCTAAAGATGCTCTTTAAAAAGTTCTGTGATGAAATACATTGAAAACAGCACATAACATAGCACCCCTGGTGGAAATTCAGAATGGACTTGGATATATTAAAGGACGGGAGAACTCTAGAACCCAGCCCAGAGCCACTCTAGCTCCTCCTCTGGCCTCTTTAGTCATCCTCATGAGATAGTAAGTAAAGGTTGCTGACAGAACAGTTGTGGGCTGTCAGGCCCTTGCTCTAGCACTACGCCTAGGGTCTACTCTGATTGTTCACTTAGCTTCCAGATTCCCCCACTTCCTGGGCATCATTGTTGACTAGTCAGATCATTATGTGCTGCTCAAATTCTGCCCATATTCCTGTTGCATTAGTGGAGACACAGGTGGGCACCACCAGGACATAGTCCTTGCATCAGCTGGGCTGCTGTTTGCCAGGCAATCCAATGGTGCCCCCAGTCAAAGTGCATTCTTCCCTGGTGAGAGAAGAGGCGCCCTTGGTGGCATCACTGGCACCCCAGTGCTAAGTGCGCTCTGTCTGTCTGGCCACCTGCATTTATGGATACTCTCTACTGCCTACTGTTTCCAAATGTTCCTTCAATGTGGCCTTTTTTGGTACAGCGATTTAGTACCAAGACAAAGACTTTGGCTCTGAGAGAACCAAGGTTGGACAAAGACAGTTGAGTAGGCAGGCATAGAGGCCAGTGGAGACACCAGCTACATATCCTGTAACCTACCAGTGTGGGGAAGGGGATGCTCCTGGGTCAGGACAGAAAGTGTGGCTGTGCCTGGCATATGGTTTGGGATGAGGACATGCCAAAGCTTTGGGTTCTTCTTTTAAGCAATCCTTTTGAAGCTCATCTTCACTTAAGAGGAGAAATTCATTAAAGCTAATAAATTCTGACAACATAAATATTAAAAATATTAAGTTTATTAATAAAGTGAGAGTTAACACTTACATACCCTTGCTCTATACAGGACATGTACTTTCTAAATGAATAATTAGCTCAGCAGAGTATTAAAATTATCACCATTATCCCCTTTGCAGGGGAAGGAACTGAAGAAGAAAAAAGTTATTTTATCATAGAGCCAGAATTTGAGACCATAGATGATGATCTGAATTACCAAACAGCTCCACCACTTTCTGGTCAAGAATATAAGATGTGATCTAGTTATAAATATCTATAACATTACAATAAATACTTTTTGTGACTTAGTCAATAATAAAGATATTGAAAATATTAAACAAATATAAGACAACATTTTATTTTAAATTTTGGCCATTTCCTATATTGGGCTATTGCTTTGACCAATTATTATTGGTAGGAAACTGAGAGGATTCAGCAACAGTAGAATGAATATTGTTGATTTTAGAAGGAAATTGACTTCTTGTGACTATCAGTAATCTAATAACTACTGAATCAATGGAAAAGTCATTGGGATAGTTTGATGTGGTTTTCTGGGTCAAAATATGGCTTTAACAACTAGCATTCATCATGTCAGAGTGATCATGCCAACAATCATTTTGTACATTTTTAGAATGAATTGACAAATGATTTATACTACAACTTATAAAAATAGATAATTAGATGCTGAGATTAAAAGAATTAGGTGCTAATTTGCAATCTTGGGAACTACCTGTGTGTCATCTGAAACCAGCCTTTCACACGAAGGGCAGGGGGAGACAAAGGAAGGAGGCAGATCACTGCCGATTGGCAGGCGGCAGGTTTGATAAACAAGGGAACTTACTTACATGAGAGACTTGTCTTTGGATGCTGTAAGATGAGTGGGTCTCACATCCACCCACCAGAATCTTAAGTTTATATAGAGGCTTTGGCTAGGTTCAGTCACATATACAGTCTAGATGGTCTCAGAGACATCCTATTCTCAAGGCTGCATCCTTGAAACAGCTCCTAGGGTGGAAAAGGTGGGCATATTCCAAGAACAGAGGAGGGGTGAGGAGCATCTCATTGGCCAGGTCCAGCTCATGGGTCAACTCTGTATTATCACTTCCAATATTAGGAAATAAAAATAGATACAATATTTACATATGAAAGTGTTGGCTGCTCATTTGTGTCCAACTCTTTCTGACCCCATGGACTGGAGCCTGTTAGGCTCCTCTGTCTATGGAATTCTCCAGGCAAGAATACTGGAAAGGTTGCCATTCCCTTTTCCAAGGGATCTTCCCAAACCAGGAGTCAAACCCTAGTCTCCTGCATTGCAAGCAGATTCTTTTCCATCCACAGAAGTCCAATGTACATATTTCCATTTGTTTAATATTTTGAATATATATCTGTGGGTACCAAATCTTACAAAAGTACTTCAGAATGGTCCTCACATTGTTATAGTCCCCTTCAAGATTCAGCGCAGGTATTACCTTTCCAAGTGAGTTTTCCCTGAATACCATCAAATATCTTAGTAAGCAAAGGAAATTTTGGTCTCTAATCTCACAGCTCCCAGATTTCTATCTTTGTATCCATCATCTATCATGCTGTCTTCTAAAATATTCTTTATTATATATATTACACATTTTTCTTCCCAACTGATTAAATATATACGCATAAATATATATGGTGTATATATACATGCATATAGTTGTTTTATTTTTTGGCCACATGGCATATATGCTCTTAGTTCCTTGAGCAGGATTGATCCTGTTTCCCCTGCATTGGCAGCACAGAGTCTTAACCATTAGACCTCCAGGAAGTCCCCAATATGCTGTTTCTTACTGATTTATCTGTGACCCATTTGAATGTGGAGGTGTGTTCTTTGTGCCTAATGTCAGAGATTTTTACTTTACATTCCTTTAGACTTTGCCTTTGTTTTCTTATGATCTGTGTACTTATAAGATGCTTATACTAAATGCAGTAATAGATCATGACCCTGGGGTCTTTGACCTGTAGCATCTTCAAAGTTGAAAACATATCAGAGACGGTTACAACATCCTTGTGAATTTTCCAGTATGTTTACACCTACCATTTTTATCAACGTTCTTTCTTATTTTTTCTCCATTGGAGTTTAGTTCTTCTTTCTTTATTTTAAATTGCAAGATCATTGCTAAAATTGCACTAAATTTAAAAAAAAAGTAACATATTTTTCTTTATTCCATTCTGGTTAAACCTCATACTTTCATGTTTATAAATTCTGGTTGCTGCAGAACCATACTTAATCTACATAAACTTTACTTACAATGTGACTATAATCTTGTTTTGTGAATGTCTGTGGGTTTTTCCTACCCTTTATCTGGTAAGTCACCCTAACTCTGAGACAAAATGATGAGACAGAGGTAGACAAGAAAAGATAGAGAAAATAGTAAATACAAAACACTTAAGATGAAAAAGAAATTCGCATGTTTGGGGAAAAGAATTATGGTGAGTGGAGAGTAGGAGATAGAATTGAGAAAGTTGATGCTTAAATCATGAAAGGGCTTTTAAGCTCTGATGAGGATGTTAGATTTTATTCTACGTGCAAAGCAACTAGACACTGCATTGTCTGATTTATGACAGAAATGATTTCTATGGGGAAGTTGGACTGGGAAGGGGTCAATGCAGAAGCAGTGAGACCAGGTAAGAGGACACTGCCTCAGTGGAAGTGGCAGTGGTGATGATGGCGGCTCAGACTGAACAATGACGGTAGAGATGGTGAAGAAAGCATAGATTTCTCAGGATGCTTTAAAGTTAGACCTTGAGAATGAATTGGCTAAAGCGTGAGAGGGAAAGAGCGGGACCAATGTAATTATAGCATGAATATATCACTGGATGTTGGTAACACTTTCTATGATGGGAAAGAACAGAGGTTAGAAGTAGCTTTGGTAGTGAGTGAGTCATAAGTTCTATTCTGAGCCTGCTGTGTGTGGGATGTTTATAAAATGAAGAATGCACAGCTTAATGAAAGAGGGTGGATTCTGTGGGGAGATTGGAACTGGATAGAAATCTGAGTGTTATCACCACATCAGTTCAGTTCAGTTCAGTCGCTCAGTTGGGTCCAACTGTTTGCGACCCCATGAATCGCAGCACGCCAGGCCTCCCTGCCCATCACCATCTCCCGGAGTTCACTCAGACGCACGTCCATTGACTCGGTGATGCCATCCAGCCATCTCATCCTCTATTGTCCCCTTTTTCTCCTGCCCCCAATCCTTCCCAGCATCAGAGTCTTTTCCAATGAGTCAGCTCTTCTCATGAGGTGGCCAAAGTACTAGAGTTTCAGCTTTAGCATCATTCCTTCCAAAGAACACCCACATAGATGTTATTTAAAGTCACAAAACTGGATATTCCACCTAGAGACAGTGTGTATATAAAAGTAAGTAGTTGAGTCAAGAGCCTAGAGACCCTCTAGCATCTAAAGTGTGTTAATATGGACAAGTCAGAGTCAATACATCAAGAAGATAGTAAAAGTCATAAATGTGTAGGCACTTAACAAAGCCCTCAATATGTGTAAAGCAAAAACTGACAGAATTGAAGAGAAAAATAGAAAATTTGGCTAAAATAGTGGGAGACATCAATACCCTGCTTTTAATAACGAATAGATGGTTAGAAAGAGCATCTATAAGAAAGTAAAAGGATTGAACAATTCTGTAAAACAACTTGATGTAATACATAGCTATAGAACTCTTCACCCAACAACAGCAAAATGTCCATTTTTCTTAGTGCACATGGAGTATTTTGTAGGACAGACCATATGTTAGGCCATAAAACAAATCTCAATAAATTTAGAAGGACTGCTATTATACAAAGTATGCTTGACAAATACTATGAAATATATTAGAATTCAATAACATAAGGAAATTTGAGAAATTCACATATATGTTCAGATTAAACACAACCCTTAAATAACAAGTAAAATGATGGAGAAAAATCAACAAACCAAAAGCTAGTTCTCAGAAAAGGTAAGAGACATTTATAAACCTTTAACTAGACTAACCAAGATAAATAAATTTCTATATACATGAATGAAAAAGTTCCAAAGAATAGCAAGGAGAGATAAGAAAGCCTTCCTCAGCGATCAATGCAAAGAAATAGAGGAAAACAAGAGAATGGGAAAGACTAGAGATTTTTTCAAGAAAATTAGAGATACCAAGGGAACATTTCATACAAAGATGGGTTCGTTAAAGGACAGAAATGGTATGGACCTAACAAAAACAGAAGCTATTAAGAAGAGGTGGCAATAGTACTCAGAAGAACTGTACAAAAATGATCTTCACAACCGAGATAATCATGATGGTGTGATCACTCACCTATACCCAGACATTCTGGAATGTGAAGTCATGTGGGCCTTAGAAAGTATCACTAGTAACAAAGCTAGTGGAGGTGATGGAATCCCAGTTGAGCTATTTCAAATCCCAAAAGATGATGCTGTGAAAGTACTGCACTCAATATGCCAGCAAATTTGGAAAACTCAGCAGTGGCTACAGGATTGGAAAAGGTCAGTTTTCATTCCTATCCCAAAGAAAGGCAATGCTAAAGAATGCTCAAACTATCACACAATTACACTCATCTCAAACGCTGGTAAAGTAATCCTCAAAATTCTCCAAGCCAGGCTTCAGCGATATGTGAACTATGGACTTCCAGATGTTCAGGCTGGTTTTAGAAAAGGCAGAGGAACCAGAGATCAAATTGCCAACATCCACTGGATCATCAAAAAAGCAAGAGAGTCCCAGAAAAACGTCTATTTCTGCTTTATTGAATATGCCAAAGCCTTTGACTGTGTGGATCACAATAAACTGTGAAAAATTCTTTAAGAGTTGAGAATACCAGACCACCTGACCTGCCTCTTGAGAAATCTGTATGCAGGTCAGGAAGCAACAGTTAGAACTGGACATGTAACAACAGACTGGTTCCAAAAAGGAGTACGTCAAGGCTGTATATTGTCACCCTGCTTATTTAACTTCTATGCAGAGTACATCATGAGAAACGCTGGACTGGAAGAAACACAAGCTGGAATTAGGATTGCTGGGAAAAATATCAATCACCTCAGATAAGCAGATGACACCACTCTTATGGCAGAAAGTGAAGAGGAACTAAAAAATCTCTTGATGAAAGTGAAAGAGGAGAGTGAAAAAGTTGGCTTAAAGCTCAACATTCTGAAAATGAAAATCATGGCATCTGGTCCCATCACTTCATGGGAAATAGATGCAGAAATAGTGGAAATAGTGTCAGAGTTTGCTTTTTTTTGGGCTACAAAATCACTGCAGATGGTGACTGCAGCCATGAAATTAAAAGATACTTACTCCTTGGAAGGAAAGTTATGACCAACCTAGATAGCATATTCAAAAGCAGAGACATTACTTTGTCAACAAAGGTCCTTCTAGTCAAGGCTATGGTTTTTCCAGTGGTCATGTATGGATGTGAGAGTTGGGCTATGAGGAAAGCTGAATGCTTTTGAACTGTGGTGTTGGAGAAGACTCTTGAGAGTCCCTTCGAATGCAAGGAGATCCAACCAGTTCATTCTTAAGGAGATCAGTCCTGGGTGTTCTTTGGAAGGAATGATGCTAAAGCTGAAACTCCAATACTTTGGCTACATCATGCAAAAAGTTGACTCTTTGGGAAAGACTCTGATGGTGGGATGGATTGGGGGCAGGAGGAGAAGATGACAACAGAGGATGAGATGGCTGTATTGCATCACTGACTCGATGGACACTGGTTTGGGTGAACTCCAAGAGCTGGTGATGGACAGGGAGGCCTGGCGTGCTGTGATTCATGGGCTTGCAAAGAGTGGGACACAACTGAGTGATTAAACTGAACTAAATGAAAAAAAATTAAAAAAAAAACCCTCAAAATTACCAAAATTGAAACAAGGTTGTATATTGTTACAAATTTTAAAGAAACAAAAAAAGATAAGGAAATACTGTGAAAATTGTATATCAACAAATTAGAAAAGCTAGTTAAAATGTAAGAGTTATGCAAACATGACTTAGGACTGCGAGCAGCCTCAATTCAGTTCAGTCGCTTGGTCATGTCCGATTCTTTGCAACTCCATGGTCTGCAGCACACCAGGCTTCCCTGTCTATCACCAACTTCCAGAGCTTGCTCAAACTCATGTCCATTGAGTTGTTGATGCCATCCAACCATCTCATCCTTTGCCATCCCCTTCTCTTCCTGCCTTCAATCTTTCTCAGCATCAGGGTCTTTTCCAATGAGTCAGTTCTTTGCATCAGGTGGCCAAAGTATTGGAGTTTCAGCTTCAGCATCAGTCCTTCCAATGAATATTCAGGACTGATTTCCTTTAGGATTGACAGGTTGGATCTCCTTGCAGTCCAAGGGACTTTCAAGAGTTTTCTCCAACACCACAGTTCAAAAGCATCAATTCTTCAGTGCTCAGCTTTCTTTATAGTCCAGTTCTCACATTCATACATGAGTACTAGAAAAACCATAGTTTTGACTAGATGGACCTTTGTCAGCAAAGTCTGTGCTTTTTAACATGCTGCCTGGGTATATGGGCAGCCTCAAGAAGCAGGGAAAACACTAGGAATAAATTCTTTCCTCAAGCCTCTAGAAGGAATACTACTCTGTCAACATCTTGAGTTTAGCTTGGTAAGATCCATTTCAAACCTCAGATCTCCAAAACTGTAAGATAATAAATAGGTGTTGTTTTAATCCACTGTGTCTTTTAGTAATTTGTTATAGCACAATAGGAGACTAATACAGATTTTAGTACATAGAAAGGGAGTGACTCTGATTACAAATACCTAAAAATTTGGCAGTGGTTTTGGAAGTGGGCATCGGGCAGGGGCTGGAAAAAATTGAGAAACATGATAGAAAAAGCCTAGATTACCTTATTACTTTGGAAGGATTGTTAGTAAGAATTTAGATATTAAGGGTTCTGCAGATGAGAGCTCAGAAGAAGGTGAGGAGCATGGTAGATAAAACCTATCTAATCCTACAGAATACTGAAGGCATCATAGACAGACTGTTGGTGAGGTGAGGTGAAGTCGCTCAGTCGTGTCCGACTCTGCGACCCCGGGATTCTCTAGGCAAGAATACTGGAGCGATTGCCATTTCCTTCTCCAGGGGATCTTCCCGACCAAGGGATCAAACCCGGGTCTCTCGCATTGGAGGCAGACGCTTTAACCTCTGAGAAATAGGAATACTGAGTGCTATTGGTGAAGTGTGAGAAGAAAATGAGAAACATTATTGAAAAAATGGATGAAAGGGGATCCTTGTTACATAGTGGCAGAAAATAGTAGAATTTTATCTTATAATTATGTGAAAGGCAGAATTTATAAGTAATGAACTGAATTGAACTAAGGAGATTTCCAAGCAAAGTGCTAAAAGTGTGGCCTGGTTTCTTCTTGTTGCTTGTAGTAAAATAAGAAGCACATAAATAAGTTGAGAAAAAAATATTAAGCAGGAAAAAAAAAAACAAGAATGTGGTGATTGGGGACATTCTCAGCTTATGTAGATTGCAAGAGACACTAAAATTTGGAGATGTAGTCAAGGGTATGACAGAACAATCTTTTTCTAGTATCTGGGGAGGAAAAAAAGGTCAGAATATTCAAATCAGACAGGAAAGCCTTTAAAGAGATTAAGCATGTGACTCAGCCATTTCCCCGGAAGCAGGGATAGATAGAGATGAGAGGGGATTATTTTGTGGAGGAGTCTCTAATTTATGAGAGTGAATCCCCAAACATACACAGAAGACCTACAGGGTTTGTAAGGATGTTACACCAGCAGAAATATTGTCTACTTGGGCTCGAAAAAGAGGATAAAAGAAAAGAAGGCTGTCCAACTCCTTAAATTCTACAGGCAGGCAACAAGCTAATAAACAACTAAGCTACAAATATTTGCTACCCTCTGTGAAAAATGAAAGATTTCTCAGAGGGTGGAGCCTTGAGCCTGGAGATAAAATGGTTTTCAAGCATTGGTGGTAGAGAGTATATGGTTTTGTTTTAAGAGTTACAATGCAATATGTATGAAAACAAGGCTAGCAACAACAGTGCCATCAAGAGGTGTCATTCATTAAGTGTTCTCCCTGTTCTAGACAATCATTCTATAGATGTTTCTGTGATTATTCTAACAATACCATGAAATAGGTAATCTCATACCCATTTTTATACCTGTTTTCAGTTCAGTTCAGTTCAGTCGCTCAGTCGTGTCCGACTCTTTGTGACCCCACGAATCGCAGCACACCAGGCCTCCCTGTCCATCACCAACTCCCGGAGTTCACTCAAACTCATGTGCATCGAGTCAGTGATGCCATCCAGCCATCTCATCCTCGGTGTCCCCTTCTCCTCCTGCCTCCAATCCCTCCCGGCATCAGAGTCTTTTCCAATGAGTCAACTCTTCTCATGAGGTGGCCAGCGTATTGGAGTTTCAGCTTTAGCATCAGTCCTTCCAATGAACACCCATGACTGATACTCATTTTAAAACATGTTAATTATGGTTTGGAGGTAACTTGCTCATGGTCACAGAGCAGGGGTGGAATGGGCTGCTTTCCGAGCCTGGAATGTGCACCACCTTGCTGCATTTCCTTCTCATCCTGTAATGGCTTAAGGAGACATAGTGAAAGTCACCTTAAAAGTGCTAACTCAAAAGGACCAAAGGGTTAGTGTTCAGGGACCTAAAATGGCTTACGGCCCTAATACATGAGAAGAAAAATAGATTATTGACTGGGAAGCAAATATCAGCATTTTCTCCTGTAAATATTCTAGTATGGAAGAAATTTTTACTACAAATGCAAAATACTTAAACTGTTTGGCCTTGCTAACCTTGTAATAGGTGTGCTTACAGTTAGTCTAGTTCCTGGATACTCTGTAATTCAGAGTATCTAAATATTAGATACAAAATATCAAATCCCATGCTCATCACAGAATCTATGATTTTAAGGAGTTTCCTGGTGGGCTAGTGGTTAGGATTCCATGCTTCTGGGCTTTTATTGCTGTGGCCTGGGTTTAATCCCTCCTTGGGGAACTGAGGTCTCATAAATCATGCAGTATGGCCAAAGGAAAAATGAAGAACCTGTGATGTTAACATCTTCATGTAGTGTTAGTGTTAAGTGTTAGTTGCTCAGTTATGTTCAACTCTTTGTGACCCCATGTACTGAAGCCCACCAGGCTCCTCTGTCCCTGAAATTCTTCAGGCAAGAATACCAGAGTGGGTAGCCATTTCCCCTCTCCAGGGAATCTTCCCGACCAGGGGTTAAACCTGGGTCTCATGTATTGCAGGGAGATTCTTAATATCTGAGCCACTAGGGAAGCCCCATGAAGATTAGCTCCAAGTAGAAAATGTAGAGAGGACATATGCTTAAGGAACTGGTCTACAGAATAATTATTCTTCTCATTGAAGTCATTAAAATGATAATCTTGAAAATATATAGTTAGGTAATGGAATGTAGTGGTTAAAGCATAGATTTCACAGGAGGATTGAACTAACTGGGTTACCATGAGCAAACTGCCTCATAGGATGTTAGTGAAGACAAATATAGTATTTCAAGTGACCTTGTTAGCACAGTAGCTTATACATATTAAGCCCTCTGTATAGTTTACCTGTTGTTATTATGATTATACCTTAGTCCATGGAACTGGTTAATATGACTCTTTTAGATGACAAGTCAGGTCCCTGAGCCTATATGATAGAAGAGAAGACCTGGGACTCCACTAAAACTGTTCCAGGGACAAAGCATTCTGTTTAAATCCCATGGAATTTCAGGAAACAGGATAATTTCAGAAAATAATGGGAGATAGAGGAGACAAAAGAATTATTGATAACTTGCATTTTCAAGTAAGATTGTTAAAATTAAACCATGCAAACAAAGCAAGCTACAAACAGAACAGACCCAACTGTCAACCATAAAAAGTTTCTTCTTGAACAGATTATGCCGATGACACCACCATTATGGCAGAAAGTGAAGAGGAACTCAAAAGCCTCTTGATGAAAGTGAAAGAGGAGAGTGAAAATGTTGGCTTAAAGCTCAACATTCAGAAAATGAAGATCATGGCATCTGGTCCCGTCACTTCATGGGAAATAGATGGGGAAACAGTGGAAATAATGTCAGACTTTATTTTTTTGGGCTCCAAAATCACTGCAGATGGTGATTGCAGCCATGAAATTAAAAGACGCTTACTCCTTGGAAGGACAGTTATGATCAACCTAGATAGCATATTCAAAAGCAGAGACATTACTTTGCCAACAAAGGTCCGTCTAGTCAAGGCTATGGTTTTTCCAGTGGTCATGTTGTGAGATTTGGACTGTGAAGAAGGCTGACCACCGAATAATTGATGCTTTTGAACTGTGGTGTTGAAGAAGACTCTTGAGAGTCCCTTGGCCTGCAAGGAGATCCAACCACTCCATTTTGAAGGAGATCAACCCTGGGATTTCTTTGGAAGGAATGATGCTAAAGCTGAAACTCCAGTACTTTGGCCACCTCA
>SJYF01001136.1:4901023-4911525 GCA_006410515.1 Procapra przewalskii
GTGGGGGGAAGAATATTAGAGTCAGAGACTCAGAGAAGAAAAAAGGTTTCTTGTGTTTGAGGATGAAAAAGGATCCCATGATGGTAAGACGATTTTGGTCATGAGGAAAGATGGTAACACTGAGGGCCATCATAATAAATTTTGTTGTTCAGTTGCTAAGTCATGTCTGACTCTTTGCAACCCCATCGACTGCAGCACTCCATGTTTCCCTGTCCCTCACCATCTCCTGGAGTTCACCCAAGTTCATGTCCATTGAATCAGTGATGCTATCCAACCATCTCACCCTCTGCTGCCCTCTTCTCCTTTTGCCTTCAAACTTGCCTAGCATCAACGTCTTTTCCAATAAGTCAGCTCTTCTTATCAGGTAGCCGAATTATTGCAGCTTCAGCTTTAGCATCAGTCCTTCCAATAGGTATTCAGGGTTGACTTCCCTTAGGATTGACTAGTTTGATATCTTTGCTATCCAAGGGAGTCTCAAGAGTCTTCAACAACACAATTGAAAAGTATCAAATTCTTTGGCACTCAGTCTCCATAGCTTTGACTATATGGACCTTTGTCAGCATAGCGATGTTTTTGCTTTTTAATAAGCAGTCTAGGTTTGTCATAGCCTTCCATCTAAGAAGAAAGTATCTTCTAATTTCATGGCTGCAGTTATCATCTGCAGTGATTTTGGAGCCCAAGAAGAGAAAATCTGTCACTGCTTCCACTTTCCCCCCATCTATTTGGCATTAAGTAATGGGACCAGAGGCCATGATCTGAGTCTTTTGAATGTTTGTTTTTTAAGCCAGCTTTCTCACTCTCCTGTTTCACCTTCATCAAGATGTTCTTTAGTTCTTCGCTTTCTGCCATAAGGATGGTATCATCTTCTTATCTGAGGTTATTGATATTTCTCCTGGCAATCTTGATTCCAGCTTGTAACTCATGCAACCCAGCATCTCACATGATATTCTCTGCATATAAGTTAAATAAACAGGGTGACAATATACAGCCTTGAAGTACTCCTTTCCCAATTTTGAACCCATCAGTTGTTCCATGTAAGGTTCTAACTGTTGCTTCCTGACCTGCATACACATTTCTCAGGAGGGAGGTAAGGTGGTCTGGTATTCCAAGCTCTTGAAGAATTTTCCACAGTTTGTTGTGATACACATAATCAAAGATTTTAGCATAGTCAATGAAACAGAAGTAAATATTTTGATGGAATTTCCTTGCTTTCTCTATGATCCAATGAATGTTGACAGTTTGATCTCTGGTTTTTCTGCCTTTTCTAAAACCAGGTTGTATATCTGGAAGTTCTGTTGAAGACTTGCTTGAAGGATTTTGAATATAACCTTATTAGCATAGAAAGTGATCACAATTGTATGGTAATTTGAACATTCTTTGGCATTGCCCTTCTTTGGTGTTGAGATGAAACTGACCTTCTCCAGTTCTGAGGCCACTGCTGGGTTTTCCAAATTTGCTGACATATTGAGTGCAGCACTTTTAGTATTTTAAATAGCTCGCTGGAATTCCATCACCTCCACTAGCTTTACTGGTAGGAATGCTTCTTAAGGCCCACTTGAATTCACACTCCAGGATATCTGGCTCTAAGTGAGTGACCATACTATCATGATAATCAGGGTCATTAAGAGGGGTTGATGAAAAAAGTTTTTAGATTTCATTTGAGATAAGATATTTTGGAGCAACCAAAAAGAAAAAGCATGTTAGGGCAGTGATAGGATCTGATTTTCTTATATAAATGATCATTCTGACTGCTATATGAAAAACAGACTTTATGATAGTCTCTCTTTCTATAAATGTATATGTATATATGCACATATATGCATATAGCCCTTCCTGGTGCTCAGACAGTAGACAGTAAAAAGTCTGCCTGCAATGCAGGAGACCCAAGTTCGATCACTGATTTGCAAAGATCCCCTGGGGAAGCATTTGTCTACCCACTCCAGGATTCTTCTTTGGAGAATTCTATGGACAGATGAGCCTGCTAGGCTACAGTGCATGGGGTCACAGAGTCTGACACGACTGAGTGACTTTCCTTTTCTTTTTCCATATATGTATACACACATGCATATATACATATTTATATATAAACATACATGTCCTTATTTTATGTAGAAGTAACAGCTTATGGTTTGGGGGGATGAGTTGGGAGAACCTTAATACTTATTGCTTCATAAAAAAATAAGAAACACATTCTGAATATTAATAGGAAAAGATGGGGAAGGCAGAATTTCTGGAGCCAGGTTATATACAAAACCAAGATAGAATTTTCCTCCAACAGGTATTATTAAAAGCTCTTAAATTTTTTGATCTTATTTGTTTTTTTATCACCAGAGGTGACAATATTAGCACTGCTTAGAAAATAATCTGTCTACACACATGTATGTGTTTACAAAAGCCATTGGTTTCTAGCATATGAATATTAATTGACATCTTTGAAAAGAGCTCAAAGGAAGAAAAAAGAGCCACAGAGAATATAGTCATGCAATCTTGTTTTGGATGAGTTAATAAACTGGAAGCTGAAATTAAAACCTAGGCTGAAAATGACCTGGTCAAGGAAATACTTATGAGATCTTCTGATAAACTCTGACAAAGATGGTATTAAGAGAAAGATCCTTTACAATGAAAAGACTTTAAAAGTTGTAAAATATAAATTCAATGTTTTTCCTACTGTCAGTAAACAAATCAATATATATGTCTTCTTTCATAAATACATAATTCTAGCAGTTCAATGTTATGGCCATTTCTCATGAAGCCATGTTTTGATTTGATAACATAATTACAGTAGAACGAAAGCTCCTTGTTGATGCTGAGACCTCGTTTAAACATCTACAAGCTCCCTGTTTAGAATGAACCTTGTTCTTGACCTAAATGCTGCAAGGTTATTGATATCTATCCTAGAAGTCTCACTAATCTATTTACTGAAATTTCACTATCCCAAACTGTCATAGACACAATCACTCCCACTCCCATTCTTACTCCAAGTTAGTGACTCATATCTGGAAAAAATGTCATGTTCTTCTTTTTAGGCCATGGAATAAAAAGAAAACTAACTAATATGGAAGTAAATTGGCTAATTGCTAATGTCTGAAAATGTTCAGCCGATATTGGGAGCTTTCAGCCAGTGCAGTGATGAGGGCAGACCACTCTAGTAGCTGTCAGTGGTTTTCTGTTTTCCTCTGATGTTGAAGGTGGGGAGCCTGTTGTCTCTAGGATGAAGTGAAGTCTCTCACTTCATCGTGTCTGACTCTTTGCAACTGCACGGACCGTAGCCTACCAGGCTCCTCCATCCATGGAATTTTCCAGGCAAGAATACTGGAGTGGGTTGCCATTTCCTTCTCCAGGAGATCTTCCTCACCCAGGGACTGAACCCGGGTCTCCTGCTTTGTAGGCAGACACTTTACCATCTGAGCCATCAGGAAGTCCTAGATCTAGAATAGGCAACAGTAATTGACAGTCTTGGGATTTATTTATGGATTAATTAGAGAAACTAATGAATATCTTCTATGTTCCAGGTACTATACAGAATGAGTGAAATATATTTTTGACTCTGCTCTGGTGTCTAATCATCTTTCATTTGGTTTTCCACCACGTTAGATATACCATGCTTACTTTTTCAAAATTTATATGTTCTCAAACAGTACCATGAAATTATATCTCCCTCCAAGGCTTCTGTTTGACTTTTGCTTGGTCATTTGGAATTCATAAAAATTGCTGTTGCATTTGAATAGCATATTTCCTATTGTTTTAGGCAGAGTGATTTATAGCAGTGTGTAGGAAGATTCAATTTTTGACATGCTTAACACTGATGAATTAGGTCACATATTTTTCAGTCACAGGTTTCTGGCCAAGGTTCTTCTGAAGTGAAGCCCAGGTTCTCTCTGAGGAGACTGGAGAGGAAAAAACAGGTGAATTAAATAGTGACATCCTCAGACTAGAAAAGCTTCTACCTACCTCTTGGCTGTGTCATCTCTATGCTATTTTGCCTCAATGCACAACTGGTCCACATTTTTATCAGTTCATGAATGACTGTCCCTGGATTCTTGGAGTAGCTTAACAACTTCACTTACTTTTCCAGGGAAAGAAGACAACTATGGATCTTTCTCTTAAAGATTTTACTGGTCTCTTCCCTCTCTGCCTCAGTATGGCTCGGAATAGCCCATGGTAATTTTGTCAACCTTCTAGGAGGGGACACATCCCCAGATTCTCTTGACCAAAGTCAAAGATGTTCCTTGAATTCATGTATCAGAAATCACATATTGAAGAGCTGCCAGTGGATCCTTTTGCAGGAGGTATAAAAAGCCCTGTGATATCATAAAAACTTCCTCTTTTCTTGTTTTCCACTACCCATCCTAGGAGGTTAGCCTGTGTTTTTTTAAATTTTATTGGAGTATAATTGATTTACAATAGTTTCAAGTGTACAGCAGAATGAATCAGTTATATATGTATATGTCCATTCATTTCCAGATCCTTTTCTAATATAGCTTATTCAGTTCAGTTCAGTTCAGTCACTCAGTCGTGTCCAACTTTTTGTG
The DNA here is from genome assembly GCA_006410515.1 of Procapra przewalskii. Classification (NCBI taxonomy): domain Eukaryota; kingdom Metazoa; phylum Chordata; class Mammalia; order Artiodactyla; family Bovidae; genus Procapra; species Procapra przewalskii. The sequence continues at coordinate 4,905,556 of SJYF01001136.1, forward strand.
ACCCCATGAATCGCAGCACGCCAGGCCTCCTTGGCCATCACCAACTTCCGGAGTTCACTCAAACTCACGTCCATCGAGTCATTGATGCCATCCAGCCATCTCATCCTCGGTCGTCCCTTTCTCCTCCTGCCCCCAATCCCTCCCAGCACCAGAGTCTTTTCCAATGAGTCAACTCTTCATATGAGGTGGCCAAAGTACTGGAGTTTCAGCTTTAGCATCATTCCTTCCAAAGAAATCCCAGGGTTGATCTCCTTTAGAATGGACTGGTTGGATCTCCTTCATTACAGAATATCAAACTATTTGATATTTATATATGATATTTATATATCATAATATGTATATGTTAATCCCAATCTCCTAATTTATGCCCCCTACTTTTCCCCTATGGCAACTGTAGTTTTGATTTTGAGATATGTGAGTCTATTTCTATTTTGTAAAAGCTTATTTGTATAATTTTTATTAGATTCCACATATAAGCAATATCATATGATATTTGCCTTTGTCTGACTTCACTTAGTATGATAATATCTAGGTCCATCTATGTTGCTGCAAATGACATTAGTTCATCCTTTTTAATGGCTGAGTAATATTTAATTTTATGTATATACCACATCTTTTTATCCCTTCATTCTTAAATGGACTTTTAGTTTACTTCCATGACATTGTGCTACTATGAACATTGGAATGCATGTATCTTTTTGAATTACAATTTTATCCAGATATATGCCCAGGAGTGGGATTGCTGGATTATATGGTAGTTCTGTCCTTCCTGACACACAGCTCTCTTTTTCATGACCTCCTCAACTCAGAGTTCCAGAAGCCCCATATTTACATAGATTCTGGTAGCAAGTTAATGATAATTTCTTCTTCTTATTATTTTTTTAAATTTTATTTTTCCTACATTACAATACTGTATTTGTTTTGCCATACATTGACATGAATTTGCCACAGGTATACATGATCTCCCAATGCCGAAGCCCCCTCCCACTTTCTATAAAGAAAAATTTGAGTGCTTTGGGATCACCTGGGGTGTCTTTTAAGAACTGAAGATTCTTATCATCTCTGATGGATCATTCATTATCTCTGCTGGATCACTACCACCAGAGATAATGATTCCATAAATCTGGGATAGGTTCCATAAAATAATGTAGTAATAATGCTCGTTATGGTGCATGTGGCCTTGAGTTCACCCTTGAGGAAGATTGCACTGTGATGACAAACACTAGCTTGTGAATTGACAAACCTGATTGGATTTCTAGCCCTACAGTTTAGTAAGAGCATAACTTTGAAGCTGTTAATTTACTAACCAAAATTTGTAATCCAGCTTTCTTACTTCTCATTGATGTTTAATGCTATTTAATTTCACCAAGTCCCTGAGGACACACAGTATAGATACAAGAATCACGTCGTTCTAGGGAAACTTAAAAGTGAAGCGTCCACAAGAAGAGGTACACAGTTGCCCAGACTGCCTAACTTTCTGCAGATATATAGCGGGGCTGGAGCTTGCTGGACCCACTGTGGCTGGCTTCCAGGGAAGGAGCTCCATGGTCTATTGCTCTCCCTTTAATGGGATGAGGGCTAGAAAGGCCTTGACAGTGAGTGGCATGATGCTTTGTGAGCTCGCCTGGTATTTTATGTAAGTTACAAAGTAATAACAGCTTAGATGCCACTGTTTAGGTGAGTGATGGGAAATGCCACCTGCTTAAGACCTCAAGACCTAGGGTACACCTCTAGGAAAATGCAGCTTCTCCTTCTTGGGTGAGGGCAGTGTTTCTAGCTTCTTCTAACACATTTCTGGGCAATTTAGAGACAATTCTCAGGAAACTTTGCAGGTAGACACCACATTATGTCACAGGGCTTCTGAGAACACTGGATGGGACAATATATGATGAAACAACTTAATTTGGTTATGATCCACAATAAAAATTGTTTATGCTTTATCCCTTTCCTGTATCCTACAGGGCCTGGGACACTTAAAAGCTTCATGTTTTATATTCTTGTGTTCCAAATTGGCTAATTGGTTATATTATGATTGTTGTTGTTGATGTTTTTGTTATTATTAATCCTATTAATCTGAGTTGAAACCTTATTGTAGATTCTGTTTTTCTTCTCCTGAGGGAAGTTTAGTCTAAGCAAGAATAATTTTTTCTTCCTCTGAAGCTTAGGTTGAAGTCCATTATAATCCTAACAATTTGCCATAGAGTTTTCCACATTTAAATTGTTAGAAGCATTATATGAGTAGCTGAATTGCTAAACTGCCTTCCTAAGGAAAGAAAAGACTGAAATTCACAAATTTTGATTATTTAAAATATTGCTATTTGAAGGATTTGCTCTGAAATTATTTTAATATAATCATGTATTCCATTAGTATGTGTAAAGCTTTATACATGAGGCTTTGTGAGCTCACATGGAATTATATAAAATGAATAATATTAAATGAATACTGTTCATAATATTGTGAGTTCAAGTTTAAATAATATTGTAAACCATTATATACACACATATGAATGCACTGTATAAATGTATCTGCTGAGATATGGAATGTGTCACTTTGCCAGAGTATAACTTTGTACAAGTTATTGTTTAAGCTGTATATCTCTTATTATTGAAAAAAAATCTCAGCAAACATGAACTATCTCTCATTATATGTATATACAAAAATGCCTCCTATAAACAGAAACTCAAAGTTCGTTAAGTATGCAGATGATAACCATTGTTTGTGATTTGGACATTTTCATTATCTAGAAAGAATCTATGAACAGGGAATGTTGAAGAATTTAGTATCCACTGATAACGCTAGATGATTATAGCACAGGTCCTATATTAGAAGATGTTTTAATTTTGGCTCTTGAATATCTCTCTATTGTTTACAAGACCACAGTCAAAATTTCTCAAAACATTCTGAAAGCTCACCTATTTTGTCACAGAGAGAGGCTCATTCAACATTTTAGGGGAATTACCAAGGGCTGCATTCATTTGAACCCACTGACCCATCTCAGAAAACACTAAATCCTGATAAAGGAAAAACAGGAACAGGAATGAAGGGAGAATTTCTGTACTGGGAAAGAGCATGATAGATCAACCCCTTCGTCTTCCACCATCATAAAGAATCAGGGTTCTGTTTATATCCTTTGCAAATAGAGAACAGGAGAATCTCAAGACATCAAACTCATTCCAATGGAATCATCCCAAAATGTAGTCCCAATGCTTCTACTCTCTTACCTCTCCAATTTATTCCTTATTTGGTCATTAGTTTCCTAAAACACAAGTCTGACCATTTTTTTTTTTAAATCATAAACATTCCCTGCATTCTATTTTTTCCAGAATATAAATTTACATGAAACAGCATAGAATTCATTCCCTTCAACCCCACTTTCTGCCACGACACTTCACATTCCTTCCACTCTGGTGCAAGGGAACCACTTACTTGTCCAAACACCTCACACACTTTCATACTTAGTGTCTTGTGTAGTGTTCTTTCAGCTCACAACTGAATCCTCAGTTCCTAACAGCACTAGTGTGACTGGTGCCACGTGTGTGTTCAGTTGCTAAGTTGTGCTTGACTCTGTGACCCCATGAACTGTAGCATGCCAGGATTCTCTGTGCTTCTCTATCTCCTGGAGTTTGGTCAAATTCCTGTCCATTGAGTTGGTGATGCTATCTAACCATCTCATCCTCTGCCACACCCTTTTCCTTTTGCCTTCAATCTTTCCCAGCATCAAAGATTTTCCAGTGAGTCAGCTCTTCGTATCAGGTGGTCAAAGCATTGAAGCTTCAGTTATAGCATGAGTCCTTCCAATGAATATTCAGGGTTGATTTCCTTTACGATTGACTGTTTTGATCTCCTTGCAGTCTAGGCGCTACATAGAGAAGAAAAAAATGAGAACAAAGGAAAACGAGACAATAAAACAGGCAAGTCTATTATATAGATTTCATTCCTTAAAGAACTCAAGAGTGACACATTGCCCAGACTTTGAAGAGAAAAGTAGGCAAAATTTGAGAGAATATACACTACTGTCTTATTTGCTCACTTGTTTATATAGGCTGCTTTCTGGGTCTAGTTCATTTTGAAAATGTGGTGATTAAGCGTTATTTTATTGATGTTCAGTAGGTATCACTACGTAGTGGAAAAAGCTTGAGTTCTAGAGTCAGCTCTACAGTCAACAGTCAGTAAACTGTTGGTTTTAGATTAAACTGTTAGTTTCTCTGTTAAGTTGCTGTGTGACTTCAGAATCAATTTGAGTCTCAGTTCCCTCATCTAACACAAACATAGTGATAGCTACCCCAAGATTAGAATAATGCATAGCAAGTATACATGAACCCCACCATTCTTTATTAGTAATAGTAATTATAGCAATATGAAGTTAACATACAATTTATTGAACATCCATAAATGTACTTAACTTTTGCAGTGTGTTTTTCTTAAAGTCTCTAACGAGCACTGTTCTCTTTCCCTCCCTCCTCTCTTTCTCTCTCTCTTTCTCCATGCACACACACATAAATACCTGCCATATACAAAAACTAAATATTAAGTTTGTTAAATATCCAGAGTATCATTTGTGACTTAGACATTTTCAATATCCAGAAAGAATCAGTGAGCAGGGAATGTTGAACAATTTAATCTCCACCTGCCACCTTTACCTCCCAGTAACCCTGTCTCCACACTGACCCTCAGTAGAGCCTTGAACATTTATATATCTCAAATGCAATACAACACAACACAATGCAAGACAATGAGTACAGTCATTATACCCAAGATCTAATCTATCTACCAAAGATTTTTCACATCACTTAAGGTGCTGATTGACATTTATGAGGATATTAATATAAGCTTGAATAAACTGATAATAAAATGCTACTATGACTAAAATTGTTTGGTGAGGAAATCTAGCTCACAGAAACATTTAAAACTTGGTAGCAACTGTAACTGAAACCTGTTAGGGAAACACCCTTTTTCTCATTTGACATTTTGAAGACCATTGGCCTTTATCTCCTTTGCAACGGTATCCTGGTTTTACGTATTTTCTCATTCAATTTCCAGCTTGTTTTTCATCCCCCTAATTCTGGAGGACAGAAGACCCCTGTCCCGGTTTCCCTGTTTCTCCTTGTCAACTGTCTTGTCAGAGCAGCAGAAACATTGGTTTAGAGGCTGAGGGCAGGGTGTGAGCAGTTGGTGGTGTGCAGCCTTTGTAATGTTTGCATATTTCCCTAAGAAGGAAAAAAACGGATGAAATTTTTGAGTGAGGAAAATGAGGGCAAGTCAGGATCTACATGAGAGAAGAAAGGTAAGGAAGGACTGGGAGGGGTGGCTGAGACAGAAAATTGCCACCAAATGATCCCAAGAAGGACCCCATGGTGATGGAAAAGGACTTGTTAAACAAGCTTTCTATACCCTGAGCAGGTCCCTGGTGGCTCAGCAATGAAGAATCCGCCTGCAATGCATGAGACTGTGGGTCCCATCCCTAGGATGGGAAGATCCCCTGAAGGAGAGCATGGCAACCCACTCCAATACTCTTGCCTGGAGAATCCCATGGACAGAGGAGCCTGGTGGGCTACAGTCCACAGAGTCACAAATGCATACAATGAAGAGTCCAGCCTTTTTTATTTAAAAGCAATAATGTAATTCCTGCCTGCAGGAATAGACTCTTAATTTATGACCACAAAACTTGCCTACAAAATCAGTAGCTACACACACGGTTTTGGAGCCTCAGTCCATGCAGTAGTAGTTTCTGGTTGTCAACAGGCCCCACCCTCTCTGACCCCAGCTTTCCCCCCAAGTCTTTAGAGCACTTTGAAACTATGAAAAAAAATTAATTCCAATAAAAAGAAGCTACCTAGCAGAAAGCAGGCAGCACTCTGATCACTGTCCCCTTTCCTGTCTTGAACCCCCTAGTTTCTGGGGCCCAGAGTGAAGGCTGCTACCCTACAGGTGCTCCTGGTTCCTGTCATTCCTCCCCTGCCCTCACCATC
>SJYF01001136.1:4935193-4945886 GCA_006410515.1 Procapra przewalskii
CCTCCCCATACCATCCCTCTGGGTCATCCCAGTGCACTAGCCCCAAGCATCCAGTATCATGCATCAAACCTGGACTGGCAATTTGTTTCATATATGATATTATACATGTTTCAATGTCATTCTCCCAAATCATCCCACCCTCTCCCTCTCCCACAAGTGGGAATGCAAACTAGTACAGTCACTATGGAGAACAGTGTGGAGATTCATTTAAAAACTGGAAATAGAACTGCCTTATGACCCAGCAGCCCACTGCTGGGCATACACACCGAGGAAACCAGAATTGAAAGAGACACGTGTACCCTAATGTTCATCACAGCACTGTTTATAATAACCAGGACATGGAAGCAACCTAGATGTCCATCAGCAGATGAATGGATAAGAAAGCTGTGGTACATATACATAATGGAGTATTACTCAGCCATTAAAAAGAATACATTTGAATCAGTTATAATGAGGTGGATGAAACTGGGGCCTATTATACAAAGTGAAGTAAGCCAGAAAGAAAAACACCAATACAGTATACTAATGCACATATATCAAATTTAGAAAGATGGTAACGATAACCCTGTATGCAAGACAGCAAAAGAGACACAGATGTATAGATCAGTCTTTTGGAAGAAATATTTATTGATGAAAGAAATGGTGATTTTATTAATTTCTTCCTGAAGATATTTTATTCTTTAAAATTTCAACTCTTAAAGGTTATAGTATCAGGAAAAGATAAAACTTAATCAGATATCATGTTGAAAAGAAAGTCGCTCAGTCATGTCTGACTCTTTGTGACCCCATGGACTGTAGCCTGCCAGGCTCCTCTGTCCATGGAATTCTCCAGGCAAGAATACTGGAGTGGGTAGTCATTCCTTTCTCCAGGGGATCTTCCCAACTCCAGGATAGAACCCAGGTCTCCTGCATTATGGGCAGATTCTTTACCATCTGAGTCAATATCTTTGATAACAAGTTTGAGCAAGATCTTGAAAGAAATGGAACTAGAGACATGCCCTGGTCAGGACTGAGTAGAGAGAGGAAAAAAAAAAAAATTAAGGGGGAATGAAGATAGTAGAGAAAACCTGGCTCTAGGACCCTGCTCTGATCTGTTAGGGAATAATGTGCATGCTAGGCAGCTTCAGTCTTGTCTGACTTTTTGCAAATGTATGGACCATAGTCTGCCAGGCTCCACTGTCCTTGGGATTTCCCAGGTAAGAATACTGAAGTGGGTTACCCTGCCCTTCTATGGAATCAGTTCAGTTCAGTTCAGTTACTCAGTCATGTCCAACTCTTTGCAACCCCATGGACTACAGTATGCCAGGCTTCCCTGTCCATCACCAACTTCCAGAGCCTGCTCAAACTTATGCCCATTGAGTCAGTGATGCTATCCAATCATGTCATCCTCTGTCATCCCCTTCTTCTCCCGCCTTCAATCTTTCCTAGCATCAGGGTCTTTACCAATTAGTCATTCTTTGAATCAGGTGGCCAAAGTATTGGAGTTTCAGTTTTAGCATCAGTCCTTCCAATGAATATTCAGGACTAATTTCCTTTAGGATGGACTGGTTGGATCTCCTTGCAGGCCAAGGGACTCTCAAGAGTCTTCTCCAACACCACAGTTCAAAACCATCAATTCTTCAGTGCTCAGCTTTCTTCACAGTCCAACTCTCACATCCATACATCACTACTGGAAAAACCACAGCTGACTAGATGGACCTTTTTTGGCAAAGTAATGCCTCTGTTTTTTAATATGCTGTCTAGGTTAGTCATAGCTTTTTTTTCCAAGGAACATGCATCTTTTAATTTCATGGCTGCAGTCACCATTTGCAGTGATTTGGGAGCCCCCAAAATAGTCTGTCACTGTTTTCATTGCTTCCCAATCTATTTACCATGAAGCGATGGGACCAGATGCCATGATCTTTGTTTTCTGAATGTTGAGTTTTAAACCAACTTTTTGACTCTCCTCTTTCAATTTCATCAAGAGGCTCTTTAGTTCTTCTTTGCTTTCTACCATAAGGGTGATATTATCTGCATATCTGAAGTTATTGATATTTCTCCTGGAAATCTTGATTCCAGCTTGTGCTTCATCCAGTCCAGCATTTGTCATGATGTACTCCTCATATAAGTTAAATAAGCAGGGTGACAATATACCACCTTCATGTACTCCTTTCCCAATTTGGAACCAGTCTGTTGTTCCATGTCCAGTTCTAACTATTGCTTCCTGACCTGCACACGGATTACTCAGGAGGCAGGTCAGGTGGTCTTGTATTCCTATCTTTTTAAGAATTTTCCAGTTTCTTGTGATCCACACAAAGTCTTTGGTATATGGAACAATATAACATATTATTATTATTTCTAAGATGTGGCTCATCCTAGGCCTCAACTTTGACAGGAATAATTTTGCTAACTTTTTCAACATGATTTAATTCAATGAAAATGTGGATATGTCATAAGTGCTTGTTAATGAATAGATATTCGTTTTTCCTTAGCTGTGTTCTAAGCAATGTGCTAGCTGTTGAGGGTAAAAGTATGAATAATGATAGTCAGCATTTAGTTGGGGTATGATCAGTTAAATAATAAGAAACAAACACATACAGGGAGACCATAGGATAAGAGGCATAAGCTTGCTTGGTAGAGTTAAAAGATCTGTGAAGCAGGTATGGCTTGAAGTAAGACTTGAAAGGTGAGTAGCATGAGTTTGTCAATCATCACCCCTTTCTGGACATTTTTTGTTGTTGTTGTTATGTGGATTCTGACAGTTCGTCATCCCATCTTCCTATAATGACCCAGAAAAGCTCCATAGAACAATTCAGAAGATTCAAAAGTAACTCATATATCCAGTCATTCTTTCACAAACATTTACTGAGTGCTTCAGTTCAGTTCAGTTGCTCAGTCATGTCTGACTCTCTGTGACCCCATGAATCGCAGCACTCCAGGCTTCGCTGTCCGTCACCAACCCCTGGAGTTCACTCAAACTCATGTCCATTAAGTCGGTGATGTCATCCAGGCATCTCATCCTCTGTTGTCCCCTTCTCCTCCTGCCCCCAATCCCTCCCAGCATCAGAGTCTTTTCCAATGAGTCAATTCTTTCCATGAGGTGGCCAAAGTATTGGAGTTTCAGCTTCAGCATCAGTCCTTCCAATGAACATCCAGGACTAATTTCCTTTAGAATGGACTGGTTAGATCTCCTTTCAGTTGGAGCGCTTACTTTAGGTCAAACACTGGACACTAGAAATATCAACTTAAATAATTCATGAACACTGCCCTCAGAAGACTTGTACTCTATAGCTATAATTTTCCAACTTTGGGGCACTTCAGAATCACCTGGAGTGCTTGGTAAAACACAAGTTCACTGGTCCCAGTCCAAGAGTTGTTGATTCACTAGGTCTGGGGTAGGGCTCAATAAGTTGCATTTAAAGCAAATTCCTAGGTAATGAGGTGTTACTAGACTGAAGACCACTTTGAAAACCATAGATTCTGGGAGAATGGGTCAGTTAAACAGATCAGTGTGATGGGTACATGAAGGAGCAGGTAAGATTTGGGACAGCCCCATCTGGGATGTGGAAGTAAAAGTCACACTACAGCAAACCATCTTTGCTCTACTTCCTTTGGAATTGATTCTTTGCTGATGAACTACAGGCTTCTTTGTGATATATCTTACATAGCAGTATCAAAACCACAACCCAACAGGTTCCCTTATCCAAGGAACATTTATGTTCGCTGACAATACTCAGAGTCACTACTATAAACTAAGTACATCTGGATTTTGAATTATTTTACTGAAAGAAAAAAACACTTAATTCACAATGATTGAAGACAATTAAAATACAGCATAAAACACTTTGTAAAATCTACAGATTACCAAGAATTTAAGTGGATAGTAGAGTTGGGAAGAATGACTCATTTATACCCTTACAGTGAATGAAAAGAGTTCAAATAAGATCCTGCAACCAGTTAACCTTTAATGAATCAATGTTGTTCCGTGAGTTTCAAAACAGTCAAAAATGTTTCTTCAGCTACTTCTGTGTGTAGCATGGTATGATACAATGAAAAGAAAAACAGTTTGAGAGGTGGCCAATGGCCTCAAATAAATTGCAATATATAGTTAGACAAAAGGGTCAGGTTGCATCCATTCATGTATTTATTTTGCCTCTACTGTGTTATATTCTGGGAAAATGAAATTAAACTGTAGAATTTAAAAGGTTTTATATTTCATATTTTAGTGAAGGAGGCAGTAATTTGTGAAACAATAAAGATATGTTGAGTGAGGTGTAGTGATTGCTCGAGGATGAAGTGGTAACAGTGACATAGATCGGCAAAAATCTGAGGATGGAATAAGGCATTCATTGGATCCTAATGGAAACTGGACAGGGGGATGAGTTTGTTGCACAAGGGGACAGTCAGGGGAGGGGCCTGTTTGCTCCTGCAGAGAAGTCTGACATGGTATGTGATGGCCAGGACACGTGAGTAGCTCAGTATAGAGAAGCAGGCAAGGGGAGATAGGCAAGGAGTCTGAATGCTGTTTTTAATGTTTTAATTTTTGAAAATTGAGTTATGTTTGCCATACAACACTGTGTAAGTTCAAGTTTGTTATAGTAAATGACAAATATTTATTATCTCACAGTTTCTGTGGGGTGAGAATCCAGGCACGGACTATCTCTTTGCCCCTGAACCTAGATCCTTCACAAGATTGCATGCATCAAGGTGCCAGCAGGCACTGTAGTCTCTTTGGAGGCTGGACCTGTGAAGGATCTACTTCCAAGCTTATTCACATAGTGTTGGAAGGATTCAGTTCCTCCTGTGCTTCTGGACTGAGGGCCTCAGTTCTCTGATGACCATTGGCCAGAGACCCCTGTCCATTCCTTGCCATGTGAGCCTCTCCAAGGGCAGCTCACACATGGCAGCTGGCTTCTATCAGAGCCAGCAAGAGAAACAGAGGGTGTCCCTAGCCTAAGCCATAGTGTTTTCGTAACCTGGACCTAGTTTGAAATCTTATAACTTATGCTGTGTTTTATTAATTAACAGCAAGTCAGCAAGCCTAGTGCACAATCAAAGGAAGGGGAGAAGATGAGGATGTATATTCCAGGATGTGAGGACCACTGGGGCCACCTGAAGGTTACAACAATATGGATTCTTACCTTATTCACAAGATTTGCTACAATCTACTGGCCAAAAACTAAGGAGCTGTTTTGACAAATGTTCTGGATCTCTGTGAAAACTCATGGGAGGAGAGTTGAGGAGGTGGGGTCCCAGATACTCTTAGCCAGGCCCTCCACCCACTTGGCTGTCTCCTGAAATAAACATGTCAGCAGGGAAGGAAATGAGCATCATGCATCTGAGGCACAGTGCCTGCTGAAGGATTCTAAAAGTCAGCTCCATCAGAGATTCATTGAGGTTCTATTAATCTTGCAGGAAAGCCACAGGGTCTGGCTTTTAACAGAGGAAAAGGTGAGCCACAGCTGTCTTGCAAAGCAGAAGGATGTCTCCTCCCACTCTGGCTCCCTCATTGACATTCTACATAAACTTGCATTAGTCACAGTGCATTAGTTTGTCTTAATTTTGCATTTGTGTCTTTCAGCTCCTACTAATTCCTGAAAGGATAAAGGAGACACAGAGTTAATATGAGATCCTCTATTGAGAATTAAATGGGTTTGCTGGGGCTTCTTAAGAAGTCTTTGTCAACCATGGTAACTGATTCTTTGGGGTTTCTGGACTCTAAGAGTCTGTCTAAGCTTTCAGTCTTAACCTGTTATATAGGTAGAAGGGACATAGTTCAGTGTGCAAAATTGAGGTGACATTCAAGAGCACCTCCTAAACTCTTGGCAATCAGTATTCAAGGAGCACTTAGGACGTTATTTCAGTTAACTCCTGCAAACACTATGCATGTGTGCATACATATGTATGCTTCACTCATGTCCAATTCTTTGCTCCCCCCAGGACTATAGCCCACCAGGCCTCTCTGGCCATATGATTCTCCAGGCAAGAATACTGGAATGGGTTGCCATACCATCTTCCCAACCCAAAGACTGAACCCCTGTCTCTTATGTCTCCTGCCTTGGCAAATGGGTTATTTACCACTAGTGCCACTGAGAAGCTCCAAACACTAGGAATAGCCAGTTATTATCATCAGTTGGCAAATGACAAAAGTGAAATTTGGGGAAGTTAGGTCACTGGCTCAAGGCTATTCTGGCCACAGGCATGGTCCAAGGTCTTGCTTCTTCCAAGGAGCAAGCATCTTATAATTCCATGGCTTCAGTCACCATCTGCAATGATTTTGGAGCCCAAATAGATAAAGTCTCTCACTGTTTCCATTGTTTCCCCATCTATTTGCCATGAAGTGATGGGACCAGATGCCATCTGTTGACTAGATGACTCGATATTTCTGAATGTCGAGTTTTAAGCCAGCTTTTTCACTCTCTTCTTTCATATTCATCAAGATGCTCTAGTTCCACTGCTTTCTTCCATAAGGGTGGTGTCATCTGTTTATCTGAGGTTATTGATATTTCTCCTGGCAGTCTTGATTCCAGCTTGTGCTTCATCTAGCCCAGTGTTTCTCATGATGTACTCCGCTTATAAGCTAAATAAACAGGGTGACAATATACAGCCTTGACGTACTCCTTTCCTAATTTAGAACCAGTCTGTTGTTCCATGTCCAATTCAAACTGTTGCTTCTTGACCTGCATACAAATTTCTCAAGAGGCAGGTAAGGTGGTCTGGTATTCCCATCTCTTGAAGAATCTTTCACAGTTTGTTGTGATCCACACAAAGGCTTTGGCATAGTCAATAAAGCATATGTAGATGTTTTTCTGGAATTCTCTTGCTTTTTTGATGATCCAGTGGATGTTAACAATTTGATCCCTGGTTCCTCTGACTTTTCTAAATCCAGCTTGAATATCTGAAAGTTCTTGGTTCACATACCATTGAAGCCAGGCTTGGAGAATTTTGAGCATTACTTTTCTAGAGTGTGAGATGAGTGCAATTGTGTAGTAGTTTGAACATTCTTTGGCATTGCCTTTCTTTGCGATTGCAATGAAAAGTGACCTTTTCAGTCCTGTGGCCACTGCTGAGTTTTCCAAATTTGCTGGCATATGGAGTGCATGGCATGCCTGAGTTCAAATCCTGGCTCCTTTTTCTACTATCTGTGCGACCTTGGTGAAGTTACTAAAACTCTGTGAACCTCAGTTTATTCATCTGTAAAATGGACCTAAAAGTGCCATTAATGTGTGGTTCCTAGGAAGAGCTGGTGTTTGACATGTAGAAGTTGCTTCCTTCTTTGGAATAAGGGACAGTTAAGCATTTAGTGCTTCTCTGAGGATTTGCCTGGATTCCTTCATCAAATGGAAGTTTACAAGCTATGTTCGCAAGTAGTCTTATATCTTTAATGGAAATAATTACATTCAAGTTCAGCTGTTAAGGTTTGTCTTTTTGTGAAGTATCACTAAAATTACTTTTCACTGAAATGTGTTCCCCAGACTATTTTCCCCTAAAGATGGCTGGGCATTGATACCTTCATGGCCAAGGTGCCAGTGGTCCATAGTGAAAGGGAAGGGCCATTGAGTCAGAAGCGGATAATCTCGTTATAGCCCACTTGAGATGGCCTGATCCCCGATGTTACTAAATGTTACTGAATTAAACAAGCAACCACTGTCCCATTTTAAATACATCTTTCCTGCAGTTAAAATTCTAAGGAAATTTGAAAAAAAAGTAGTCATATGAAGACTAAGAAGAAAGAACACAAAATCCAGCTACATGGTACATCTTAAAGTAAGTGTTTCAGGGACAAAAAAACTCAAATAACATCTGATATACAGATCCAACTAGGAGGAAACAGAGCGTCCCTTAGGTCTGTGAGCTCATTGAATGGACATTGATGGATTTGTTTTCCTTTCAGATTAAATTGAACTTCTGATGTGAAAGTAGTTTACAGGCTTCTGATCTTTAAAGCAACATTTTTTTTTCTCCCAATAACTAAATTTCTCTTGTTTAGGTGTTTTAGCTTTTTAACAGCTTGAAATGTGGCACATTGGAGTATTGGAAGATTCAGAAGAAATTATTTGCTTAAAAAATGTTGAGATAAACAGAATTTGGCTAACTTTACTTTCCCTCTGGTAAAGTGGTGTCTGGCAAATGGACTGTTCTAGGGGCTTGAATATTTTGGGCTCAAATGCCCAAAGATATGCAAAATAACATTTCAGCAATTTTTCATAGCTTGACAAGATAAATATTATCCGAACTGAATGTGAACGTTTGTGTAAATGAGGGCTGGCCTTTAACGATGGAGATAACGCCTAGGAGTGTTAAGTAGATGTCAGTGTTGGCTGTTAATTAGATAATGTCTGTACTGAGAACTCATTTTACCTTAGCATCTGTGGATGTAATCTAATCTTCAGCGTTAGCTGGTTTAGGAAAAGATATCTTATGCTAATTTATAGTTCAATAATTTTTAATTTCAGACATTGGCAAATAAAATATCTAGATATGGCAGAGACACCACATGAATGCAGAATAAATGCTATTGTTTATGTCTGACTGCTAGCTTTCCTTGTCATCTTTGATTACATGTTACACTTGTCAAAAACTAAGTAATCAACATTGGTTCCTCACTGCTCCATAAATTTTATACTTTATTTGGATTTCATCAGTTTTTTCATCAATGTCCTCTTGCTATTCCAGGATGAAGATCAGGTACCATGATGTGTTTAAGTGTATATCTCCCGAGTTTCTTCTATTTGTGGCGGTTTCTTAGTTATTACTTGCTTTTTGTGACTTTGGCAGTATTACTGTGTGCTAGCCAAGTATCCTGTGGAATTTCTCCCAGCTTGGGTATGTCTGATGTTTTTTCTCATGAATCAACTGAGGTGAAGGTCTTTCTGATCACAGTATATGATGGGGTCACAACAGCCACATGATATATCTGATGATGCTATTTCCCCCTTTTTTCCTTTTTTACTAAAAGATACTCTAAAACATGAAATACTAAAGAGTATATCAAATGACTTATTTTTGCATTCTAGGTAGGAGTGATTTGGAGTGAAAGGAGAGAGTTCCATTAAAAAATGCTCTGGATATACCTTAGCCCTTCTGCATATCTGAACTTGGAGTAAGTCAAACGAGGGAACATCTGGGTTATACCTTTTTTTTTTTAAAAAAAAAAAGTAGTTTTCTTTCTTGTTGTTATTATTGTTGATTTGTTTTTATTTCAGAATCATAAATTTAACTTTGCAATCCAGCTAAACTTGGAGGGGGATAAGGAAAATATGGAGCCTGAAGAACTGTAGCAAAAGCACAAAGATTATAGGATATTTCAAGCAGATAAGGGTAAGGGGTGCTCTCCTAGACTACAGAAGGAACGGTCTGGTGGCTAGGTAAAACACAAGTCAAATGTATTAGATTTTTCCACAGTCAGAAATGGTGATCGTGCTGGTCTTGCCATTCCTGGATCCAAAGCACTCCATGGCTTCTACAATATTCATGCCCTCTTTCACCTTGCCAAAGACCACATACTTGTCATCCAATCACTCAGTCTTGGCAGTGCAGATTAAAAATTGGGAACCCTTTGTGTTGGGGCCAGCATTTACCATGGACAAGGTGCCAGGACCTATATGCTTCAGGATAAAATTCTCATCATAAAATTTTTTGCCATAGATGGACTTGCCACCAGTACCATTATGGCATGTGAAGTCACCACCCTGGCACATAAATCCCAGAATTATTCTGTGAAAGCAGGAATCTTTATAACCAAATCCTTTCTCCCCAGTGCTCTGAGCATGAAAGTTTTCTGCTCTCTTTGGAACTTTGTCTGCAAACAGCTCGAAAGAGACATGGCCCAAGGACTCGCTGCTGACACCGATGTCAAAGAAGAAGATGAGGTTGACCATGGCTGGACAGCTCAAGAGAATCTGGGGTGGCAGCATCTGCAAGGCTTAAAATAGTTTTCTTTAGGAACTGTTAATGTATTGTTGTTGAACTCTGTGCTTGTAACTCTGCATGGACTGTGGCCAGTCAATAATATGTACTTAAAAGCTGCATTATTGCAAAATGAGTGTTTTATCCAGGTACTCATTCTCTTATTGTTATTTGCTTTTTAAACTTTGTTTTAGTCACTTAAAGAAAATCTTCTTAAGACATAATTTTCCTCAAATCCATTCCAAGTTGTTTCAGTTCAGTTCAGTTCAGTCGCTCAGTCGTGTCCGACTCTTTGTGACCCCATAAATCGCAGCACGCCAGGCCTCCCTCTCCATCACCAACACTCAGAGTTCACTCAGACTCATGTCCATCAAATCAGTGACGCCATCCAGCCATCTCATCCTCTGTCGTCCCCTTCTCCTCCTGCCCCCAATCCCTCCCAGCATTAGAGTCTTTTCCAATAAGTCAACTCTTCGCATGAGGTGGCCAAAGTACTGGAGTTTCAGCTTTAGCATCATTCCTTCCAAAGAAATCCCAGGGCTGATCTCCTTCAGAATGGACTGGTTGGATCTCCTTGTAGGCCAAGGGACTCTCAAGAGTCTTCAGCACCACAGTTCAAAAGCATCAATTCTTCAGCACTCAGCCTTCTTCACAGTCCAACTCTTACATCCATACATGACCAGAGGAAAAGCCATAGCCTTGACTAGACGGACCTTAGTCGGCAAAGTAATGCCTCTGCTTTTGAATATGCTATCTAGGTTGGTCATAACTTTCCTTCCAAGGAGTAAGCGTCTTTTAATTTCAT
>SJYF01001136.1:4946134-4960343 GCA_006410515.1 Procapra przewalskii
TTAGTTTACGATTGGATAAAGAAGATGTAGTATATGTATATGTATACGATGGAATATTACTCAGTCATTAAAAAGAATGAAAGAAGGCAATTTGCAGCAACATGGATGGACCTTGAGAGTGCCATACTGAGTGAAGTAAATCAGACAGAGAAACGTAAATATCATATGACTTCCTTTATATGTTTAATATAAAAAGAAATGATAGAAATGAATTTACTTACAAAACAAAAAGAGACTCACAGACTTAGAAAATGAACTCCTGTCTGCCAGGGGCAAGGGATAGTTAAGGACTTTCATAAGGTCATATACACACTGCTATGTTTAAAGTGGATAACCAGCAAAAAGCTATTACATAGCGCTTGGAACTCTGCTCAGTGTCATGTGCCATTGGATGGAAGAGGGGTTTAGGAGAGAATGGATACATGCAACTGTATGGCTGAGTCCCTTCACTGTTCACCTGAAACTATAACAACATTGTTAATTGGTCACTTCCCAAAACAAAATGTTTTTGGTATTAAAAAAATTTAAAAAAAGTTAAAAAAATTACCATTAAGAAATAATAACAAAAATTAAAAAAAGTCATAATTTTGGGCGTGCACTTATGTGGATATGAACTAGAGAGATGATTGTCATTTTTTAAAAAAAGTAAGATGAAAGGAAAATTTGGTAGAATCCAGTGATTATCTTCAAGGAGAGGATCACGAATGATTTTAAAGTATTAAGCATGTACCAGGTGAATGACAATGTCAATGATAATTAGGTCCAGATAGGAAGGTAAACTTGGATAATGACTCCATTTTACTTGGATTTCAGTTTCAAAAGATATTATTGTTCTTACTTATGGGGCCATCAAAGAAACAGTTGAAAATGTGGGACTGAATGTCATAAAGAAGGTCAGCGTTGAAGAGAGAGCCTGTTTGAAATGAAGTAGCATTAAATGGAAAAGTTATTTTAGAGATCTCTAAACATGGTGACTCCTTAATCTCTGCAATTTATTCAGTGGAACCAGCTTTCCACACCAGTCACTTCTTTGGCTGTCCCCATTGCAGCCTCTCATTACGACTTTGGGATAAAAGCAAACCAAGGTCAAGTATCAGATCCCTGAAGGGAGATAACCTGAGCCCTTTGTCTGATGAAATCTCTGCACCTGTCAGCTCACTTCCTCTTCAGTGAAATCCAAAGCAGCTTCTTCCCTTAATGTTCAAAATTCAGCACTTTGAACTGAGTCAGTTGCCTTGCTGCTGCTCATCTTGCCTCATCTCCAGTGATCCAGCAAACTGAACATTTGCTGGCAGCCCTGATCAACTCCTGGGATTTTAAGACCCTTGGCAGCTAGAGCTGTGTTTGATATTGCTCTTTATTTTTCAAAGTTCTTGACATGGAACAGGAAGTGTACCTCTCACATCACAGGAGGAAAACATGAGCTAGAGAGTCAGGTATCCTGGAGTTCAGAATCTTGCTCTGCCATTTACACTTGAGCACCTAGGGATGGTGCTTAATCCTGTGGAGCTGAAGATTCCCCCTCTGAAATTTTAGGGTAATAGTACACACTTCATAGAGAAGTCGTAAGCATCATGTGTGGCAACATATTAAAGCTCTTAGCACAGAGTTTGGGCATAATATTCACTTGATAAAAGATAAGAGTAACAGATGCCTACCGATGTAGCATTTACCAAGGTTTGGGTATTACACTAAGTAAATCTAACTTAACTCATCCATTTAATCCCCTATAACAACTTAATGAGCTCAGCAGATATTGTTACCCATTTCATAGGTGAGCAAACTGAAGATTGGTAAGCCGTCTTGCCTAAGGTCAGACAATTAGAGGTAGTAAAAAGTAGACATCTGGACTCTTAATCTTTGCTCTTAAACAATATCATATACCATTATTATGCATATAGCACACAATAATAATAATGATATGGGCTTCCCTGGTGGCTCAGAGGTTAAAGCGTCTGCCTCCAATGCGGGAGACCTGGGTTCGATACCTAGGTTGGGAAGATCCCCTGGAGAAGGAAATGGCAATCCACTCCAGTATTCTTGCCTGGAGAATCCCATGGACGGAGAAGCCTAGTAGGTTACGTCCACGGGGTTGCAAAGAGTCGGACACTACTGAGCGACTTCACCCTGACCTCAACAGTAATGATACCTATTATCACTATTCATAAAGATTCTTTGTGTTACTATTTGGGTAGGGGCAAGACAAGAATAGTTGCTATAAACACTCTTATTTAATACTGCTTTAGTTATTCTAGTCACTAGGACAAGAAAAATGAAATATACACACAATAGAAAATTATTTTTTTAGGTGTTGGCTCTCTGGCATGAAAACTCTAAATAATACATCTAAATTGAAGAAAAGCTGGTTACTAAAAAAGTTCAAAAGCTGTCCTGTGTATAAATTACATCAGGCAGCATTCATGAGCACTCCACAATGCCTCTCACACATTTTAAGAGTTGATGCTGGCTGCTGTCTGGGAGCTCAGCAGATACTGTCAACCAGAATCCAGGAGCCTCTTCAACTTTGCTCAGTTCAGTTCAGTTGCTCAGTCATGTCTGACCTTTTGCATCCCCATGGACTGCAGCACACCAGGCTTCCTTGCCCATTATCAACTCCCGAAGTTTCTCAAACTCATGTCCATCAGGTCGGTGATGCCATCCAGCAATCTCATCCTCTGTCCTCCCCTTTTCCTCCTGCCTTCAAATTTTTCCAGCACCAGGGTCTTTTCCACTGGGTCAGTTCTTCACATCAGGTGGCCAAAGTACTGGAGTTTCAGCTTCAACTTGGTAATGCTGGGTTAAGATACTATCAGCTTTCAATACCACATTCCCATGAGCCTTCATCAAAGATATTTTGAGGCGTGTGTTTCCACCCAGTCTCCTCAAGACCACACCAGCTCTTAACACCAAATCCTAAAACCACACTACATGATTTAAGCTTAAGTTATAACACCAACCCATTTCTGTACCAAAGTCTGTTCTACTATTTCTGGGTAACAAATTATCACAAATCTTAGTTGTATGCAAACACCATTTTAATTATTTTTAACTTCAATTTTGCTGACAAAAACTGACAAATAAAATTGTAGGATATTTAAATTTTACTTTATGGTGGTTTGCTCAATGAACACATTGTGAAAGGATTCCCTAATCTAATTAATACATCCATCACCTCATATATTATTCTTTCTTAGAAGAACATCTCAGTTCTTCTCTCTTAGGAAATTTCATGTATACAATGTTATGTTATCAACTATGTTCACCATATTTTACATTAGACTTTTTACCTTATTAAACTTATAGCTGAAAGTTTGTACTCTTTAGTCATACTTTTCCTATTTTTCCTCACACCTCTGCCCCTGGAAACCACTATTCTATTCTCTCTTTCCACAATTTTGACTTTTTAAGAGATAGCATGAAGTGTTTGACTTTTTCTGTCTGACATTTCTCTTAGCAAAATGCCTTCAACTTCCATTTTTGTTGTCACAAATGGAAGGTTTTACTTCATTCTCATGGCTGAATAATATTCTATTTACTGTGTGCATATATAAATACACCCCATCTTCATTATCTGTTCAACCATCAATGAACATTTCAGTTATGTCCATGTCTTGGCTACTGTGAATTGTGGATAATGCTTCAAAGAACATGGAGTGCAAATAACTTTTTGAAATTCTGTTTTCATTTTCTTTGGGTATATCTATCCAGAAGTAGGACTGCTGGATAAAAATAAAATGATAATTCTTTTTTATTTTTTAAAGGAAACTCCATACTGTTTTCTATAGTGATTTTACCATTTTACATTCCCATCAATAGTGCACCAGGGTTCCCTTTTTCCCCACATGCCTGCTAACATTTGTTATCTCTTGTCTTTTCATGATATACATTCTAAAATGTGTGAGGTGATAGCTTACCATGGTTTGATTTCCCTAATGATTAGTGATGTTGAATACCTTTTTATGTACTTGTAGGCAATTTGTCACCCTGCTTATTTAACTTATATGAAGAGTATATCATGAGAAACACTGGGCTGGAAGAAGCAAAAGCTGGGAGAAATATCAATAACCTCAGATATGCAGATGACACCACCTTTATGGCAGAAAGTAAAGAGGAACTAAACAGCCTCTTGATGCAAGTGAAAGACGAGAGTGAAAAAGTTGGCTTAAAGCTCAACATTCAGAAAACGAAGATCGTGGCATCTGGTCCCATCACTTCATGGGAAATAGATGGGGAAACAGTAGAAACATTGTCAAACTTTATTTTTTGGGGGCTCCAAAATCACTGCAGGTGGTGATTGCAGCCATGAAATTAAAAGACGCTTACTCTTTGGAAGGAAAGTTATGACCAACTTAGACAGTATATTAAAAAGCAGAGACATTACTTAGCCAACAAAGGTCTGTCTAGTCAAGGCTATGGTTTTGCCAGTGGTAATGTATGGATGTGAGTGTTGGACTGTGAAGAAAGCTGAGTGCCGAAAAATTGATGCTTTTGAACTGTGGTGTTGGAGAAGCCTCTTGAGAGTCCCTTGGCCTGCAAGGAGATCCAAGCAGTCCATTCTAAAGGAGATCTGTCCTTGTTCTTTGGAAGGAATGATGCTAAAGCTGAAACTCCAGTACTTTGGCCACCTCATCTGAAGAGTTGACTCACTGGAAAAGACCCTGATGCTGGGAGGGATTGGGAGCAGGAGGAGAAGGGGACGACAGAGGATGAGATGGCTGGATGGCATCACTGACTTGATGCATATGGGTTTAGGTAAACTCTGGGAGGTGGTGATGGATGGGGAGGCCTGGCGTGCTGTGATTCATGGAGTTGGAAAGAGTTGGACATGACTGAGTGACTGAACTGAACTGAACTGAGGCTATTTGAATATCATCTTTGGAAAAAAAATTATGTCTATTCAGTTCCTCTGCCTGTTTTTAACTGGATTGTTTGCTATGGAGTTCTATGATTTTTTTTAATAGTATGGATATTAACCCCTTATCAGATGTATTATTTGCAAATTTTTTTTTCCAGTTTAGTGGGTTGCCTTTTTATTTTGTTGATGGCTTCCTCTGCTGTGCAGAAGATTTAAAATTTGATGTAGTCCCACTAATTTATTTTTATTTTTGTTGCTTTTGCTTTTTTTGTCAATTCCAAAATAATTATTGCCAACATTGATGTGAAGGGGCTTACCCTCTATGTTTTCTTTCAGGAGTTGTATGACTTCAAGTCTTACATTCAAGTCTTTAATCCATTTTTACTTGACACCTATGATGGTGCAAAATAATGATCTGAATTCACTCTTTTGCATGAGATGTCCAGCTTTCCAACACCATTTATTGACTATCCTTTCTCCACTGTATCATACTGGCTGCTTTGTCTCATGTTAATTAGCTATATATGCATAGGCTTAATTCTTGGCTCACTATTGTGTGGCATGGACTTCTGTGTCTGTTTTTACGTCAATTTCATCCTATTTTGAGTACTATAGCTTGCAAAGTAATTTGAAATTAAGAAGTACTACGACTCCAGATTTATTCTTCTTTCTCAAGATTGCTTTGACTATTTAGGATCTATTGTGGTTTCATACAATTTCAGAATAGTTCCAGTTCTTTGAAAAATGCTGTTGGAGTTTTGTTACTGTTGGATACTATTGGAAATGGAACCAAATCTGTAGATTGCTTTGGGTCTTAAGAGTTAACAATGTTAATCTGCCAATCAGCGGACATGGAATATCTTTCCATTCATATGTAGTATCTTCAATTTCTTTCATCAGTGTCTCAGTTTTCAGTGTATAGATCTTTACCTCCTTCATCAAATTTATATCTAGGTAATAATTTTTGATGCAGTTGTAAGTGGGATTGTTTTCTTAACTTCTCTCTCTGCTAGTTCATTTTTAGTGTACAGAAACTATACTGATTTTGGTATATTGATTTTGTATTTTGCAACTCTACCAAGTTCATTTATTAGTTCTAATAGTATTTGGTGAAGTCTTTCAGGTTGTCTATATATAATATTATGTCACCTAGAAACAGAGCCAGCTTTTCTTCTTTTAAATTTTGGATATTTTTGGATTTCTTTCTCTTGCCTAAATTGCTTTGGCTAGGACTTCCAGCACTATATTGAATAGTGAGTGGATACCCTTGTTTTATTCCTGATCTTAGAGGAAATAATTTAAGCTTTTCACTATTAAAATTGATGTCAGCTGTGGGCTTGTCATATATACTTTATTATTTTGAAGTAGAGTCTGGCACGACTGAGTGACTTCACTTTCAATTTTCACTTTTGTGCATTGGAGAAAGAAATGGTAACCCACTCCAGTGTTCTTGCCTGGAGAATCCCAGGGACTGGGGAGCCTGGTGGGCTGCTGTCTATGGGGTCGCACAGAGCCGGACACAACTGAAGTGATTTAGCAGCAGCAGAAGCAGTTTTGCTCTATATGCAGTTTGTTGAAAGTTTTTACCACAAGTGGATCCTGAATTAATCAAAAGCTTTTTTTTATTGCATCTATTGAAATGATCATATGATCTTTGTCCTTCATTTTTTTAATTTGGTGTATCACATAGATTGATTGACATGTCAAACTGATATTGACATCCCTGGAATAAATATCACTTGATTATGGCATACAGTCCTTTGGCTGTATAATTGAATTTAGTTTGCTAATATTTTGTTGAGTATTTTTTCATTTATGTTCATCATGATATTGACTTGTAATTTTCTTTTCTTGTAGTGTCCTTGCCTGGCTTTGTTACTGTTGGCTTTGTAAAGGGAGTTTGGAATTGCTTCTTCCTCTTTAATTTTTTGAGTAATTTGAGAAGGATTGGTATCAATTCTTTAAATAATTAGTAGGACTCAATTGTGAAGCTGTCTGATCCTTGACTTTTCTTTGGTAGGGGATTTTTGATTACTGATTCAATCTTCTTCCTAATAATTGGTCTATTCATATTTTCTATTTCTTCTTGATTCAGTATTGGTGGGTTTATATTTCAATGAATTTATCCATTTTTTTGTAGGTTTCCTATTTTGGGGGGCATGTAATTGCCCATAGTAGTCTTATGATCCTCTGTATTCCTTTATTATCAGTTGTAATATCTCCTATTTAATTTCTAATTTTATTTAAGTTCTCTCTCTTTGGTAATTCTAGCTAACATTCATTTCTATTTTGGGCTCAGGTGGTAAAGAATCTGCTTGCAATGTAGGAGACTCCAGTTTGATACCTGAATAGGGACGGTCCCCTGGAGAAGGGAATAACTATGTACTCTACTGTTCTTGCCTGGAGGATTCCATGGTTGGAGAATCCTCGTGGACTCCAGTCCATGGGGCTGCAAAGAGTCGAACATAATTGAGTGACTGTTACTTTCATTTTATATTTATTTGGTCTCTATTTTTAAAATTTCCTTTCTGATTATTATTTCCTTTCTTCTAATAATTTTGGGCTCAGTTTGCTTTTTTTTTCTAATTCTTTGAGGTATAAAGTTAGGTCTTTTTTTTTAGTCTTTGTGACTGTCATTATGTACAACCCTCCTAGAACTACTTTTGATGCATCCCATAAGTTTCAGTATGTTGTATTTTCATTTTCATTTGTCAATAGTTTTTGATTTCCCTTTTGATTTCTTCTTGATTCATTCATGATCCAGGATCATGCTGTTTAATCCTCAAATATTTGTGATTTTTTTAGTTTTGTCCTTGTAACTGATTTCTGTTTTCCATGTGCCTATTAGCCATCTGCACATCCTCTTTGGAAAAATTTCTATTCAGTTCTTCTGCCCATTTTCTAATCAAGTCATTTGTTGTTTTGAGTTCTATGAGCTACTTTTAAATATTGAATATAAATCCCTTATTGGTCATACTTGCAAATACTTTCTCCCATTGTTAGTTGTCTTTTCCTTTGTCTATGGTTTCCTTTGCTGTGCAAAAGGGTTTAAGTTTAATTGGTTCTCATTTGTTTATTGTTGTTTTTTTTTTCCCTTTTGTTTTAAGAGACAGATCCAAAAAGATATTGCTGTGACTTGTGCCTATGATTTCCCCTAAAAGTTTTATGGTATCTGATCTTACATTTAACTCTTGAATGTATTTTATTTATTTTTTATGTTGTTAGAAAATGTTCTAATTTCATTCTTTTTAGCTGTTCAGTTTTCCCAGCACCACTTTTTGAAAAGACTGTCTTTTCAGTCTTATATAGTGCTGCCTCTTTTGTGTGTGGGCATATTTCTGGACTCTCCACTCTGTTTCACTGATCTATTAATAACTGTGTCTGTGTGTGTCTTTGTTTCTTTCTGCTCTTGCTCTTTTCCTTAGTGACTTGATTATTAAAATTTTTTAAAATGTGAAGTGGTGTGTTTAAATTCCTTTCTCTTTATATGTTTTGCTTATTTACTATAGGATTTTGCTTTGTAGTTCCCAGGAGACTTGCTTAAAATATTTTAGGTTTATAACTTCCTATTTTAAGCTGATAACAACTTAACTTCAAACACATACTAAAGCTCTATATTTATAAAGTACCCCCTTCCATTTTATGTTTCTGATGTCATAATTTATATCTTATGTATAAAAATCTTATGTATCAATTAACAACTTATTAACATTAACATCTTATTAACAACTTATCAACATTAACATCTTATTAACAACTTATTAACATTAACATTAACAATCATGTATAAAAAATCTCGTGTATCCATTAACAACTAATTGTAGTTTTAAAGTTATTTTTACAACCATATAGTGTTATAGTTATAAAACTATATAACTATATATCTATAGATATATAGTTTTATAACTATGTCATTTTATAGTTACATTATTATAGTCCACAGGCTGGTATCAACATTGCTGGGAAAAAAAAAATCAATAACCTCAGATAGGCAGATGACACCACCTTATGGCAGAAAGCGAAGAACTAAAGAGCCTCTTGATGAAAGTGAAAGGGAAGAGTGAAAAAGTGGGCTTAAAACCCAACATTCAGAAAACTAAGATCCTGGCATCTGGTCCCATCAGTTTAGCTCAGTTCAGTTGATCAGTTGTGTCTGACTCTTTGCAACCCCATGAACTGCAGCACCCCAGGCCTCCCTGTCTATCACCAACTCCTGGAGATACTCAAACTCATGTCCATTGAGTCAATAATGCCATCCAACCATCTCATCCTCTGTTGTTCCCCCCTTCTCCAACCACTCTCAGTCTTTCCAGCACCAGGGTCTTTTCCAGTGAGTCAGTTCTTTGCATCAGATGGCCAATATTGGAGTTTCAGCTTTAGCATCAGTCCTTCCAGTGAATATTCAGGACTGATTTCTTTTAGGATGGACTAGCTGGATCTCCTTCCAACCGAGGTACTCTCAAGAGTCTTCAACACCACAGTTCAAAAACATCAATTCTTTGGCTCTCAGCTTTCTTTATAGTCCAACTCTCACATCCATACATGATTACTGGAAAATCTATAGCTTTGACCAGATGGATCTGTGTTGGCAAAGAAATGTCTCTGCTTTTTAATATGCTGTCTAGGTTGATTGTAACTTCCTTCCAAGAACAAGTATCTTTTAATTTCATGGCTGCAGTCAAAATCTGCAGTGATTTTGGGGCTCCCCAAAATAAAGTCTGTGTCTTTTTCCATTGTTTTCCCACTTAATTGCCATAAAGAGATGGGACCAGACTCCATGATCTTGTTTTCTGAATGGAGTTTTGAACTCTATTGAGTTTTAAGCCAACTATTTCATTCTCCTTTGTCAATTTCATCAAAGTCTCTTTAGTTCTTCTTTGCTTTCTGCCATAAGGGTGGTGTCATCTGCATATCTGAGGTTATTGATATCTCTCCCAGCAGTCTTGATACCTGCTTGTGCTTCATCCAGCCCAGCGTTTCTCATGATGTAATTTGCATAAAAGTTAAATAAGCAGGGTGACAATATACAGCCTTGAAGTACTCCTTTCTCAGTTTGGAACCAGTCAGTTGTTCAGTTCTTACTGTTGCTTCCTGGCCTGCATACAGATTTCTCAGGAGGCAAGTCAGGTGTTCTAGTATTCCCATCTCCTGAAGAATTTTTCACAGTTTGTTGTGATCCACACAGTCAAAGGCTTTGGCACAGTCAATAAAGCAGATGTTTTTCTGGAACTTCTTTGCTTTTTTGATGATCTGACAGATGTTGGCAATTTGATCTCTGGTTCTTCTGCCTTTCCAAGTCCAGCTTGAATGTCTGGAAGTTCATGGTTTACGTACTGTTGAAGCCTGGCTTGGAGAATTTTAAGCATTACTTTATTAGCGTGTGAGATGAGTGCAATTGTGTGGTAGTTTGAGCATTCTTTGGCACTCCCTTTCTTTGGGATTGGAATGAAAACTGACCTTTTCCAGTCTTGTGGTCATTGCTGAGTTTTCCAAATTTGCTGGCATATTGAGTGTAGCACTTTCACAGCATCATCTGTTAGGATTTGAAACAGCTCAACTGGAATTCCATCACCTCCACTAGCTTTGTTGGTAGTGATGCTTGCTAAGGCCCACTTGATTCACATTCCAGGATTTCTGGCTCTAGGTGAGTGATCATACCATAGTGATTATCTGGGTCATGAAGATCTTTTTTGTATAGTTCTTCTGTATATTCTTGCCACCTTTTCTTAATATCTTCTGCTTCTGTTAGGTCCATACCATTTCTGTCCTTTATCGAGCCCATCTTTGCATGAAATTTTCCCTTGGTATCTCTAATTTTCTTGAGAAGATCTCTAGTCTTTCCCATTCTATTGTTTCCTCTATTTTTTGCATTGATCACCGAGGAAGGCTTTCTTATCTCTCCCTGCTAGTCTTTGGAAGTCTGCATTCAAATGGGTATATCTTTCCTTTTCTCTCTTGCCTTTTGCTTCTCTTCTTTTCACAGTATTTGTAAGGCCTCCTCAGACAACCGTTTTATCTTTTGCAATTTTTTTTCTTGGGGATGGTCTTGATCACTGACTCCTTTACAATGTCATGAACCTCTATCCATAGTTCTTCAGGCACATTGTCTATCAGATCTAATACCTTGAATCTATTTGTCACTTTCACTTTATAATCATAAGGGATTTCATTTAGGTCATACTTGAATGGTCTAGTGGTTTTAAGTCTAAATCTGGCAATAAAGAGTTAATTATCTGAGCGACAGTCAGCTCACAGTCTTGTTTTTGCTGACTGTATACATCTTCTCCATCTTTGGCCATAACAAATATAATCAGTCTGATTTCACTGTTCACCGTCTGGTGATGTCCATGTGTAGAACCTTCTCTTGTGTTGTTGGAAGACTGTTGCTATGACCAGTGCGTTCTCTTGGCAAAATTATTAGCATTTTCCCTGCTTCATTCTGTACTCCAAAGCCAAAATTGCCTGTTAGTCCAGGTATTTCTTGACTTCCTACTTTTGCATTCCAGTCTCCTAAAATGAAAAGGACATCTATTTGTCTCGTCCTATCACTTAATGGCAAGTAGATGGGGAAACAATGCAAACAGTGACAGACTTTGTTTTCTTGGGTTCCAGAATCACTGCAGATGGTGATTGCAGCCATGAATTAAAAGATGCTTGCTCTTTGAAGAGAAAGTATGTCCAGTTTAGACAGAGTGTTAAGAAGCAGAGGCATTACTTTGCCAAGGAAGGTCTGTCTAGTAAAATCTATGGTTTTTCCTGTAGTCATCTGAATGTAAGAGTTGGACTATAAAGAAAGCTGAGTGCTGAAGAATTGATGCTTTTGAACGGTGGTGTTGGAAAAAACTCTTGAGAGTCTTGGCCTTTAAGAAAATTCAACTGATCCATCCTAAAGGAAATCTGTCCTGAATTTCATTGGAAGGACTGATGCTGAAGCTAAAATTCCAATATTTGGCAACCTGATGCAAAGAACTGACTCATTGGAAAAGACCCTGATGTTGGGAAAGAATGAAGGTTGCAGGAGAAGGGGATGAAAGAGGATCAGATGGTTGGATGGGATCGCTGACTCAATGGAAATGAGTCTGAGCAAGCTCTGGGAGCTTGTGGTGGCCTGGCATGCTTCCATAGGGTCACAAAGAGTTGGACACCACAAATCAACTGAAGTGAACTAATAGTTAATTTTAATACTTTGGTCTTTTACCCTTAATGCTAGATTTATACATGATCCAGCTCAGTTTAGTCGCTCAATCCTGTCCGACTCTTTGTGACCCCATAAATTGCAACATGCCAGGCCTCCCTGTCCATCACCAAATCCCAGAGTTCACTCGACTCGTGGCCATCGAGTTGGTAATGCCATCCAGCCATCTCATCCTCTGTCATCCCCTTCTCCTCCTGCCCCCATCCCATCCAGCATCAGGGTCTTTTCCAAAAAGTCAACTCTTCACATGAGGTGGCCAAAGTACTGGAGTTTCAGCTTTAGCATCAGACCTTCCAAAGAACACCCAGGACTGATTTCCCTTAGAATGAACTGGTTGGATCTTTTTGCAGTCCAAGGGACTCTCAAGAGTCTTCTCCAACACCACAGTTCAAAAGCATCAATTCTTCAGCACTCAGCTTTCTTCACAGTCCAACTCTCACATCCATACATGACCACTGGAAAAACCATAGCCTTGACTAAATGGACTTTGTTGGCAAAGTAATGTGTCTGCTTTTGAATATGCTATCTAGGTTAGTCATAACTTTTCTTCCAAGGAGTAAGTGACTTTTAATTTCATGGCTGCAACCACCATCTGCAGTGATTTTGGGGCCCAAAAAATAAAGTCTGACACTGTTTACACTGTCTTTCCATTTATTTCCCATGAAGTGATGGGACCAGATGCCATGATCTTCATTTTCTGAATGTTGAGCTTTAAGCCAACTTTTTCACTCTCCTCTTTCACTTTCATCAAGAGGCTTTTCAGTTCCTCTTCACTTTCTGCCATAAGTATGGTGTTATCTGCATATCTGAGGTTATTGATATTTCTCCAGACAATCTTGATTTCAGCTTGTGCTTCTTCCAGTCTAGCATTTCTCATGAGTTACTCTGCATATAGTTAAATAAACAGGGTGGCAATATACAGCCTTGACGTACCCCTGTTCTTGTTTGGAACCAGTCTGTTGTTCCATGTCCAGTTCTAACTGTTTGACCTGCATACAGATTTCTCAAGAGACAGGTCAGGTGGCCTATGGGTCCATTCTATTGGCTTACCCCATGAACTCCACAATTCTCATTCTAATCCCAAAGAAAGGCAATACCAAAGAATGCTCAAACTACCGCACAATTGCACTCATCTCATATGCTAGTAAAGTAATGCTCAAAATTCTCCAAGCCAGGCTTCAGCAATACGTGAACCATGAACTCCCTGATGTTCAAGCTGGTTTTAGAAAAGGCAGAGGAACCAGAGATCAAACTGCCAACATCTCTTGGATCATCGAAAAAACAAAAGAGTTCAAGAAAACATCTATTTCTGCTTTATTGACTATGTCAAAGCCTTTGACTGTGTGGATCACAATAAACTGGAAAATTCTGAAAGAGATGGGAATACCAGACCACCTGACCAGCCTCTTGAGAAATCTGTATGCAGGTCAGGAAGCAATAGTTAGAACTGGACATGGAACAACAGATTGATTCCAAATAGGAAAAGGAGTACATCAAGACTGTGTATTGTCACCCTACTTATTTAACTTTTATGCAGAGTACATCATGAGAAACGCTGGACTGGAAGAAACACAAGCTGGAATCAAGATTGCCAGGAGAAATATCAATAACCTCAGATATGCAGATGTCACCATCTTTATGGCAGAAAGTGAAGAGGAACTAGAAAGCCTCTTGATGAAAATGAAAGAGCAGAGCGAAAAAGTTGGCTTACAGCTCAACATTCAGAAAACAAAGATCATGGCATCTAGTCCCATCACTTCATGGGAAATACGTGGGGAAACAGTGGAAACACGTGTCAGACTTGATTTTTGGGGGCTCCAAAATCACTGCAGATGGTGACTGCAGCCATGAAATTGGAAGACGCTTACTCCTTGGAAGAAAAGTTATGACCAACCTAGATAACATATTGAAAAGCAGAGGCATTACTTTGCCGACTAAGGTCCGTCTACTCAAAGCTATGGTTTTTCCTGTGGTCGTGTATGGATGTGAGTGTTGGACTGTGAAGAAGGCTGAGTGCTGAAGAATTGATGCTTTTGAACTGTGGTGTTGGAGAAGACTCTTGAGAGTGCCTTGGCCTGCAAGGAGATCCAACCAGTCCATTGTGAAGGAGATTAGCCCTGGGATTTCTTTGGAAGGAATGATGCTGAAGCTGAAACTCC
>SJYF01001136.1:5023972-5035240 GCA_006410515.1 Procapra przewalskii
CCTCTTTTTTTTTTTTTTTTTTAATTACTGCTCTTAGCCACTGCCACAAGTTCATCCTTTCCTATGTGGACATTGATATTAAAGGCTGAAGTTTTCCCTAGGCTAGGCTACCCATATACACAAATCATCTCCTTTCCCCAGATAACTTATAAATGGAACTTAAGATCTTGAAAGACACCTAAAACTCAAAATATCCAAAGATAAACTTATGATAATCCTAATTAAACCTTACATCTTCGGTGTTAACATATCTACTGAGATTGCTATATCCCACACTGCCACCCAGAAATCTAAATGTTCTTCACTCCTCCGTCTATCCCATTATATTTCTATAGATTTTAAATTTTGTATCACTTCAGATGCTTTAGCTACACCTAACAAAAAAAAGTCAATATAAATTAATTTTAAATTAATGTTTTTAAAATGTCAGATAATAATAAGCCTTGGCATAAGAGTACTCAGGGTTGGTTAAGTCAGAGATAATTCATCGAGTACGACTATTTTTCTTCACTTTTCTCTCTGCTATCATTAGCATGTCTGCCTTGTCCTCAGACAATTTCTATTATAGTTGCAAGAGTGCTAAAGCACATCTCAGTTCCACATATAAATTCAACAATGCCCAGTGGGAAAAAAGGCCATCTCATCTTAAGTACCTCTTTTTAAGTATGCAGAAACATTTTCCCAGAAGCCTCCACTGGCTTCTCCCATACATATCATTTGCTTGAATTATATTATATGCCTACACCTAAATCAATTACTGGCAAGGGATCTGGAACCAGCTTACCCTGAAGCATGCAAGAGGGAAGTTACCTGAACAAAACCTGGTCTTCGCTGGCAAAGAAGATGATGCAAAATAGATTCTGGGAGAGAACAGCTGTATTTGCCTCACTTCCTAAATATCTCTCAGAACTGCTCCTTCTTTTCATCTTAATTCCAAAAACTTGAGGTAGATGTTAGAGCTGCTTACCAAAGGCTTGGATACTAGTGCAACGTGCCCTCTCCAAAAGCAAGCAGTGGCCCTGGGTCTGAACTGATAACCATACTTGTGAGATACAGTAGGCTTCCCCCTGCACAAAATATACATTGCATTTAGAAGGGATATAAGGCAGGAAAAATACAGTGTATATGATAAGAGTGTAGTGATCCAGTGGTCATGTACAGATGTGAGAGTTGGACCATAAAGAAGGCTGAGCACCGAAGAATTGATGCTTTTGAACTGTTGTGCTGGAAAAGACTCCTGTGAGTCCCTTGAACAGCAAGGGTATCAAAGAAGTCGGTCCTAAAGAAAATCAAGTCTGAATGTTCATTGAAAGGACTGATGGTGAAGCTGAACCTCCAATATTTTGGCCACCTGATACAAAAAGCCAACTCAGAAAAGACCCAGAGGCTGGAAAAGATTAGAGCAGGAGGAGAAGGGGGCAACAGAGAATGAGATGGATGGCATTATAGACTCAATGGACATGAGTCTGACCAAACTCCAGGAGATAGTGAAGGACAGGGAAGCCTGTCATGTTGCAGTCCATGGGGTCGTAAAGAGTCAGATATGACTTAGCAACTGAATAACAACAACAAGAGATCATAACTACCAGAAAGTTTCCTATTTCTCCATGATGCTTCATACTTGGCATGAGTATTTCATGAGGGATTGTACTGTGAAGGTATGAACACCCTCATCTCAGGGAAGCCATCAACATGGCATTTTTAACATTTTACCCCTTGCAAAGTGTCTAGCCCTGTCCAGAATAAATGACCAGCACCAATCACCCAGTGTAGCTGCATCTCCTTAATACAGGTTCCTCCTGAGCAACCTGAGATATAGATGCTTGCTTTAGTACTTGGCAAGTTTTTCAGGGTATCACGTATTTTTATATATTCCTTGAGTTAGAATTGAAAGGAAGATACAATCACACATTACATTTTTACTTATCCATGATGCTAGAGTAGGGTTTCTCAATCTTAGCACTACTGGATAATTGGCCAAATTATTCTCTATTGTGGGCTTTCCAGGTGGTGGAGTTGTTAAATGATCTGCTTGCCAATGCAGGAAACAGAAGAGATGTGGATTCAATCCCTCGGTTGGGAAGATCCCCTGGAGGAGGAAATGGCAACCCACTCCAGTATTTTTGCATGGAAAATTCCATGGATAGAGGAGCCTAGAGGGCTACAGTCCATGGGGTTCAGAAGACTGAGACAAGACTGAATGCGTGCGTGCAAACAGACACACACACACACTCTGTTGTAGGGGGCTGTTCTTTGTATTGTAGGATGTTTAGCAATATCTTTGTTCTCCACCCACTAGATGTCAGTAGCAACTATTCAGTTGTAAAACTTAAACTGTTTCTAGACATAGAAAAATCAAAATTTTGCCCCTTGAGGGCAAAATCACACCCCGTTGAGCACCACTAGGTTGGAGGAAAAGCGACAGATTGGCTGCTAACTTGTTCTTGCTGCATGTAGCGTTCCTTACCTACTCGACTTGAGGCATAGTGCAAGGGACTTATATGTTCTTCTCCTGAAATGTGAGCAGGAGTTACATGGTCACTTCCTTGAGGAAGTATTTAAAAGTCAGTGTACAGTCTTCCAGGCTTTCTCTTCTGTCCAGGATTTTTGGAAGCACTGGTATTTGCCATGAGGTCAAAGCAGCCTGAAGTGTTGTGCTTGCGGCGTAGCCCTGGGCAGTCTTCTGGTCCATATGTGTGCTCAGTCATGCAGTCGTGTCTGGCTCTGACTCTGTATACTCATGGACTGTAGCTTGCTAGGCTTTGCTATCCATGGAATTTTCCAGTCAAGAATACTGGAGTGGCTTGCTAGCTCCTACTCCCGGGGATCTTGCTGACTGAGGGATCGAACCCGTGTCTCCTGTGTCTCCTGCATTGGTGGGCAGATTCTCTACCACTGTGCCACCTGGGAGTCCTATCTGTTCCATGGAAGACACTAAATAAATGACAGATGAACTTTGTACAGCCCCCTACTCCAAGTAAACACCATTGTCTTAGGTGCAGACAGCTGCAAAAGTGAAGGAGTATTCCTGGTGGCTCAGATGGTAAATAATTCACCTGCAACACAGGAGACCTGGGTTCAGTCCCTGAGTAAGGAAGATCTTCTAGAGAAGGGAATGGCTACCCACTCCAGTATTCTTGCCTGGAGAATTCCATAAACAGGGGAGCCTGGTGGGTTAGAGTTCATGGAGTCACCATCATCTTAGGTCCAGATAGTCACAACAGTCTCCAAATTGGTTTTCCACACACACATTGGTTTTCCTCTAATCTAGGAGTCATCTCATCAAAAATATACTTTTAAAAATGCAAATCTGATCATACCATCCCTTGGAGTATAACAGTTTACTGACTGAACTCATTGACTTTCAATTATGTGTAGGATAAAGACCAAGTTCCTAGTATAAACACAAAGTTCTGCATAATCTGATCTCCTGCTTTGTCTCCAGCTTCATTTTACACATTAGTCTTTCTCACTTAATTTCCTTATTCCAGACATACTAACTTTTGCTTCCTGGAAATTTTTAGATCCACCTCCCTTACCTGTTACCTGAGTTTAGTAATATTCTTCACATCCCACCCCTCTTCATATTTAGTTCACCCTAAGAAGAGGTGTCAAATATACACAGAAGAACTGTACAAAAAAGACCTTCATAACCCAGATAATCACAATGGTGTGATCACCCATCTAGAGCCAGACATCCTGGAATGTAAAGTCAAGCGGGCCTTAGAAAGCATCACTACACACAAAGCTAGTGGAGGTGATGGCATTCCCATTGAGCTATTTCAAATCCTGAAAGACGATGCTGTGAAAGTGCTGCACTCAATATGCCAGCAAATTTGGAAAGCTCAGCAGTGGCCACAGGACTGGAAAAGGTCAGTTTTCATTCCAGTCCCAAAGAAAGGCAATGCCAAATAATGCTCAGCTGCCACACAATTGCACTTATCTCACATGCTAGTAAGTAATGCTCAAAATTCTCCAAGCCAGGAAAGTACATGAACCGTGAACTCTCTGATGTTCAAGCTGGTTTTAGAAAAGGCAGAGGAACCGGATATCAAATTGCCAACGTCCGCTGGATCATGGAAAAAGCAAAAGAGTTCCAGAAAAACATCTATTTCTGCTTTATTGACTATGCCAAAGCCTTTGAGTGTGTGGATTACAAGAAACTGTGGAAAATTCTGAAAGAGGTGGGAATACCAGACCATCTGACCTGCCTCTTGAGAAATCTGTATGCAGGTCAGGAAGCAACAGTTAGAACTGGACATGGAACAACAGACTGATTCCAAATAGGAAAAGGAGTACATCAAGGCTGTATGTTGTCACCCTGCTTATTTAACTTCTATGCAGAGTACATTATGAGAAACGCTGGACCAGAAGAAACACAAGCTGGAATCAAGATTGCCGGGAGAAATATCAATCACCTCAGATATGCAGATGACACCACCCTTACGGCAGAAAGTGCAGAGGAACTAAAAAGCCTCTTGATGAAAGTGTAAGTGAAGAGCAAAAAAGTTGGCTTAAAGCTCAACATTCAGGAAACGAAGATCATGGCATCAGGTCCCATCACTTCATGGGAAATAGATGGGGAAACAGGGTAAACAGGGGAAACAGTGTCAGACTTTATTTTTTTGGGCTCCAAAATCACTGCAGATGGTGACTGCAGCCATGAAATTAAAAGACGCTTACTCCTTGGAAGAAAAGTTATGACCAACCTAGATAGCATATTCAAAAGCAGAAACACTCTGCCGACTAAGTTCCGTCTAGTCAAGGCTATGGTTTTTCCTGTGGTCATGTATGGATGTGAGAGTTGGACTGTGAAGAAGACTGAGCGCCAAAGAATTGATGCTTTTGAACTGTGGTGTTGGAGAAGACTCTTGAGAGTCCCTTGGACTGCAAGGAGATCCGACCAGTCCATTCTGAAGGAGATGAACCCTGGGATTTCTTTGGAAGGAATGATGCTAAAGCTGAAACTCCAGTCCTTTGGCCACCTCATGCGAAGAGTTGACTCATTGGAAGAGCCTCTGATGCTGGGAGGGATTGAGGGCAGGAGGAGTAGGGGATGACAGAGGATGAGATGGCTGTATGGTATCACTGACTCGATGGACGTGAGTCTTAGTGAACTCTGGGAGTTGGTGATGTACCGGGAGGCCTGGAGTGCTGTAATTCATGGGGTTGCAAAGAGTCGGACACAACAAGCGACTGAACTGAACTGAACTTTCTTGAGAGCTTGAATCATTAGTGTCACTTCTTCAGAGATGGAATCCTTGGCCCTCCCATCTGAGTCAAATCTTGCAATTAAGTGATCTTTCTCTTAATACTGCATACCTGTCACTGTAGCAAAAGTTCTACTGTAAATTTTACTCTTATTGATAAAAATACAAGATTCACATTTGTATTGTCTACAAAATCATAAGCCCTATGAGGTTAGGAGCACTTTTTGTTCATTATTATTTGCCCTAGCAACTGTTCCAAGGTGTGGCACAGTAGAATTCCATCTACATTTGATGATTACGTGCTTTTAAATAACAGACAGTCCCACTGGAGGAAAGAAATGCTCAATCCTTAATGTTTTATTTAACCTTTTATATAGTTTATAATTATTCAAATGCAGCTACTTTTAAAGTGATAAATCTGTCACATTTCTTCAGGTCCAACTGGATTTGTGGTCCTACAGACATCTAATGGAGTACTCACCTGAAATAATAACTGGAATCATGAATTCCATTTATTTACAAGAACAAGTAAGTGATGACCTTATTTTTATTCTATACTCTATTATACTGAAGTAAAGAATATAACAATTCTGGGCTTGTTGAATTATTAATAACCGTTATCCAGAGCTGGATAACAGAGGTTAAAAGTATATGACCCTCTCCTTTGTCTCTGCCCATTTATTTTGCTTGAGAACAGCACCTCAAATTAATATAATTTTTTTAAATTGTAGAATTACTTTCATTTCATCTGATCCTCATTATAACTCTGGCTGAGTTAGGGAAGGGAATATGTCTCCACTGTGTAAAAGAAAAACTATGGCACAGAGATTAGGTGATTCCAATAGCTCAAAAATCTAAGTAAATAGTAGAGTCAATATATAGCCAATTTTCTCATGCTCCCCACCCTCAGATTCTTTGATGAACCTGTGGCTATTTGTTGGAGGAGAAATTTTTTGTTGACAAAATAGGGATAAAAGCGGGAAACTGGAAATGAAGTAATGAAAGCCATGGACTTTACATTATTTTCCATTTACTAAAACAAATCTATAACAATAGTGTGTTAAAGTGAAATGACATCATAGTTCAATGGATATGCATTTATCTATGAAATATTTCCATCTAATAAGCATTCAAGTATTTGCTTAGTTACTAGTATTATCATTGTTTATCAAAACTTAATTCCAAGATACACTTCAAGTTTATCTCTGCTGATGTTCCAATCATTGTCTCATATAATAATTTCTGCATTGACTATTTGAAAGAAGAATGCAAAATAATCATAAAAGACCTCTGGTAGTTAGCTGTAACCAAGTAAACTGGCCAGCTCCTGCTGCTTTGTAGATGAGAAAGGCCTTGAGTTTACTTTCTCTTAGGGGACAACCTGTCAACTGAGAAAGCTGCCTTCTAAATGAAATTTTAGGGTGGTTTGTGACATGCACAAATAATGTTGAGTTCCAGGGTGGGGAAAATTTAACTGAAAGTAAACCAGTGTGGCAGAATTCTAGTAAGGGACTCTCTGTGCTGAGACTGGGTGACTAGACTGTGTTAATTTTCCCATGGAGAACACAGCCTAATAGAACAGAGCAGAAGTTTTGAGCCATAGTGACCTGAATTTGACATCTGCTGCTGCCATTAGTGCTATATTCAGACAAATCCTCTGAGCTCTCTAAACTTTAGAGATTTCATCTGTAAATGGAACAACACTGGGGTCAAGTGTGATGGAAATGATGCAATGCCTGGCACATATTAACTCTAACTCTTATTACCAACCCATGTGGTCACATTGTCCTTGTTGGCAGCTAAAGCATCTTTTATCTTCTGTGACATTGGTCACCCTTGTGCTTCATCCATGCCTATGCTGAAGCAATGGTCAAAGGCCTACTTCATTCTCTGTGGAGGAGACACCTGATGGCCTTGACTGCACATCACATGAAGCCCAGGTCTGAACACAGGCCCTGTGGGTGAGTTAAAGGGCAGATAGGACTGTGCAGGCTTGGTGTCTAGATTTCCCTTTTGTGGTTGTTTCCTGTGGGGTTTAAAGATTTATTCTTCTCCTTTGTTCAACAATTTATGCTTTATAACCTACTCATTTCTGCCCAAACAACTCTCTCTTTCTTAGAGGGGTCTCAATGGACTTCCAACTATGTGAGCTATCTGAAAACTGGCAAATATACTTACATTTGTATATATGTAGCATAAGTGTAGAAGGCATTTCTATCAAACAATAACTAGCATTTTCAGGACATATTTTGTACAGGAAGAGTTCAAACCTCTGAGGAGGCATCATCTGTGAATAGGAGGAACACCATTCCAACATAGGCCAGATGGATGAACTGAATTATAGAAAAAACTTACCTATTAACTAAGGTCATAAAAAAAAATCCACATCCCAAGAAAGCAATCAAGGAAGGGAAAGGAAACAGTAGTTTTAATCGTGCTCTTTCCTTGCACCTGACCCTTTGTCAGAATCTTCTTATATCTTGTGCTTAGTCGTTCAGTCGTGTCTGACTCTGTGCGACCCCATGGATGATTTATCCCACTCAGTAAGCATCTCAACAGTGTCACATAGGCTGCAGCTTATTTTTTCTTTTACAGTAAACTGAGGGTCCAACTAAGAATGTGGTTTCATGCAGATTCAGCTAGTGAGTATTTTTATTTTAATTTAGTTGTTATTATATGTTACTTGGGCTTCCCTGGTAGCTCAGTGGTAAAGAATCCACCTGCAATGCAGGAAACCCTGGTTCAGTTTCTGGGTTGGGAAGATCCCCTGGAGAAGGGAATGGCTACCCACTCCAGTATTCTGGCCTGGAGAATTCCACGGACTGTATAGTCCCCCAAAGAGTGGGACATGGCTGAGCAACTTTCAGTTTTACAATATTCAAGTCAGTCATTTAATAAAAGATGAAGTTTGGTCCTAATTCCAACTTGTATGCTGGGCTGTGCTTAATTGCTCAGTAGTGTTCGACACTTTGTGACCCCACGGACGGTAATCTGCCAGGCCCCTCTTCATGGGGATTAGCTAGGCAGGAATACTGGAGTGGGTTGCCATACCCTCCTCCAAGGGGATATTGCCAACCTAGGGTCTCCAGGTCTCCCTCATTGGAGGTAGATTCTTTATCATCTGAGCCACCAGGAATGCCCAAGAACACTGGAGTGGGTAGAGTATTCCCCGTCCAGGGGAATTTCCTGACCCAGGAAAAAAACCAGGGCTTCCTACATTGCAGGATGATCCTTTAACTCAAAATGGACCATAAATCTAAATGGAAAACTATAAAACTTCAGAGAAAACATCAACGGAAGTTTTGCAAGCTGATATTAGGCAGAGTTCTTAGATATGACACCAAAACATGATCCATGAAACAATTTCATCAAAATTTAAATTCTTTTTTCTGAAAGACTGTTGATATTTAGTTTATCTACAATGTGTGTGTTTAACACTGAATATTTTAAATAGTTGAATAAAACATAATATTAAGGTTTGGTTGTAGTTCAGCAAATCAGAGCATTTAAATTTCTATTTCATATTTCTATTTGATTTCAAGACACCTTGAAATATAAAAGAATATTTGTGCCTTAAAATAGACCATACCTGTCATCTAGTGAAGACTTCCATCCATGGAAATTCCCTCCGCGGTATTCCTGACAAGCAGTGCTCAGGCTCTGCCTGATCCCTTCTAGTGACTGGAAGCGTCTCATTGTAAAGATGGCCCAGAGCGTTTGCCCACTCATCTACTGGTTGATGTGATTTCTGTCTTCTGAACAGATGCAGAGACTTCCTCTTTCAGCATACAATATGGCTGTGAGTGAGAACTCCCTCCTTTATCTCAGTGAGTGTGTTAGTGAAAAGCTGGCCCCGTTGTGGCATACCTCACAGCATCTCCTGATTTGTCTGAGAGTGACATTCAAGAGAGAGGTCTTGGGTGGGGACAGGGGGGTTTAAATATAGAGGCTTAGAAAATAAATGGAGAGGTGGGCCATGATCCAAGTATTGAGGCCGAATCTTTCTTTCTTTTTTATTATTTTATTGATTTCAGAATGATCCTCTTATTTCCTTCTGCTTTGTTTAATTTTCCTGCACTCTTCTTTTCATGATTTTACTGAATTTGAATTTTCAGTGGAAAGTAGTCATTTGTGCACAGTGGAGTTGGATGCCTGGGGCAGGAAGTTGGGGTAAACCTAGAATGCAATCAGCAAAGCTACTTCATTAGGGAGAATGAGATGTAGAAATTCCCCAAATTCCTGTTATTCTTAAGAAAGAAAATAATCAGAAAAATAAAGGTCAAATCTCTAAACTGGCTCCAGAAACTGATCTTTAGAGAAATTCTGACCAATATAGCAAGAATTAAAATGCAAACTGAGGAAACTAGCAAAAGCAGCAGTAATCCTCAGAGAGAAGGCAGAGCAGGGCTGCAAATCAAAGAGTAATATTAGAAAAAGCTACAATAATAAGAAAGAAACATAGCGAGACGGTGGAAAAGAGCTGGGGGACTGTAGGTTTTTCCTTTTGTTGGACACACAAGCCAAGAGTTCCTGCTTTGTAAACTCCCCAAGAGATGGAACAAGAAATTATAGCCTGAGGAGGGAGTAGCTGGGATGCAGAGAAGGCGGAGATGAGCAACAGGGTCTCTTTGAGACCTGGGTCTCAGCTGGAACCTCATCCTATCCTGAATTGAAGAACACCTGCATCTCTAGAGAGGGTACCCTCTCTTGCCCTAAGATACACTACTTTTGTGCCTTTTGGAGGGTGATGCTGGCAACAACAACAAACAACAACAACAACAACAACAACAACAGAAAAAAAGGAGGAGCCTCATCAAGCCAGAAGCCCAGCACTGCAGGCAACGAATACTCTTCAAAGGAAAGAGACATTTTAACCATGGCCTTCTGTCTTTCTGCTTTCCAGCTTCTCTTGACATTCTTCCCCACTTATTGGAGTGGCATGGACAATTATAGAAATCAACTAAGGGGAAAGTTGAGTCAGAAACACATTTAGTTTGGTATAACTATTCAGCTATCACTTTAATAAACAGCAGAGAAACAGCTTCTGGGAGTAGCCAGTCACTTGCCATACTAGATCAGTCGGCAAAGTAACAAAAAAGGCACAGGACCCAAGGAATGTCACAAAATAGATGTGTTTTTCAGTGCCAGAAAAGAAGTATGCATGCAGTTAAGTGTGAACAAGCTTTGATACAAAAGGAACTGAAAGCCAGTCTAGAGAAGTTCTCCCAAATCTTGTTCAGATAACAAACAAACTTGGTGTATTTTTCCCTAAACTTGAAAGCAACACTAAAAATCTATGTGATATTACCAATACCAACTTGGTAGATGAAAGAAAGATAAAAGAAATGTTCAAACTATCAAAGAAATGATCAAAAAATGAGAAAAAAATAACGTGGATAAAGCTGCTAGAAGAAATATTGAATTGTCTTTCTGTTCTCTTAATAATGTTACAAAATTGATGTCAAATAAAAAAAGACAAAATATTTACAATTATAAATATAAATAAAATATGTATTATAGAGATATGTCAGTTGATTAAAGCTATACTAGTTTCTAGATTTTATGGGTTTTGTGACATTTGTTCATCTTTAAAATAGTTTGTATTTGAAATTTTTTGTCAGTGACATTCAAAGTTGATTTTGTATTTGAAGTTTTGTATTCTTCTTGGAGAGTAAATTCCAAATTGTTACATTTCTGACCCCATAAAACCTCCATCTGCTTTTACTTCTTTCATTGTATTTACTACACTGTATGATCTTTTACTTGATTATGTTTCTCTGTTGCCTCCTGGGTGGTAAGGAGTAAATCTAATTATTCTTAATATTCCCAGCACCTAATGTAATAAGATCTGGCAGTCGTTCAATACATTTTTGTTGATTGAAAATCTAATTGATGGCTATTGGAAAGAAGGTGGAGTTCCCACATAGTTATGCTTCAGATAGGAAAAATAATCCAACACCAAATCTGGAAGCGGTGTCAAAAGCTGAAGGGGAAACGATGGGTATTGCAGGATGCTGAATAAAAGGTGAGAGGATGAAGTCTCCACGGGGGGGGGGGG
>SJYF01001136.1:5057361-5073107 GCA_006410515.1 Procapra przewalskii
GGGCCCATATGTTTTAGAGCTTCCCAAAGGGACAATGCTGTTGATGGTTTCAAGATTTCTGTCTCAGTAGTTTCTGGGAAGGTCTTCAACCCCTTAGTCACTTTTTCTTTTTCTTGTTTATTTTTAAGAAGCAAACCAACAGAAGAACATGTTGAGTGGAGAACATTTAATTACAGGCTGTGGCTTTTTCGAATTAAAATAATTAGTGTTTTACCAAACATTTCACAATGCTCTTGTTTTTAAGGTTGACAACACTTCCTAATTTAAAAGTCAAACAAAGCTAGCTTTTATTCAGTTAATAAATAAGTTTGCTACTTAACCCTTTGTGCTCCAACTGTTGAGAGTTTTTAGAAACCTGGCTTAAGGAGTAGGCCTTCCCTGGTGGCTCAGTCAGTAAAGAATCTGCCTGCAGTGCAGGAGACCTGGGTCTGATCCCTGGGTTAGACAAATCACCTGGAGAAGGGCATGGCAACCCACTCCATTATTCTTGCCTGGAGAATCTCATGGACACAGGCGCGCCTGGTGGGCTACAATCTATGGTGTCAAAAAGATTTGGATATGACTGAGCAACTGACACACATACACACATTCAACAGAATATTCAGCAAAACAATGGGATCCCTAAGAAGTCAATTGCAGGCTAAAATCAGAGACTTTTCAGCACTGAGACACAGGTACACTAAATCTAGAGTCCATGCTAATGACTGATGGAAAAATTTAAATGACTGGTAAGCTGACCATATATAATGGTCCAGATCTCCCTTTCGGTTGATCACTACTATATGATATCATTATGAGGTTTAGAAGGGAAAAACAATTATTAAAGTCCAAAGATCTAAACTCTAGTTACTTTTTACTATAAATTAATTTTACAGTAACTAGAGGACTCTAACCAAACCAAAATAGAAAAAAATATTATCTGAATTAGAGGATGTTGCTGCTGCTGCTGCTGCTAAGTCGCTTCAGTATTGTCCAACTCTGTGCGACCCCATAGATGGCAGCCCACCAGGCTCCCCTGTCCCTGGGATTCTCCAGGCAAGAACTCTGGAGTGGGTTGCCATTTCCTTCTCCAATGCATGAAAGCAAAAATTGAAAGTGAAGTCACTCAGTCGTGCCCAACTCTTAGCGACTCCATGGACTGTAGCCTACCAGGCTCCTCCATCCATGGGATTTTCCAGGCAAGAGTACTGGAGTGGGGTGCCATTGCCTAGGGAAGTAAAATAATTATCCCCATACCCTTCTAGGTCTGTGATTGAGACATCATCTGTAATTAAAGGCAGATTGTCAGAGAAACAAATTTAATAACATGTGTACCTCCTATATACATTGGAGATACCCAGGAAAACTGAGTAATCCCTGATGGCCCAGGTCACCATCTCCAGCAAAAGACATAAGAAGATGTTGGGAGGTAACCAGGCAAAGCAGAGTAAACAAGGGTGAGGCTGTTTTTGCAGATTTAAGTACTAGCCTTCTCCTTGATAAGAATTTCTGGAAGTTGAGAGTCATTCTGTTAATGATACAGAAAAGAAGAAAGAAA
This sequence comes from Procapra przewalskii, assembly GCA_006410515.1. NCBI lineage: Eukaryota > Metazoa > Chordata > Mammalia > Artiodactyla > Bovidae > Procapra > Procapra przewalskii. The sequence continues at coordinate 5,058,899 of SJYF01001136.1, forward strand.
GTAAAGTCGCTCAATTGTGTCCAACTCTTTGCAACCCCACCAGACTCCTCTGTCCATGGAATTCTCCAGGCGAGAATACTGGAGTGGGTTGCCATTTCCTTCTCCAGGGGATCTTCCTGATGTAGGGATCGAACCTGGGTCTCCCACATTGCAGGCAGATACTTTAATCTCTGAGCCACCAGGGAAGCTTAGAAAAGAAGACACCCTTACAAATGGAGACTTCCTTTATAAATGCAAATGTTTCTTGAAAATGATACCTTGGATCCCTTTACAGAACTTTCCAAAAATAATCAGTGGGAAAGGGAAGAATTGGGAGTCTGTGATTAGTAGATGCAAACTATTATATGTAGAATGGATAAACAACAAGGTCCTACTGTATAGTGAGAGGAACTATATTCAGTATCCTGTAATAATGGTAAAGAATATGAAATAGAATGTATGTACATGTATAAATGGATTACTTTTCTACACAGCAGAAAATCACACAACACTGTAAATCATATGTAGTGTTTTCAATAAAATTAAAAAAAATCAGTCTAAAATAATCTTTATGCCAAAGAGGCATATATTGCTGTAACTGATTCCAAATCTTGGCTCTCTATGTACCATTCCCAAACATAAATACAGAGAGAGAGTTATGGAGGAGAAAGAGTGGCTTTATTACTTTGCCAGGCAAAGGGGAATGCAGTAGTCTAGCACCTCAAGAACTGTGCATACCTCCTTGGTAAATGTTGTTGTTCAGTCACTAAGTAATGTCTGACTTTTGTGAGCACATGGACTGCAGCATGCCAGCCTCCTCTGTCCTCCACTATTTCCTGGAGTTCATTCGAATTCATGTCCACTGAGTCGGTGATGTTATCTACTCATCTCATCCTCCGTCATCCTCTTCTCTTCCTGCCTTCAGTCTTTCCCAGAATCAAAGTCTTCTTCAAATGAATTGGCTCTTCCCATCAGGTAGCCAAAGTATTGGAGCTTCTTCAGCTTCAGCATCAGTCCTTCCAACGAATATGCATGGTTGATTTCCTTTAGGATTGACTGATTTGATCTCCTTGCAGTTCGAGGGACTTTGAAGAGTTTTCTCCAACACCATGATTTGAAAGCATCAATTCTGCAGCATTGAGCTGGAAAAGCCGTAGTTTTGACAATACAGATCTTTGTCAGCAAAGTGGTGTCTCTGTTTTTTAATGAGCTGTCTTGCTTTGCATAGTTTCCTCCCAAGGAGCACACATCTTTCAATTTCATGGCTACAGTCACCAGCCACATTGATTTTGGAGCCCAAGAAAATAAAATATATCACTATTTCTACTTACTTTTCTCCCTTTTTTTGGCCATGAAGTGATGGCATGGGATGCCATGATCTTAGTTTTTTTAATGTTGAGTTTCAAGTCAGCTTTTTCACTCTCCTCTTTCACCTTCATCAAGGTGCTCTTTAGTTCCTCTTTACTTTTTGCTATTAGAGGGGTGTCATCTGCATATCTGAGGATTTTGATATTTCTCCCGGCAATATCAGGATTACAGCTTGTGATTCATCCATCTCAGCATTTTGCATGATGTACTCTGCATATAAGTTAAATAAGCAGGGTGACAATACACAGACTTGTACCCCTTTCCCAAGTTTGAGCTAGTCTATTGTTCCATGTCCATTTCTGACTGTTGCTTCTTGACCTGCATACAAGCTTCTCAGGAGCTAGACAAGGTGATCTGGTGCATGCAGCCATGCTTAGTTTCCAGTCATGTCTAACTCTTTCCAACCCTATGGGCCGTGGCCTGCCAGTCACCTCTGTCCATGGGATTCTCCAGGGAAGAATACCGCAATGTGTTCCCTTTCCTACTTCAATGAATATTCCTGAACCAGGGATTGAACTGGAGTCTCCTGTACCCCCTGCACTGGCCGGCTGATTCTTTTACCACTGCGCCACTTAGGTAGCCATTCCCTGGTGAATAGGAAGAGGTTATATATTCAAGCAGGGTTTTTGATAAGGATCAAGGCCTGTGACAATCATTCTTCTTTCTGCAAAGTTTCAAAAGAGTGAAGTTGCTGAGAAGATTAGTTGGTCTTCCCATATTGATGAGTCTCTCTGGTCCCTTTAATTTTGCCCCAGGTGGTTTGTTACCGCTCCTCCCTTGATTACCAAATGTACTACCCTTTGGAACTCTGAAAAGGTCGTGGAAGCTGGAGTTTTGCCTACAAGAAATAGAGGACAAAAAAGCCTCCATGCCCAGGAACCCCACAGGGCTCTGCTCAGCATCACAATCAATCCTGCTCCCCTTCAAGAAACTAAAGACAAATTTGAGATTAAATCCTATGTCTGCTGCTTGAAGTGAAGTGAAGTCACACAGTCGTGTCCAACTCTTTGTGACCCCATAGACTGCAGCCTGCCAGGCTCCTCTGTCCATGGGATTTTCCAGGCAATAGTACTGGAGTGGATTGCCATTTCCTTCTCCAGGGGTTCTTCCCAACCCAGGGCTCAAACCCAGGTCTCCCACATTGTAGACAGATGCTTTACCATCTGAGCCACCGGGGAACTTATCATCCTTGTAATCCAATTTTCTGCTGATGGGTAGGCCTGTGTTACCTCCTTGTATTTTGTCCTGAGGCCAAACTGGCTTCCCTGGTAGCTCAGAGGATAAAGTGTCTGCCTGCAATTCAGGAGACCCGGGCTCGATCCCTGGGCTGGGAAGATCCCCTGGAGAAGGAAATGGCAACCCACTCCAGTATTCTTGCCTGGAGAATCCCATGGACAGAGCAGCCCTGTGGGCTACAGTCCATAGGGTCACAGAGGGACTGAGTGACTTCACTTTCACTTTCAATGATGAAGTCCTCCAGAAGGACTTATACCAGCATGCCATGTCTCCCAGGACTGCTGCAGTCAGTGACCCTGTGGCTGGCCATTGTCATCCCATGCCTCCCCTGGAGACTTGTGAATACTCACAGGCAAGTCTGACCCTTCTTTCTCCTGGGTCCTGGTGCACACAAAGTTTTATTTCCAAGAGTCTCTATCTCCCTAGTACTGAGGAAGATCTGTAATCAAATATCACTGGATTTCAAATTTCATACAAAACCAGGCACAATAAAGATCAGACATGGTATAGACCTAAAAGAAGGACAAGATATTAAGAAGAGCTGGCAAGAATACACAGAAGAGCGATACAGAAAAGATCTTAAGGACCCAGATAACCAGGATGGTGTGATCACTCTAGGGCCAGATATCCTGGAATGTGAAGTCAAGTGGGTCTTAGGAAGCATCACTAAGAACAAAGCTAGTGAACAAAGTTATATGATGAAATTACAGCCAAGCTACTTCAAATCCTAAAAGATTTAGGATTTGTGTGAAGAAGTGCTGCACTCAACATGCCAGCAAATTTGAAAAACTCAGCAGTGGCCACAACTGGAAAGGTCAGTTTTCATTCCAATTCCAAAGAAGGACAAGGACAAAGGATGTTCAAACTACTGCCCAATTGCACTCATTTCACTTGCAAGGTAATGCTCCAAATCCTTCAATATAGGCTTCAACAGTATGTGAACTGAGAACTTCCAGATTTTCAAGCTGGATTTGGAAAAGGCACAGAAACCAGAGATCAAATTGGCAGCATCCATTGGATCATAGAAAAGGCAAAAGAATTCCAGAAAAACATCTACTGTTTCATTGACTATGCTAAAGCCTTTGACTGTGTGAAATACAACAAACTGTGGGAGATTCTTAAAGAGATGGGAATACCAGACCACCTTACCTGCCTTCTGAAAAACCTGTATGCAGGTCAAGAAGCAATAGTTAGAACTGGACACGGAACAACAGACTGGTTCAAAATTGAGAAATGAATACATCAAGGTTTATATTGACATGCTGCTTATTTAACTTCTATGCAGAGTACATCATGCAAAATGCAGGAGTGGATGAAAGCACAGGCTGGAATCAAGATTGCAGGGAGAAATATCAATAACCTCAGTTATGCAGATGACATCACCCTTATGGCAGAAAGTGAAGAGGAACCAGAGGCTCTTGACAAAAGTGAAAGAGAAGAGTGAAAAAGTTGGCCTAAAACTCAACCTCAACATTCAAAAAATGAAGATCATGGCATCTTGTCCCATCACTTCATGGCAAATAGTTGGGGAAACAATGGAAATTGTGACATTTAATTTTCTTAGGCTCCAAAATCACTGTGGATGGTGAATGCAGCCATGAAATTAAAAGATGTTTGCTCCTTGGAAGAAAAACTATCACAAATCTAGACAGTGTATTAAAAAGCAAAGACATTGCTTTGCCAGCTAAAGTCCATATAGTCAAGGCTATATCTTTTCCAGTAGTCAGGTATGTTTACGAGAGCTAGACCATAAAGAAGGCTGAGCACTGAAGAATCGATGCTTTTGAACTGTGGTGTTGGAGACATTTTTTTTTTTCCAAACTGTATCCAACTTTATTAAAGATACTTTTCATAAACAATCATAGTATTTCAGGCAGGACATGGGCAGACAATTGTTAACAGTACACAACTTTCAAACTCTCTTTTTCTATGGACTACCAAAATCAGAAAGCCACTATAAAACCCAATGAAATCTTCATGTGATACTCTGAACAGGGAAAGTTTAGAGTGAGGGTTGACATTTCACATTTAGCGTGTTGTTTAATAACTTTTCACAAGCCGACCCTGACTTTCAGGAAATGGAAATGAAAATGGCAGAAGTATCACTCTGAGGAGCCACAGTTTAAAAAAAGGAACCGCTGCTCTTTGGAAAGATGCCATCTCAATGGTGACACTATAAAGTCCAGATTGCCTGACACACTGGTCATCAATTTTGGGGGGACACAGGGTTCAGGTTCCAACAGGTCTCTGGGTTTAGGGGAGTCAAGTCTGTGCTGAGGTGGAGAGGGAGAAGAGGACATAAAAACTAAATTTTAGTTTTCCCACACCACAAGGCATTTGTGCCAAGGTGGCTAATGTGTGTCAACATCAAGGAATCCCTCCTTCCTGGGAACCAAGAGGAAGTCTCTCAAAACTAGACAGGAAAGGTATTTTTCCCCCATGTCAATTCAGCTTTGGAGACATTCTGTTAGTGACGTGCCCTTCCTCCAAAAAACAACAATAAAGTGCTCTGTGTGCTAACAACATAGCTTAAAAAAAAAAGTGAAACAAAACTCTGCATTTTTATAAAACTTGATAAAAAATAGTATTTCAAACTGCACAGTCACCAGAAGGACACAGCTATCAAAACTGCACACACTTCACTTGGCATCTCCAGCACCTTCAGCTTTCTGTGTCTGGTCTGTTTTGGCATCTCCATTTTTTGCAGGGTTATTCCCATCTTTGCCAGCATCAGCTTTCCCCTTTTTCCCTTTGGGTACCTTCTCTCCCTTGTTTGCAGGGGATTTTTAGGCTTGGGCTCTAGCTTTGGAGGAGCAGGTTTAGCACATAACCTTGCAGATCTTCTCTGTGGTTCGTTCTTTACCTTGGCTTTGTCTCCTTTAGCATCCCCTTCAGCCATTCTCTTGGGCATGGTGGTTGTGGCGGCGGGATGTAGGCGCTGGACATGGGGATGCAGCGGCGTGCGGGCTTTAAGTCAATCCGGGGGTCTCTCTCGCCTCTTCTTCACACTGCTCCTGGAACTCCTGGAAAAGACTTTTGAGAGTCCCTTGGACTGCAAGGAGATCCAACCAGTCCATCCTAAAGGAAATGAACCCTGAATGTTCAGTGGAAAGACTGATGCTGAAGCTGAAGCTCCAGTACTTTGGCCACTGATGCAAAGAGCCAACTCCTTGGTAACCACCCTGGTGCTGGGAAAGAGACGGCAGTAGAAGGGGGCCACAGAGAATGAGATGGTTAGATAGCATCATTGACTCAATGGACATGAGTTTGAGCAAACTCAGGGAGATGGTGGAGGACAGGGAAGCCTGGAGTGCTGCAGTCCATTGGGTCGCAAAGAGTCAGACACAACTGAGTGAGTGAACAACAGCAACAGCAATCTGTAATATTTTGCAAGATCCTGGTGCTTCAGTCATTTTTCTCATCTGTTGAGAGAGGATGACATGCTGGTTCAGGATGGTGTGAGAATTCACTAAAGAGTGTTATGTGGAACACCTGTGAAACATACTAAGGGCTCATTTTTTTTTTTTTTTCCTGCAAATGAACACTGGTAACTTGAAACATTACTGGGCCTAACTGGGAAAAGTTGACTGAGATCCAAAAGGGATGGAGAAAGAACACTTGGAGAAACTGGGAAGATTCACCACGGGGAAGTAACAGCAACATGTTGGAAAAAGAAGTGGATTGGGAGTTGGGAATACAATTTATTCACTCAGCACTGACACCAAATATGGGGGCTAGAGGACTGTCCTCTTTGGACATAATTTACCTTGATTCACAAAATCAGGAGAGTGGGGATGCTCTTTGAGGCTGCTGTTGGTGGTTTGCTTTTTTAAAAGTAGACATAGAAATAAGACCAATGCTATAAAGCAGCAAAAGTATTTTGGGGGGATTGGTTAGAAATAGCAATTCAGGAGACTCAGATTCATGTTGAAACTCAAATGCGCTCTGAGGAGAATTGAAAACCAAAGGATTTTTAAAGGAAAAAGGAGAAAGTTTTCATAAACTTCTAGAATTCTAATTCTTGTCTATGCATGACTGTTCATTGCGGCTGCTGCTGCTGCTAAGTCACTTCAGTCATGTCTGACCCTGGGCAACCCCACAGATGGCAGCCCACCAGGCTCCCCCATCCCTGGGATTCTCCAGGCAAGAACGCTGGAGTGGGTTGCCATTTCCTTCTCCAATGTATGAAAGTGGAAAGTGAAAAGTGAAAGTGAAATCGCTCATTCATTGCGGCTACTACTCTGCAAGAGTTTGTTGGGTAAGCCATCTTTCAGAATGCTTTTGGGGTTTTGCCCAGTTCATGGTGCATGTTCCATACAAGTGGAAATGTGCATGGACCCCACTTCCCCAGTAGCCACCTGGCTCCATTTTTGTACTCTGGTGACATTATGAACTCCATTTTATTCATTCTTAACAACTATAACAATTATCCAAATTTAAGAATAAACTGAGTAGCTACTGGTGGATGTTTACAAAGGCCCCCTTAAAGATTATAATTATTTAAAAGGAGAAAAACAGATTTGAATTATTAAGTCTTTGTATTTTCTCAAATATTATTCTTTCTATTCACAATACTCTTCTTCTCATTTTTGTCCCCTAGCTAATCCATATTGAGACCAACTAACATATCACCTCTTTGGAGAAAATTTTCCAGGGTCTCTCCATCTAGTAAAGTCACCCTGTTTCTGCTTTCCCTCAGGATTTTGTGCTTATGTCTATCATTGTAGCCAGTCCTGGGGCAAAAATGTAATTAGAACATAACTTGTCATGATAAGAAAATTGAAACCTCTCCACAAATGGGGAATTGAAAAATCATGGGTTATCCATCTTATGAGATATTTCAGAGTCATTTAAAATTTTGTCCTTGAGGTGTTTTTTTTTTCCTTTAAGATGTAAAATTGTTTTTTTATAATGTTACCTGGAAAAAGAAGGTATAAAATTGTACATATAAATGCATTTAAATTGATCAGTTTTATCAAGATATAACTGACACACAGTCCTGTATAATTTTAAGGTATATAGCATAATGATTTGACTTACATACATCATGAAGTAATTATCACAATAATTTTAGTAAACATCCACATCCATCATCTTATACATACAATTTAAAAAAAAAGCAGAAAAATTTTTCTTATGAGAGCTCTTGGGATTTGTTCCCTTAACAACTTTCATACATAATATGTGCTTAGTCACTTAGTCGTGTCTGACTCTTTTTGACCCCATGAACAGTAGCCCACCAGGCTCCTCTGTCCTTGGGATTCTCCAGGCAAGGATACTGGAGTGGGTTGCCATTTCCTTCTATATGTAACACAGAGCAGTGCTAATTGTACTTTCATGGTATACATTACATCCCTAGTACTTTACCTTGTAACTGGAAGTTTGTACTGTTTGACTACTTTCATCTGACTCTCCCTTACTTGACTCCCTCCCCTCTGGTAACCACATGCCTGAGATCTTTTTCTATAATTTCGTTTGTTTGTTGTTTGAAGTATAATTGACTTGCAACTCTATATTAGTTCCTAGTGCACAACATATAAATATTGTATTTAAACTGTTTTAAATATGTTTATGAAGACTTAAAAAGAAGCATATACGTTAAAATAACAGTTAATTTCAAAGTGAGTAAATATGGGTAAATGTTTATTTTTTATCTCTATTGTTCCATGCATCCATATTTTCTAGAATGAACATTCTTATTTTTGTAATGAAAAAAATTATTCAAAATGGAAAGTGAATACAAAAATAAATTCATTTTTCTCATTCATGATACAATAGTGTATTTGTAATAGTTGATACTTATGCCACTCTGCATATCTAGAATGTTACCAAGTTACTGAAATTTGTGCTGTTGGTAGGCATAAAAAAGTGTCACATATGATTTCTGATGAGCAGTCTTTCTTTTTTGGAAGCTTCTGCTCTTCATTCTTGTTCAGTATCTGGTACCACAGTCTACCCACAGGAAGACTGAACCCAGCAGACCATAAAATCACAGAATGAACTCAGAAAATGCAGCCTGCCTAAATAAAGAGGCTGGGATTAAAAAAAAAAAAAAACACCACATACCTTACTAATGTTCTTCTCATTTCCTTATATTACTTCCCCTGACTCTGGCTAAAATGCTGACTATATTATTAGGCTTGTAGATTTGGATTCCAGCTTCTCTCTCATTTCTTTCAGTCTCAATTGTGCCCTGGCCTCAGCTCATGAGCTGGTTCTTCCTGGGGTCCTATTTTGAGAGGAATGAGGGTTCTGTTATTATAACATAATAAAGCTCAACTAGATATTAGAAAGAGAAAGAACCATTTCATTTCAGGGTGGAGGCGCTGCACACGGCTTGGGACATGTGCTTGGAACAGGCTAGAAAACATCAACTGTGTGACAGTGGGACTCAAGCTGTTTGTTTAGGGTCCCCTCCTTCAATCATCATGGCACCCTACTCCAGTACTCTTGCCTGGAGAATCCCATGGATGGAGGAGCCTGGTGGGCTGTGGTCCATGGGGTCGCTAGGGGTCGGGTATGACTGAGCGACTTCACTTTCACTTTTCACTTTCATGCATTGGAGAGGGAAATGGCAACCCACTCCATTGTTCTTGCCTGGAGAATCCCAGCGGAACCTGGTGGGCTTCTGTCTGTGGGGTCTCACAGAGTCGGACACGACTGAAGCGACTTAGGAGCAGCAGCAGCCTTCAATTATCAAACACTGAAAAATATTTCACACTAGCCCAGGCTTACCGCTAGGTGTTCAAACAAAGAGGAATAAGCCTCAAAAGGCTCATCAGGGTGTCAGCAGGCACAGGTGGGAAGAATTCATTGCAATATTGAGTAATATGCACAGTAGTATAGTTATATGCTAGTTAGACTGAAATGTATATATGAATTTGCCTTGAAATGTAAGCAGATATAAAAAAATTGAGTTTTAAGAGGGGTGAGAATTTATCTCCTAGACGTGGGAAAAGGGAAGAAGAGGTAGATAAAGGGGTAGATGAAAGTACTTGTGTGGTGCTTCAGATGTACAAATAGGTGTATGTGGTGGGAGATTGTCATTCAATTGGTTAATACTTAGTGAGAATCTAGGTGAGATAGGAGCTCTACTGGACACTCCTTTAGGCAATGGAAATCAGCATCTCAAGTTGGGCATGTATTACAGGAGGGAGAGAGAAAAAACATTAAAAGATATAATACCTGCTCTGCTCTCAAGGAGGTAAAGCATAAATTCCCACTCCTTTAGTGTGGACTATACATAATAATTTAAAAGAGTAAAATATAGAAAAGGGTGGGGAGAGAATAACTTTACAGTGGTGAAGCCTGACAAACACTACCTCAGCCTCATGTTCAAAGTCAGCATCAACAGTGATGTCGTGCTGACAGTATATATCCTTGATGTGATGGGATGAAAATTGCACTTTATCTCTGCTGTCTTTTTCCTCAAAACATGCAATCCCAGGCTAAAAATGAGGGAAAAAAAGAAAAAGAACAAGCCAGAAATTTCAACAAAAAGACATGTCACATGATACATTGCAGTACACTTGAAAACTTTAGAAGTCATCCAAAGCAAGTAATACATAAGAAATTATCAAACCTAAGAGGAGCCTATGGAGACAAAACAAATAAATGTACTCTGATACTCTAGATAGGATCCTGGACAAATAAGTGAAAACTAAGGAAATCTGAATAGAACATGGACTTTAATAGTGAACTAGTATTGTTTTACTCATTCTGACAAGTGTACTAAGTTAAGATGTTAATAATAGGGAACCTGGATGTGTGGAATATAGAGACTTCCTATAGCATCTTTGTAATGTTTCTATAAATTTAAAATTGTTCTTAAAAATATAAGATCAATGGATGATATGTGCTGTGAAACAAAGTAAAGAAAGGAATGAGGTGAAAGAAATTTGGGAGAGAGAAGTATTTTGGAGGGGATTGTAAGAGACTCTACTATGAGCAGGTGATAATTGTAAAAATGGCTGGAATGAAGAGGGAAGAGCATGTCAGTTTCTGTGGGAAGAGCCTGCCAACAGATGGCATGTTTCAAAGGCCTTGAAGTATTCTGATCTATGCTTGGTTGGTTTTAAGAACAGAAAACAAGCAAGTTTGGACAGAGTGTTGAGAACTGGTAGGAAGGTCACAAGATGAGGTAGAAGAGGACATTGAAGCTAGATTATGAAAAAGTTTAGAGGTCATAGTGAAGGATTTGAATTTGACTTGAAGTGAAATAAAACAATGTTATATGATTTCCCTCAAGTATTTTACAGATTTTATTGTTTGCATGGAGAGTTGAAAGTAGAGGGCAGAGCAGAAGTGCAACATTCAGGGCACTTATTACAAGGGAGTAGATCAATGGTGATGGGTTACCAGAGCCAGGATGGTAGTGGTGGCATTGATAAGAAGTAGTTAGGGTCTGGATGTATTTGGAAGAAACATGCCATGCCAATGTATCAGACATAGTTAGGAAAGAGAGAGGAAAAAAAAAGAAAGAATGCTTGTAAAATCTTTCAGGCACTTGAGTAGGTGGTGGTACCATTTACAAAACTGAGGGAGACCTGAGGAGTAGCAGGTTTGAGAGCTAAACCAGGAATTTGAATTTTGGATGTGTGACATTTGAGAAGCACATTATGTCTCCAACCAGAGATTCATATAAGTAGTTAAGTAGATGACTTTAGAGTGCAAGTGTGAGATGAGAACTGAAATAAACATTTAGGAGTCATCAGTTTATATGAATGGTGCTTCAAGCATGAATGGTGAATTTATATAGGGAGTGGTTGTAAGTTAAAGATGTTTATAGACTGAGCCCTGTGGAACTCCAACATTTAGGGGTTGAAAGGAAGAGAATTTAACAAATGAATCTTCTAGGGAAGTAGAAGTAAAAGCAGGAATGATTGTATTTCAGAAACCAAGTACAGGACTTGTTTCCAAAAAAAAGGGAGAAGTCTACAGTGTTAAATGCTGTGGAGGGCTAATTAAGTAAGATCAAGACTGGGGATTGACAACTGAATTAGCTCCTTGGACAAAAGTAGTTTAAGGGAATGATGGGAATAAAGACATAATTGAATAAGTTCAAGAGAAATTGCAGATAATAAAGTGAAAACCATTAGTATAATCAACAACATTTGCTGTCAATTTTGACAAAAAGAGGAAGCAAAAAGTATGGTAACTGGAGAATATGATGCAAAAACAAGGTAAAATATATTATTTTTGACTTGGCATGTATTAAGCATGATTTCAAGTTGAGAAAAACTATCCAATAGAAAAGGAACAATTGATTACCTAAAAGGAAACAGGGACAATTGTAGGCACAAAATAATTTAGAGAAAAGAATAAATGGTATTCAGATGTTACCAAGTCCAAGCTTACTCTGCTCATTGCAAAACAGGCCAATAAATCTTGGAGACAAGGTGTTGAGGCAAGCAATATAACTTAATTCAGAAATCCGGCTGACCAAAAAGATGGCAGACTAATGTCTCAAAGTAACCATCTTGTTGGGGCCTGGGTGCCAGGTTCTTTCATGGGTCAGAGATGGGGGAGGAGAGGAAAAAAAGTAAAAAGACCATTTAGTTCTTGCAAATATCTCCTGGAATGACAAAACTCAGGCAGGGATATATGTTAATTTCTTTCTTCCTATAGTCTACAGGTGGACAGGGTTATGAACAAAGTTACTTTAGTTTAACAGTCAGGCAAAGGGGGTCTGTGTTCCCTAATGTAGGCCTTTATATGTGCTTATAAAAAGCAGCAACAAAAAGGGTTAAAGCAAGAGGAATAGATTCAGCATGGAGTCAAAATTGACTTTTTCTGGTTACAGGATGTAGGTAGAGGGATCTATTTATATAGGGGTCTGAGTAGTTAATTCACTATGAGAAAACTGGTTGGATGTAAGAGTGCAGATGAGGTTAATTAACTTGGTGTAATGAGACTGAAAATAGTCTTTTTCATCTGGTTTCTCAGAAAAATGAGAATTAAAGCCACCACCTGAAAACGAGATAAAGGAAAGCATTTGGTATTTTAAAGAGTGAAGTTAAGGTGAGTAGTAGTAGTTTTGGAGAGTGGGAGAGAGAATTGGCTGCTTTGGTCAGGAAGCAACAGTTAGAACTGGACATGGAACAACAGACTCGTTCCAAATAGAAAAAGGAGTACATCAAGGCTATATATTGTCACTCTGCTTATTTATCTTCTATGCAGAGTACATCATGAGAAAAACTGGGCTGGAGGAAGCACAACCTAGAATCAAGATTGCCGGGAGAAATATCAATCACCTCAGATATGCAGATGACACCACCCTTAAGGCAGAAAGTGAAGAGGAACTAAAAAGCTTCTTGATGATAGTGAAAGAAGAGAGTAAAAAAGTTTGCTTAAAGCTCAACATTCAGAAAATGAAGATCAGGGCATCTGATCCCATCACTTCATGGGAAATAGATGGGGAAACAGTGGAAACAGTGTCAGACTTGATTTTGGGGGACTCCAAAATCACGGCAGATAGTGTTTGCAGCCATGAAATCAAAAGACACTGACTCCTTGGAAGGAAAGTTATGACTGACCTAGATGCATATTGCAAAGCAGAGACATTACTTTACCAACAAAGGCCTATCTAGTCAAGGCTATGGCTTTTCCTGTGGTCATGTATGGATGTGAGAGTTGGACTCTGAAGAAAACTGAGCAACGAAGAACCGATGCCTTTGAACTATGGTGCTAGAGAAGACTCTTGCAAGTCCTTTGGACTGCAAGGAGATCCAGCTAGTCCATCCTAAAGGAGATCAGTCCTGGGTGTTCATCGGAAGGACAGATACTAAGGTTGAAACTCTAATACTTTGTCCACCTCATGTGAAGAGTTGACTCATTGGAAAAGACTCTGATGCTGGGAGGGATTGGGGGCAGGAGGAGAAAGGGACAACAGAGGATGAGATAGCTGGATGGCATCACCGACTCGATGCACATGAGTTTGGATGAACTCTGGGAATTGGTAATGGACAGGGAGGCCTGGCGTACTGTGATTCATGGGGTCGCCAAGAGTCGGACATGACTGAGCGACTGAACTGAACTGAACTGAACTGAACTGAAGCTGACTTTAGAACATAAATGTAAAGTATGCCCAGCTGGCAGTGCTGTGACTTCTCCAGCCTCAATCATATGTATAGGTGCAGGAGAGAAAAGAAAAAAGTTGAGTTTAGACCAGGGTTGGGATATTTAAAGGATTATGATAGAATGATGGGCAAGGAAGAGAATGGCAGATGCAAAGAATGAGAATAATAACAACAGACCAGAGACTCTGAACTAGATAAGAAAAGAAGTGATGCACTGAAGGAATAAACCAGCTAGAATTTGGAGCTGTTAATAGATGTGATGTCCTTGAATGGAAGAGCAGGTATTGTTACCCAAAGATGAGATGCTTCAGTTACTGGGAAGAAAAATGTTTAAGAAAAGAAAAATATAGGAAATGAGAATAGGTAAAGGAAGAAAGGTGGGATGTTATCTAAGATGACTGGATGAGGAGAATAAGATATTGCAAAGTAAAATATTAGATAATCTTAAAAGATGGTGCTGTGAAAGTGCTACACTCAATATGTCAGCAAATGTGGGAAACTCAGCAGTGGCCACAGGACTGGAAAAGGTCAGTTTTCATTCCAATCCC
>SJYF01001136.1:5123082-5139375 GCA_006410515.1 Procapra przewalskii
TGCAGTGATTTTGGAGCCCCCCAAAATAAAGTCTGACACTGTTTCCATTGTTTCCCCATCTATTTCTGAACTTTACATTAACTAAATGTGATTTATTTGGAGAAACCATGCACGATCTAAAGATTTGTAGTCTGCATTACTAAGGGCAGTTGCCAAGACTGTGAAAGATGAAGAGATGTATTAAGATATATTTCCATGTTTGGGCTCCTGGACCAGCTAATAAGCCCCTTGGGGGGGAATGCCGAATAGGACTGATTTTCTCCCACCTCTGGAGTTATGGCTGAGCCTAAGTCACAGCTGCAGAAATAGGGAAACTGGGAACAGGGGCCAGCATTCTGGTGTGCTATTCCCAGGTTCTCTTCTCTGGAAGATGGGAGGTGGTAGCACATTGATTTAGACCACACTTGCATTGAAAAGAGGATATATAATATTCCAATGCCAGAAGTACCTTATTATTCAATTTTTAAAATAAAATATCCCCTATTTTAAATCAATGAATGAATTCATTTACCATTTGGAAATATTAAAGACACACATATATAATAAGAAATCTCCAGAAACATTTTCTCTATGTTTTCATAGGTTTTCAGCATATCAGGAGATTTGTAAATGAGACTTCATTGCCTCTCTCTACTTCAAAACTGCACTGAAGTAATGCTTACAATTTATATGTATGTGAAGAAATATATACACACACATATACAGTGAGATGTCATTTTAGAAATATTGTTGTCACTTGAGTTTTGCTTAATAACACATGGTGACAAACTAATACATAAAGAACTGTTTGTTCTTTTTATTGGTTGCATAGGATTATTCCATGGCAACGTTATGACACATATGATAAGTCGCTTCACTCGTGTTTGTTGCCACCCCATGGACTGTAGCCCACCAGGCTCCTCTGTCCATGGGATTTTCCAGGCAAGAATCGTGGAGTGGGTTGCCATGCCCTCCTCCAGGGGATCTTCCCGACCCAGGGATTGAACCTGCATCTCTTATGTCTCCTGCATTGGCAGATGGGTTCTTTACCACTTGTGCCACCTGGGAAGCCTGTGGGTACATTATAGATTATTAAAACATTATTATATTGATGTATATGTAGATTTATTTGTATTTTGGGGCTATGTCCAATTACCCTGCAATAGATATTTTTTTTAAGGTAGATTTTTATGCATTTCACATGAGAAGTTTTGCAGGAACAATTCTTTGGAGCAGTTATTGGTTGGAGCATGCACAAATTGCCTTCCGCACAGCATTCTCAACAATAGCATGTGAAAGTTCAGTCTCCTTTCATCCTTGTCAATGCTGCATGTTTTTGTTTGTTCAGTTTTTGTTTTGTCACTTAATTTTCAGACTTACAGGGAAAAATGGCATCTCATTTGGTTAAGATTTATATTTTGTTAATCACTAATGAGATTGAATATATTTTTAATACTTTTCTGGCTAGGACATGAACCTATTACAGAGTGAACTTTGCTCTAAACATCCCTGCACTTCTGATTTCAGCTGGACATGTGAAAATAGCCAGTATCTCTAATCACAGGGAACCAAGGAGTCATTTGCAAGGTCAGGTTTGTGTGTGTGTGTGTTGTAACACCCACTGTGGACCAGCAAGGCATGTGGACATCTTCTTGGTGTTTGCTCTGGTATTTATTTCTGCAAAAGCACACATTTACCTAAATTAAGTTAATCCTAGATATTATTTTCTTTACTATTTAAGCAACTTTTATTTGAGAATTTCTAAAAATATCTCAATTTAGAGACACTCTCAAGAATATCGGAAAAGGGTTATGATAAAATAAGAGCTTCGAGTCTCTGTTTTAGAGAATTTTTTTTCATAAGAAATCATATATAGTTCTGAATTCCTAAAATAGTCCAAGATCAATTGGTATTCAGTGCAGAGTCATTAAACAGTTGTGACATGCCATAACTAGGCTGGTATTGGGATATAGAAATGAAAGTTTCATTCCCTACTTTCCAGGAGCTTACAGTCCACAGGACGAGGAGGAGGTGAAAAGCAAAGATATAAACATCATACAGTGAGGTAAATATTTTAGAACCAGTAAATATTGAGTGCAGTGGGGATCCAGGGATTAGAATGTTTGGAGTCTCTCTGCATAAGAGCTATGAAAACTCCCTGGAAAGAAATTTACTGTGTGTGTGTGTGTGTGTGTGTGTGTGTGTGGTTGTGTGCTCCCATGCACACTTGCAGGGATGCATACTCTATGTATGCCTTTATTGAATTCACTGGTCTACAATATACAGGGACACTTCCTGCCCAATGATTTTAATACAATTGCATGCAATTACATGCTGAAAGCCAGAGAATGAAGAGACAGATTTTAGGCCAGGCTGTAATTCAATTACAGAACAAAGGAGAGAAAAATAAAGGCTGAAGAAGAAAAAGAAGAGAACTAATAAAGGCTGAAGCTGCATGTTTACAAGTGAGTCAATGCAACTGATAAAAATATTCAGGTTCTTTCAGATGCCAGTGCCCACAGAGGTGAAGGTGTAGGAAACAGCATGGAGGGGTTAGAACCAAAGCAAAAAAGGAGACCCAAGGACAGAATGAATCATCAAAGCTGATAATACTTGACGCCGTTGCTTCAATTCCAATGATTCCTGGCTTGGCTGAAAATAGTTGACATATTATTCCCCTATTATATTTGTGTTTTCATTCGCCTTTTCTCTTTCATTCACAGGGAGTACAGGATAAAAACAGAAAAAGGAAAAGTGCCTTTTTGCAGCATTTTGCAAAAGCTACAATGTGAAAAGGGCTGGAAATTTTGCAAAATTTTGTCCTTGATCAGTTTTGCGAGCCGAAGGGTTACATATGATTTGAGTAAACAAAGAGAACAATTTTTGCTAGATTTTCTAGTTCCTCTATTACCCCTTCTGGTCACATCCTGGCCCTTGCATTCCTGCAAATCTTCCCTGAAAACTACTGCTTATTGTTCTTACTGAGCTAATCTACTGGTTTATAAACTTCTTAAAGCAGCTTTGTACCCTTTAAAGGACTATCAAGTGCATCTCAGGGGAAGCATGTGGACTAAATTGACTCCTGAAGATGGTTTCTGAAGAAAAAAAAATGTTTGGAGAAGTAGATTGGGGTCTAGTATGAGGGCCTTGGATATTTGGCTATGAAGTTTGAAGATCATAAAATAAGCCCTGGGGCTCCATTTGAAAAACATGATTTTGTATGGATTAATGATGTCAATCCAGAGGATGAATGGTGGAGAAGGGCAGGAAGATATACTAAAAGCAGAAAGAGCATTACAGAAATATAACTGTGAGGTATAAACTCATATGTGAACGAAGACTGTTGACATGAAAGATTAGGCACATGTATAGATTCATCCTTCATTCAATCACCATGTTTTTGTTGGACACTGTGTTGGATGCTTTATGAAGATCCAAAGATGTATCAGGCATATTTTATGCCCTCACAGCTTCAACAACTAACTACTTCTATTGTTTTTAAGGATCATTTCAAGCTTGACCTGTTCAAGAATGTCTTCTTTGATCCCATCTGTCTTTCAGATCATTGCCCATGTCCATGGTTTCCAAGATTAAGTGCTCTTCATACTGCTGAGATTATCTTTTTACATGCACATCATCCACTTTAAACTGTGAGACCTTTGAAGTCTCATTCAGCTTGGTGATGCCCAGAAAACAGTGCAGTGCCTGCCACAGAGGAAGTATCAGCATGGGCTGATCATTGTTGCCAAACTCAGGTTTGGCTCTTTGCTGAACTCTGAAGATGCTTCTCAGCCATAAAAGTTATTAAAAAGAAAAATGGAGGAAGGAAGAATCTCAGTGAATCATCAAAGCAGGTGGTTGGGTTCTGCTTTCTTTTCCATTATGTGCAGCCTGGCTGACTGTCTTCAGATGTAATCTTGCCCATGTGATTAGCCTGTAAGATTGCTAAGGGGGCTGGTGGGAATAGAGAGCTAATCATTCTTTAACTATTTCATCCTTTATTCCTA
Organism: Procapra przewalskii; assembly: GCA_006410515.1. Lineage (NCBI taxonomy): Eukaryota > Metazoa > Chordata > Mammalia > Artiodactyla > Bovidae > Procapra > Procapra przewalskii. Next base: position 5,127,069 of record SJYF01001136.1, read on the forward strand.
CTTCTTTTTATTTGGGAAAGGAATCAACATGTTAGACAATGTGTTCCCTCAGGTGTGTTCAGGAGAGCATAAGTCAGGAGTTATATTGAATTGCCTAGTGATTTCCTTCTTACAATTAGGCTCCTTTAAGGTTCCAGGGGAATGGACATGGACAAAGAGGAAAGGGTCAAAAGAAATGCTTTTAACATTTTTTGTGTGAAGCATATTTGGCATCTAGAAGAAGAATGTAGAGGCACAGTGCAATTGAGGAGAGAAAGCAATACTCAGATTTTTAAAAAGGCAGAGAAGCTTTATATCTGAATAGAGAAGATAGGCCACAAATGAGGGATTGAAAGAGTAATATTCAAAATCAAAGAGCTTGAAAATATGTAGGAAGTTAAATATAAATTGGGCTATACCATTCAGTCTGAAGAGGAAAGACAGTCTGAGAGTTCTGGAGGCCAATTTACATGTGGTGTTGGCACTATAGTGTGGGACAACCAGGGCATGGGACATCAAATAGAGCAGTGTGGAAAGAAGCTTGAGATGTACATTTGCTCTCCAGTAAATGGTCCTGGATAGATTTACAGATGCTTTCTGTTTACTCATTCACTGATGCAACACTGCTGAATGTTCAATAAGTAACTATCAACGTGTGATAAAGCGAGTTGGTCCTCAGTAAATGTTTGCTGAACCAATGCTAGATGTGTTGAGTATTGCTAAACTAAGACAGGTGCACTACAACAATTCTAATACTAAATTAGAATCGGAGCACTTAGACAGAGAGGACTAGGTAGAACCCCATTGGAACAGGCATGTGTTGATTTTTGCCTGGAAAGCTGATAATGCAGACAGAGAAGTGGAAATGTAGGGGAGGAATCTAGATGTTAGGAAAAGCAGAAATAGACATTTATATCAGAAATCAGAAGACACAGCTAGGAAAATATTAGCAGCCCCATTTGGTAGAAGAGTAGGGATTGTGTGTAGCTACCGATGCTTATACCACATATAGAGGAAAGGGTAGATGTCATCCAAAACTGCACATATGCATGTAATTATGAAGCCTCAGTTCCTATTAATGAGACCATGCAGGAAGTTTTTTTCTGAAAATATTCCCAAAGAATTCTCTCTTTACCATAGCTCATCATCTCCTCATCATGCTGCTGCTGCTCACCTATTTTTTTTTTCCACAAAGATCATGGTAATAAACCACCAGAAAATGAAGCCAACAAGGAGCCAGTCCTCTTTACCATAGCTCATCATCTCCTTTTCATGCTGCTCACCTATTTTTTTTTTTTTCACAAAGATCATGGTAATAAACCACCAGAAAATAAAGCTGGAAAATAAAGCCAACCAGGAGCCAGTCAGGATTTATGGGCTGCTTAACAATCTGACTTTGGGTGAATTGCTTCCCTTTTGAGTTTAAGTTTCTCTGTATGTTCTAAACAATGTTGAGCTCAATGGTATTTCAAATTCTTTCTGACTTTGAGAGCTTTAGGGTCATTTCTTTCTCATGTTTACACTAAGTCAAAACACAGAGAGAGAGAGAGAGTACATGATCTGGCCAGGGCAATAGCATCTGATGATTTAAATGACTACATAGTGGATGTTTTAAAAACTGAAATAAATCATTCACATTGTTGTACACTGAACAATGAACCAGTAACAAGCTTCCTAACACAGAACTGTGGTAGGAGCTCCTCTCCTTGGAAAAATTAAAACAACTCAAGTCATCAGACCTTCTATTTCTATTTTAAACTGAGAAAATACAGAAGCAATTATCTAAAACTATAATTGCAAGGGGAAATGAATAAAGCAGTGTGTGTATGTGTGTGTGTGTCTCAAATGATCCTTTTCAAAATAAGCATTTCTGCAGAATGTGTTTTTCTACCATTGCAGAACTTTTCTCAAATATATTCAAATTTAGGTGAAAATAAGTGAATAAAAACACATTTCTCAGTGCAAAGTAATTGACAGTCAGCGGGAAAGATAGATTTGAGTAATAATGCCCCTTGGATGCACATGCTAGTCAGAGAATGGAGATGCCTTCAGTTGTACTGTTATTGGTCATTATTTTAACTGAAAGCATGGACTAGCTATTTTTTTTAACCATGTATTTGAAAGTGCAGCCATGCCTTCTGTTACTATTCAAAAATCACATAAATTCTCATTAATGATGTTGACCAGTGGGGAAGCAAGTTGATAGGTGTTTTTCTACTGTTGGGAGAGAGGCAAGGCTCACCTAATATCTCTGCTTGGATATGTGGGCAAACATGTAGCAGGTGATGGCTGCTGTGGGCACTGTTGTATCATGCTGTGAAAAAACAGGCTGCATAGCCAAAACTCAGCTTCTTTTGAGGATGCCTTCTTGCATAGTGTGTGCAAAACAAAAGCAATGAATTTGTTGCAGCATCCTGTTTGCTCCTGTACTTCCCCATCATGTGGATTAGGAAAAAAGAAAGAGAAAGACAATGTTAAGGTGGTCCAGTGACTAAGATTTTGAACTTCTACTACAGGGGGCAGAGGTTCTATCCCTTGTTGGGAAAGCTCCACATACCATGTGGTGCAGCCAAAAAATAATAAATAATTTTTTTTGAAAGAGGGCATGACAAATTATTTAAGAGAAATCTGTTCCTTTCTCTCTTGAACATTGACAGTCAAAGCTACAACACTGTATATCAGAAATGTGGGGAACTTCTATAAGATTTGCCTTGAGGTTTCTGTTAGACCCACAGAGGGAAGAAGATTGAGGGGGCAGAGCTGGAGGGATTACCAGGTGGAGGATGTTGGTATTTCCCTCAGGCATTTTGAGCTATCAGTGTGATTCTGAAAGACAGCCTTAGCAATGTCAAATTCTTACCTGTTTCTGGGATGTTTTAATGCAGACAGCCAGGAAACTATTTAAAATATATAGATTACAGTTTATGAAAAATTTCTCTTTAGGTATAAATACACCAGTTGCAGAAATGTTTAACACAAATTATATGCATCCCAATATTCAAATAACAAATATTCATTCATTCACTCTTTCATTCTACAAGTATTTATTGAACACATGGTACAATAAAGATATCAACTCATAACATCCTGCTTTCATAAAGTTTATAGTCTAATATATCCTAATCATTTTAGCATTTTATAATTTTAATATTTATAAAGAGTTATATGCCTATAGATACTGCAGAGTTTCAAAGAATAGTGAGGGGATATAAGAAAGCCTTCATCAGTGATCAATGCAAAGAAATAGAGGAAAACAATAGAATAAGAAAGACTACAGATCTCCTCAAGAAAATTAGAGATACCATGGGAAAATTTCATGCAAAGACAGGCACTATAAAGGACAGAAATGGTATGGTCTAACAGAAGCAGAAGATGTTATGAAAAGGCAACAAGAATACACAGAACTATATAAAAAAGATCTTCATGACCCAAATAATCATGATTGTGTGATCATTCACCTAGAGCCAGACATCCTGGAATGTGAGGTCAGGTGGGCCTTAGGAAACATCACTATGAACAAAGCTAGTGAAGGAGATGGAATTCCAGTTGAGCTATTTCAAATCCTAAAAGATGATGCTGTTAAAATATTGCACTCAATATGCCAGCAAATTTGGAAAACTCAGCAGTGGCCCTCAAGACTGAAAAAGATCAGTTTTTATTCCAATCCCAAAGAAAGGTAATGCCAAAGAATGTTCAAACTACCGTACAATTTGACTCATCACAAACAGTAGCAAAGTACTGCTCAATATTTTCCAAGCGAGTCTTCAACAGTATATGAATGGGGAACTTCCAGATGTTCAAGCTGGATTTAGAAAAGGCAGAGGAACCAGAGATCAAATTGCCAACATTTGTTGGATCATAAAGAAAGCAAGAGAATTCTAGAAAAATATCTACTTCTGCTCTATTAACTGTGCAAAGCCTTTGACTGTGCAGATCGCAACAAAATGTACAAAATTCTTAAAGAGATGAGAATATCAGACCACCTTAATGTGTCTCCTAAGAAAACTGTATGCAGGTCAAGAAGCAACAGTTAGAAATTGACACGGAACAATGGATAGGTTCCAAATTGGGACAGGAATACATCAAGGCTGTATATTGTGACCTTGCTTATTTAACTAATTATAGAGTACATCATGTGAAATGCTGGACTGGATGATGCACAAGCCAAAATCAAGATTGCCTTGAGAAATACCAATGACCTCAGATACGCAGGTGATACCACCCCTTATGGCAGAAAAAGAAGAGGAACTAAACAGCTTCTTGATGAAAGTGAAAGAGGAGAGTGAAAAAGCTGGCTTAAAACTCAACATTCAAAAAATGAAAATCATGGCATCCAGTCCCATTACTTCATGGCAAATAGATGGGGAAACAATGGAAACAGTGAGAGACTTTATTTTCTTGTGTTCCAAAATCACTGTAGATGGTGACTGCAGCCATGAATTAAAATATGCTTTCTCCTTGGAAGAAAAGCTATGACCAGACTCAGTTCATTTCAGTTCAGTCGCTCAGTTGTGTCCAACTCTTTGCAACCCCATGAACCGCAGCATGCCACGCCTCCCTGTCCATCACCAACTCCCGGAGTCCACCCAAACCCATGTCCATTGAGTCAGTGATGCCAACTCAACCATGTCACCCTCTGTAGTCTCCTTATCCTCCTGCCCTCAATCTTTCCCCGCATCAGGGTCTTTTCCAATGAGTCAACTCTTTGTATCAGGTGGCCAAAGTATTGGAGTCTCAGCTTCAACATCAGTCCTTCCAATGAACACCCAGGACTGATCTCCTTTAGGATGGACTGGCTGGATCTCCTTGAAGTCCAAGGGACTCTCAAGAATCTTCTCTAACACCACAATTCAAAAGCATCAATTCTTCTGTGCTCAGCTTTCCTCACAGTCCAACTCTCACATCCATACATGACCACTGTAAAAACCATAGCCCACTTGACTAGATGGACCTTTGTTGACAAAGTAATGTCTCTGCTTTTTGATATGCTGTCTAGGTTGGTCATAACTTTCCTTCCAAGGAGTTGGCACCTTTTAATTTCATGACCAACCTAGAATGATTATTAAAAAGCAGAGGCATTACTTTGCCAACAGTGGTCTGTATAGTCAAAGCTATGGTTTTTCCAGTAATCATGTATGGATGTGAGAGTTGGACCATAAATAAAGCTGAGCACTGAAGAACTGATCCTTTTTAATTATGGTTTGGAGAAGACTCTTGAGAGTCCCTTGGACAGCAAGGAAATCAAAGCAGTCAATCCTAAAGGAAATCAGTCCTAAATATTCATTGGAATCACTGATGCTGAAGCTCCAATACTTTAGACACCTGATGGGAAGAAGTGACTCATTGAGAAAGACCCTGATGCTGGGAAAGATTAAAGGCAGGAGGAGAGGGGGATGACAGAGGACAAGTTTGTTGGATGACATCACCAACTCAATGAACATGAGCTTGAGCAAGCTTGGAGTGTTGGTGATGGACAAGGAATCCTGGCATGCTGCAGTCCATGGGGAGGTGGACATGACTGAGCGACTAAAGTGAACCTATAGATGCACACATATTCACATTATTTTCATCATACAGAATGCTTCATAGAAAGAAATAAAAGAAAAGCAAACAATAGCAGAAACTGTCTACAGTTTGTTTAATCTGCAAATAAGTTGTTGAAACTATAGAAATGTTAATTAGCCAGACTTAGAGGCTGTTTATTTGCTAAATCATGTCTGACTCTTGTGACGCTATGGAGTGTAGCCCACCAGGCTCCTTTGTCTATGAGATTTCCCAGGCAAGAATACTGGAGTGAGTTGCCATTTCCTTCCCCAAGAGATCTTAGATACAAGGCAGGAAAAGAGAATAAGGTCAACAGACACCACAGAAGCAGCATGGCAGGGATATGGCATAGCACCATGGACTCAAAGGACATGGATTTTAGCAAACTCCAAGAGACAGTGGAGGACAGAGTAACCTGGCATGCTACAGTTCATGGGGTTGCAAAGAAGCTGACATAACTTAGAGACTGAAAAACAGCAACAAATAGTGAGCAAAGCCTGTCAGAGCTTTCAGACCTAGAGACTGCAGTAAACCATGTATGGAGTGATAGCAGCTTGGTTCACAGTGGCAAAAAGTGAGCATATTCTGGGTATGTTTTGAAGGTAAAGATGAACGGATTTGAAAATAGATCAGATGTAAGATGTGGCTTCCCTGGAAGCTCCATTGGTAAAGAATCCCCCTGCAATGCAGGAGACTAGGGTTTGATTCCTGGATCAGGAAGATCCCTTGGAGAAGGAATAGGCTACCATTTCAAGTAGTCTTGAGTTTCCCTGGTGGTTCAGACAGTAAAGAATCTGCCTGTAATGCGGGCAACCTGGGTTTTATCCCTGGATTGGGAAGATCCCCTGGAGTCCATGGTGTCACAAAGAGTCAAACATGGCTGAGTAACTAAGTGTCCACAAGCACACACACACACACACACACAGATGTAGGCTATGAGGGAAAAAACAGTCTAGGGTGGTGATTCTGAAGTTTTAGGTCAACAACAGGTTTGCTGCCAACAACTGAAGTGGTAAATATCATCAGCCATGATATTTAGGAAATCTGGTTCTTGTTGCTGGTGATAGTGACCTCTTTTCCCTCGATCTTCCATGCTGAGAAACCTTTATGAAAACAGAGCAATTACTAGAATAAAATGATCATTTAGGTTTTTATATGTTCTACTTAAACCAAGCCACTGTATCATATCAGCTAGAATGATGTCCACATTGACTTTTATTGTACTTTGAGTTTTAAAGTCATGGAAGAACGATCCTAGAAATAAATAATTCATGGCAACTGAATTATGAAGTTAATTCTAACCAATAGTGTGTCATTAAAATATGAATGTGCAAATAGTTCAATTTTATTTTTTAATTAACTTTTCAGAAGTAATAGCTGACAATTGTCCTTGATCAGATCTAATGCTGTACTTAAACGCTTGACAGTTTTTAAGTCATTAATGGAAATCAATGGAAACAACTTTCTGAAAAGTGTTATTTACTTTTATCATCCTACTCTATTCTTAATAAGGACCAGGATTGAAATGTAACTTCCAAAAATCTCTCTGGCTAAAGTTGTCTGTTCTTTCCCAAATAAATTCACAGCAGGTACTTACCCCTCTGGCATTAATATCTTCCACAAAATATCCAATCTCTGTTCATCAATACCCTTGCTATCTATGCACCACCCTATCTTTCAAGGGTCAACATAAATTCTACTTCTACTTATGCTGCCTAGAGCCCACACTGCCCTATGACCTCACATACTTCAATGTGATATTTTATATTTTTAACATAGTAAGAAAATATGCTTTGAAAGTTATCATTTGTAAGCAAACATTCTAAGAAAATAAGGATTTAGTTTTTGCATATTGTTTTTCCTCATTTGTCCCTTCTTTCCAGGGATTCTTTAAATTACCATCCTAGAGTGGAAACATGAAAAGTTCATGATTCTAGTGGGCCATCGTTAGTCACTTGCTGGAATATTTAGAACCACTAGATCATCCAAATGCCTGATCCTGAAGAGCAGAGAAAAGGTGGAGTTGGAAAGCAAGCTGTAAGAGTTGGGTGCACAACCGGTATAGGCCTTGTGTGCTTAGGAAGGAATAGGGTTTGAGGCCAGAGCTATTTTGCTGATGTCTATGGGATCATTTTCTGCATGAAACCAACAACAAGAAGTTGAGGTGTGTGTGGGGAGATGTTAGATCTTTGCTAATGACTGTCACAGGGAGGACAATAAAGACAAATGTATGAACCCCATGAGGCAGTCAGCACTGTTGCAGAAAGGGAGAGGAGTTTGCCAACACCACTGGCAAGGAATAAGGATCTTTCCACTCTTTCTGCCTGTCTCTGCTCTGTACCAGGATCTGGGGGATGAGGAGAAGGAGAGGTGAGGAAAACAGATCCTGCCTCCCTCCATATCCAGTTGCTAGAGCTTCAGGTATGTAATATCTGAGGATTTTGAATGGGAAATGAGATGGAAGTTTGTAAGTGAACAACAGTGAGCCTTAAGAAGCAACAACTTTGCTAATAATTGAAAAAACGCCCTAACTTTGTGAACTCGGAATGAAGCTTTGCTAGGGAACACTGCTACCTATGATGATGACAGAAGATTGGCAAAAAGCAGTTAATAGTATTTATTGGGGAAAATAAAAACATTTCATGCTTAGAGCCCAGTAGCTTCCTCATTAAACTGGTGTTCCTTTCCTTCTTCAGAAATGGAAATAAGATTGCCAACTTTCAGTACTAAGAGCCAGGGGCTATTGATAGTGATCAGAAAAAGCTGAATCCCCATATCTGGCAGCTTTAAGAACAAATGTGAGCAATGGTAAAAGTAGGATTTTCTCTCTCTGTATGTTTATAATGTACAAATGTTTAATAAGTAAATATTATTTCATGGTTTGTCTTTTCCCAGAGGTGGTGCTAGTGGTAAAGAATCTACTTGCCAATGCAGGAGACGTAAAAGACATAAAAGATATGGTTTCATACCTGGGTCTGAAAGATCCCCTAGAGGAGGGCATGGCAAACCACTCCAGTATTCTTGCCTAGAGAATTCTATGGACAGGGGAGTCTGACAGGTTACAGTCACAAAGAGTCACAAAGAGGGTCAAGACATGAATGAAATGATTTAGCGTGTGCACACAGACACACACACAGAGACACACACACACATTCCTATAAACTACCCCTATCCTATGAGGGTCCTACACTTGGTCTGATGTTAAAGGAAAATTGTACTTTGATCTTTTCATTTATATTCTTTTGTTTGAATTGTAAACACATCATATCTCTGACTTGTATGACCTATGCTTCCAACTTCCTAAATCATTATTCTTTCTCAAATTTCTGTCCTTGTTCTTTTTCATCCTTCCATACTGATTTCCAGCATAAGGCTATGGCTTTTCAAAGGATAAAATAATGACATTTGCAGCAACATGGATGGATTTAGAGAAGATAATACTAAGTGAAGTAAGTCAGACAGAGACAAATATCATACGACACTGCCTATATGTGGAATCTTATTGAAGAATACAAACTGACTTATGAAGTGAAACAGAATTGGAGTTACAGATGTTAAAAATAAACTTGTGGTTATCAAGGAATAAGGGGAGGGGGATAAATTGGGAGATTGGGTTTGACATATATCCACTACTATGTATAAAATATGTAATTAATAAGGAGCCACTGTATAATACAGGGAACTATACTCAACACTTTATAGTGGTCTATATGAGGAAAGAATCTGGAAAAGAGGGGCTACATGTGTATGGGTAACTGATTCACTTTTCTATGCACTTGGAACTAACACAACATTGTAAATCAGCTATACTCTAATATCCCGGTCCTAGACATGTATACAGAGAAAACAATAATTCAGAAAGATACATGCATCCTAGTATTCATTCATTGCAACACTATTCACAAAGTCCAGGATATGGAAGGAACCTAAATGTTCATCAATAGAATGGATAAAGAAGATGTGATATACAATGGAATATTACTTAGACATCAGAAAGGAGAAGGGAATGGCAGACCACTTCAGTATTCTTGCCTTGAGAACCCCATGTATGGTATGATAAGGCAAAAAGATAGGACACTGAAAGATGAACTCCCCAGGTCAGTAGGTACCCAATAGAATACTGGAGAAGAGTGGAGAAACAGCTCCAGAAAGAATGGAGAGACTGAGGCAAAAGAAAACAACACCCAGTTGTGGATGGGCCTGGTGATGGAAGTAAGTCTGATGCTGTAAAAAAACAATATTGCATATGAACCTGGACTGTTAGTCCATGAATCAAGGTAAACTGGAAATGGTCAAACAGGAGATGGCAAGATTGAAAGTTGACATTTTAGGAATCAGTGAACTAAAATGGACCAGAATGGAAGAATTTAACTCAGATGACCATTATATCTACTACTGTGGGCAAGAATCCTTGGAAGAAATGGAGCAGCCATCATAGTCAATGAAAGAGTCCAAAATGCAGTACTTGGGTGCAGTCTCAGAAATGACAGAATGACCTCTGTTCATTTCCAAGACAAACCATTCAATATCATGCTAATGCAATCTATGCTCAATCAGTAATGCCGAGGAAGCTGAAGTTGAATGATTCTATGAAAACTTAAGAGACCTTCTAGAACTAACACCAAAAAAAGATGTCCTTTTTTTTCACAGGGGACTGGAATGCAAAAGTAGGAAGTCAAGAGATGATACCTGGAGTAACAGGCAAGTTTGGCCATGGAGTACAAAATGAAGCAAAGAAAATGCAAGTAGAGTTTTGCCAAGAGAATGCACTGGTCATAACAAACACCCTCTTCCGACAATACAAGAGAAAACTCTACACAAGGTCATCACCAGCTGGTCAATACAGAAATCAGACTGATTATATTCCTTGCAGCCAAAGGAGAAGCTCTATACAGTAAGCAAAAGTAAGACCATGAGCTGACTGTGGCCCAGATCATGAACTGCTTATTGCATAATTCAGACTTAAATTGAATAAAGTAGGGAAAACCACTAGACCATTCAGGTATGACCTAAATCAAATCCTTTATGATTATACCATGGAAATGACAAATAGATTCAAGGGATTAGATCTGATAGAAAGAGTGCCTAAAGAACTATTGATGGAGGTTCATTACACCATACAGGAGGCACTGATCAAAACCATCATGAAGAAGAAGAAATGCAAAGAGGGAAAATGGTTGTGTAAGGAGGCCTTAAAAATAGCTGAGAAAAGAAGAGAAGTGAAAGGCAAAGGAGAAAAGGAAAGATATATCCACCTGAACGCAGAGTTCCAAAGAACAGCACAGAGAGATAAGAAAGCCTTCTTCAGTGATCAATGCAAAGAACTAGAGAAAAACAATAGAATGGGAAACACTAGATATCTCTTCAAGAAAATTAGAGATACCAAGAGACATCATGCAAAGATGGGTACAAAAAAGGATAGAAGTGGTATGGATCTAACAGAAGCAGAAGATATTAAGAAGATGTGGCAATGACCTGCAGAAGAACCATACAGAAGGGATCTTTGTGACCCAGAAAACCATGATGGTGTGATCACTCACCTAAAAAAAAGACATCCTGGAATGTGAAGTCAAGTGGGCCTTAGAAAACATCACTATGAACAAAGCTAGTGGAGGTGATGGAATTCCAGTTGAGCTATTTCAAATCCTAAAAGATGATGCTATGATAGTGCTGCACTCAATATGCCAACAAATTTGGGAAACTCAGCAGTGGCCACAGGACTGGGAAAAGTCAGTTTTCACTCCAATCCCAAAGAAAGGCAATGCCAAAGAATGTTCAAACTACCACACAGTTGTACGTATTTCACACACTAGCCAAGTAGTGCTCAAATTTCTCCAAGTTGACTTCAATAGTACATAAATCAAAACTTCCAGAAATTCAAGCTAGATTTAGAACAGGCAGAGGAATCAGAGATCAAATGGTCAACTTCACTTCAATCGTAGAAAAAGCAAGATAATTCTAGAAAAAATATCTACTTCTGCTTCATTGACTACGCTAAAGCCTTTGACTCTGTAGATCACAACAATCTGTGGAAAATTCTTCAAAAGAAGGGAATGCCAGACCATCTTACCTGCCTCCTGAGAAATCTGTATGCAGGTCAAGAAGCAACAGTTAGAACTGGACATGGAACAATGGACTGGTTCCAAATTGGGAAAGGTTTACATCAGTTCTATATATTGTCACCTTGCTTATTTAAATTATATGCAGAATGAGTGAAAGTCTCTCAGGAGTGTCCTACTCTTTGAAATCCTATGGACTATACAATCCATGGAATGCTCCAGGCCAGAATATTGGAGTGGGTTGCTGTTTCCTTCTCCAGGGTATCTTTCCAACCCAGGAATCGAACCCAGGTTTCTGGCATTGCAGGCAAATTCTTTACCATCTGAGGCACCAGGGTAGCTGTATGCAGAGTATATCATGTGAAATGCCAGAATGGATGAAGCACAAGCTGGTTTCAAGATTACAGGGAGGCAACGCTCATCACAACACTGTTAACAATAGCTAGGACATGAAAGCAACTTAAATGTCCATTGGTAGATGAATGGATAAGAAAGTTGTGTACATATACACAATGGAATATTACTCAGCTATTAAAATGAACACATATGACTCAGTTCTGATGTGGTAGATGTAACTGGTAACTGGAGCTTATTATACAGAGTGAAGTAAGTCAGAAATAAAAACACCAATACAGTATATTAATGCATATATATGGGATTTTGAAAGATGGTAATGATGATCCTATATGCAAGATAGCCAAAGAGACACAGATATAGAGAACAAA
>SJYF01001136.1:5212575-5223714 GCA_006410515.1 Procapra przewalskii
TCATTTTCATTGCTTTATTCCTCAGTTGGCACCTTGCTTTAGTTTGTTTCCCAGTTTGTGTTTTAGCTAGTTTTGTTCCTAACTGGTAGATATAATTTTTGTTTGTTTGTTTGCCAGGTCAATCTATTATACTTTATTTTTGTTGGACTGTTTTGACTTTGCTTATGGGTGTATATGTATATGTGTATATTCAGTCACACCTTTTGTTGTTGTTATGAACTTCTGCCTCTGCATTGGGCTTTGGCAGTTCTGTGGAATTTTCCTTTTTTGTTTTCTTTTCTCTTTTAATTTTTTAAACCTATTATTTTTTCTTACATTCATTCCTTTGTTGGCTTTTCCTACTGTTCTTTTCCCCTTGCAGTTAGTCTCTAATGTATTTAAATCTTCTTTATCTACCTCTATTTAACTTTACATATCTATTCTTTCTTTCTTTTCCTCTCAACTTATTCATTAGTCTTATTTTCATTGCTTTATTCCCCAATTGGCACCTTGTTTTAGTTTTGTTTTCCAGTTTGTGCTTTAGCTAGTTTTGCTCTTAACTGGTATATATAATTTTTGGTTTCCTTTGTTCACCAGGTCAATTTAGTGAACTTTATTTTTGCTGGACAGTTTTGATTTTGCCTTTGGGTATATATGTATATGTGTATATTCAGTCACATTTTTCACTGTTGTTATAAACCTCTGCCTCTATGTTGGGCTATTGCAGTTCTGTGGAGTTTTCCCTTCTCTCTTTTTTCTTCTTTATAATATTTTTAATATTTTAAAATCTATTATAGTTTTTCTGTTCATTTTTTCGTTGTCTTCCCTACTTTTTTTTTTGTCTTGTAGTTAATCTTTAAAGTATATAAGTCTTCTTCATCTATCTCTATTTAAGTTTGCATATCTATTCTTTCTTTCCTTTCTTCTCAACATATTTGTTAATATTGTTTTCAGTTATTTATTCCCCACTTGGCACCTTGATTTAGTTTTGTTTTCCAGTTTGTGCTTTAGTTAGTTTTGTTCTTAACTGGTAGATATAATTTTTATTTCCTTTGTTTGCTGGGTCAATCTACTGTACTTTATTTTAGTTGGAGTGCTTTGCCTTTGCTTATGGAGGTAAGTATATATGTGTATATTCTATTCATTTAATTATTACTTACCTGATTTTGTAATTGTCATTTGTCTTGGATTCATCTTTGGTTTCTCATTTTTGGGTAATTGTTTTAAGCTCATTTAATGCTATAACAAACCACTTGTGGAATCTTCATTCCTGACCAGAGTTCAAGCCCTGAGCCTTTGTAGTGGGAGCACTGAATCCAAAACCCTAGACTACCAGAGAACTAACCTTAGAGATTATCAAATAGTGAGAACTTACACAAAGGAAACCACTGAAATACAAGACCCAGCATTAACCAATCACCAGTAGCACCCTGTGCAGGATGCCTCATCTAAACAACAAACAAAACAAAAATACAAACCAAATCATCAGCAGACAGGATTACCACTTCAGTCAGCCTTGTTTATCAGGGTAAAAATAAACAAACAAACAAAAAATACTCAACACAAATCTCATGCTATATGAAGCTTACACAAACCACTGGACAAGCCTTAGAGGGCAGAAACCAAAAGGAAGAAAGAATTCAACCTTGAAGCCTGGGAAAAGGAGACCTAAAACACAATAAGTTAAAAAAAGAAAGTCAGAGAGGTACTACATGAATGGAGGAACAAATTAGCAACAAAGAAGTCCAAATAAATGAAGAGGAAGTAGGAAAACTATCTGAAAAAGAATTCAAAATCATGATAGTAAAGATGATTAAAAAAAAAAAAAAACCTTGAAAGCAAATGGAGAAAATGCAAGAATCAACTAAAAAGACTTAGAAGAATTAGAGAATAAACATAGAGGGACAAACAACACAATTACTGACATTAAAAATGCTCTAGAAGGAATCAATAGCAGAATATCTGAAGCAGAAGAATGAATCAGTGAGCTGGAAGATAAAATGGTGGAAATAACTTCTGAAGAGCAAAATAAAGTAAAAAGCATGAAAAGAACTGAGGATAGTCTCAGAGACCCCTGGGACAATATCAAATGCACCAGCATTTGAATCATAGGGGTCCCAGAAGAAGAAGAGAAAGGGTATGAGAAAAATTTTGAAAGATTTTAGTTGAAAATTTCCCCAACATGGGAAAGGAAATAGTCAATCAAGTCCAAAAAGCACAATGAGTCCCATACAGGATAAACCCAAGGAGAAACATGCCAAGACACATACTAATCAAACTAACAAAGACTAAACACAAAGAAAGAATATTAAAAGCAGCAAGGGGGAAGCAAAAGGTAACATACAGGGAAACCTCGTACAATTAACAGCTGATCTTTCAGGAAAAACTCTGCAGGCCAGAAGGAAATGGCAGGATATATTTTAACTATTGAAAGGGAAAAATCTACAACCAAGATTACAGTACTGAGCAAGGATCTCATTGAAAATTTATGGAGAAATAAAAAAAGCTTTTCAGACAAGCAACAGTTAAGAGAATTCAGTGCCACCAAACCAGCTTTAAAACAACTGTTAAAGGGACTTATACAGTCAAGAAATACAAGAGACAAAAATCAAACCCAAACAAGAAAATGGCAACAGGAATATATATATCAATAATCACATTAAATGTAAATGGATTAAATGCCCCAACCAAAAGACACAGACTGGCTGAATGGATACAAAAACAGTACCCATATATATGCTGTCTACAAGAAACCCACTTCAGACCTAAAGACACATATAGACTAAAAGTGAGAGGATGAAAAATATATTCCATGTAAATGGAAGCAAAAGAAGGCTGGAGTAGCAATCCTCATAGCAAATAAAATAGACCTTAAAATAAACAAGATTATGAAAGATAAGGAAGGACATTACATAATGATCAAGGGATCAATCCAAGAGGAAGACAATTCTAAATATCTATGCACCCAACATAGGAGCACCTCAATACATAAGACAAACACAAACAGACATAAAAGGAGAAGTTGACACTAACACAAAATAGTAGGAGACTTTAACACTCCACTCACACCAATGGACAGAACATCAAAACAAAAAATTAATAAGGAAACACAAGTCTTAAATAATACATTAGATGAGATGGATCTCATTGATCTCTTCAGGACATTCCACCCAAATGCAGAAGAATACACCTTCTCCTCAAGCGCACATGGAACATTCTCCAAGATAGACCGCATCTTGGGTCACAAATCAAATATCAGTAGATTTAAGAAAATTGAAATCGTACCAAGTGTCTTCTTTGACAACAAAGCTATGAGACTAGATATTAATTACAAGAAAAAAAATGTAAGAAACACAAGCACATGGAGATTAAGCAACATATTTCTAAATAACCAACAGGTTCCTGAAGAAATCAAAAGGGAAGTAAAAAAATTTCAAGAAACAAATGACAGTGAAAACATGACAACTCAAAATGTATGGGATGCAGCAAAAGCAGTTCTAAGAGGAAAGTTTATAGCAATAGAATCCTACCTCAAGAAATAAGAAAAAAACATCAAATGGATACCTAATTTTACACCTAAAACAACTGGAAAAAGAAGAAGAGAAAAACCCAAAATTAGTAGAAGGAAAGAAATCATAAAGATTCCAGCAGAAATAAATGAAAAGAAATGAAAGAAACAGTAGTAAAGAGTAATAAAACTAAAAACTGATTCTTTGAGAAGATAAACAAAATTGAAAAGCCTTTAGCCAGACTCATCAAGAAAAAAAGAGAGAAGAATCAAACAAAAAAATTAGAAATGAAAAGGGAGAGGTTACAACAGACTATGCAGAAATATAAAGGATTATGAGACTATTATGAACAACTATTTGACAATAACATAGAAGAAGTGGACAGATGTTTAGAAAATGCAATCTTCCAAAATAACCAGGAAGAAATATAAATTATAAATTTACAAGCACTGAAATTGAAGCTGTCATCACAAATTTGCCCAAAAACAAAAGCCCAGGACCAGATGGCTTCATAGAATTCTATTATACATTTAGAGAAGAGCTAATGCTTATCCTAAAACTCTATCAAAAAATTGCAGATAGGAATACTTCCAAACTAATTTTACTAGGCCACCATCACCCTGAACCAAAACTACATAAAGACAAGACAGAAAAGAAAACTACAGTCCAATACCACTGATGAACATAGATGCAAAAATTCTCAACAAAATTTTAGCAAACAGAATTCACCAACACAGCAAAAAACTCACACACCACGATCAAGTTGGGTTTATTCCAGGAATGCAAGGATTCTTCAACATATGCAAATCAATCAATGTGATATACTATATTAACATATTGAAAGATAAATACCATTTGATAATCTCAATAGATGCAGGTAAAAACGTTTAACAAAATTCAGCACACATTTATGATTAAAACTCTTCAAAAAATGTGCAGAGAAGGAACCTCCCTTAATATAGTAAAGGCCATATATGATAAGCATATGGCAAACATTATTCTCAATGGTGAGAAATTGAAAGCATTTCTCCTAAGATCAGGAACAAGACAAGGGTGCCCACTTTCACCACTATTATTCAACACAGTTCTGTAAATCCTAGCTACAGCAATCAGAAAAGAAAAAGAAATAAAAGGAATCCAGACTGGAGAAGAATTCATAAAGCTCTCACTGTTTGCAGATTACATGATACTGTTTATAGAAAACCCTAATGATAGTATCAGAAAATTACTAGAGCTAATCAGTGAATTAAGAAAACTTGCAGGACACAAAATCAACACACAGAAATCACCTGCAATTTCTATATACTAACAATGAAAAATTAGAGAAATTAAGGAATCAATCCCATTCACCACTGCAACAAAAAGAATTAAATATCTAGGCATATACTTACTTAAGGAGACAAAGAACTGTACACAGAAAATTATGACACTGAGGAAAGAAATTAAAGATGACATAAACAAATGGAGAGATATTCCATGTTCCTGGGTTGGAAGAATCAATATTGTGAAAAAGACTATACTACCAAATGCAATCTATGAGTCAATGCAATCTACAGATTCAGTGCGATCCCCATCAAATTACCAATGACATTTTTCACAGAACTACAGCAAAAATGTTCACAATTCATACGGAAACACAAAAGACCACGAATAGCCAAAGCAGTCTTGAGAAAGAAGAATGGAGTTGGAGAAATCAACCTTCCTGACTTCAGATTATACTACAAAGCTACAGTCATCAAGACAGTATGGTACTGGCAAAAAAACAGAAATATAGACCAATGGAACAAGATAGAAAGTCCAGAAACAAACTCAGGTACCTATGAATACCTTATTTTTGACATAGGAGGCAAGAATATACAGTGGGGAAAGACAGCCTCTTTAGTAAATGGTCCTTTGAAAACTGGACAGCTACATGTAAAAGAACAGAATTAGAACACTTTCTAACACCGTACACAAAAATAAATTCAAAATGAATTAAAGACCTAAATATAAGATCAGAAGCTATAAAATTCTTAGAGAAAAACTTAGGCAGAACACTCCATGACATAAATCAAGGCAAGATCCTCTATGACCAACCTCTGAGTAATAGAAATAAAAACAAATGTAAACAAGTGGTATCTGTTTAAACTTAAAAGCTTTTGCACAGCAAAGAAAACTATTAGCAAGGTGAAAAGACAACTCTCAGAATGGGAGAAAATAATAGCAAATGAAACAACTGACAAAGGATTAATTTCCAAAATATACAAACAGCTCATACAACTCAATGCTAGAAAAACAAACAACCCAATCAAACAGTGGGAAAAAGACCTAAACAGACATTTCTTCAAAGAAGACATACAGATGGCTAAAAAACACATGAAGAGATACTCAATATCACTCACTTATTATTAGAGAAATGCAAATCAAAACAACAATGAAATATCATATCACACCTGTCAGAATGGCCATCATCAAAAAGTCTATAAACAATAAATTCTGGAGAGAGTGTGGAGAAAAGGGAACGCTCTTGCACTGTTGGTGGGAATGTAAATTGATACAGCCACTGTGGAAGACAGTATGGAGATAAGACCTAGAAATCCCGCTCATAGGTATAAGCCCTTAGGAAACCAGGGTTGAAAAAGACACATGTATCCCACTGTTCATTGCAGCACTATTTACAATAGCTAGAACATGGAAGCAACCTAAATGTTCGACAGATGAATGGATAAAGAAGTGTGGTACATATACATAATGAAATATTACTCAGCCATAAAAAGGAACACATTTGAGTCTGTTTTGATGAGGTGGATGAACCTAGAACTTATTATACAGAGTGAAGTGAATCAGAAAGAGAAAGATAAATATCATTTCTAAAGCATATATGGAAAATAGCCTTGTCTAACTCAATGAAACTCAAAGAAGCCATACTGTGTGGGGCTACCCAAGATGGCTGGGTCATGGTGGAGAGGTCTGACAGAATGTGGTCCACTGGAGAAGGGAATGGCAAACCACTTCAGTATTCTTGCTTTGAGAATCCCATGAACAGTATGAAAAGGCAAAAAGATAGGACACTGAAAGAGGAACTCCTCAAGTGTGCAGGTGCCCAATATGCTACTGGAGATCAGTGGAGAAATAACTCCAGAAAGAATGAAGGGATGGAGTCAAAGCAAAAACAGTAACCAATTGCGAATGGGACTGGTGATGGAAGCAGGGATCGATACTGTAAAAAGCAATATTGCATAGGAACCTGGAATGTTAGCTCCATTAATCAAGGCAAGTTGGAAGTGGTCAAACAGGAGATGGCAAGAGTGAACATCGACATTATAGGAATCAGTGAACTAAGATGGACTGGAATGGGTGAATTTAACTCAGATGACCATTATATCTACTACTGCGGGCAGGAATCCCTTAGAAGAAATGGGGTAGCCATCATAATCAACAAAAGAGTCCAAAATGCAGTACTTGGATGCAATCTCAAAAACGACAGAATGATCTTTGTTCATTTCCAAGGCAAACCATTCAATATCATGGTAATCCAAATCTATGCCCCAGCCAGTAACACTGAAGACGCTGAAGTTGAATGGTTCTATGAAGACCTACAAGACCTTTTAGAACTAACACCCCCAAAAGATGTCCTTGTCATTATAGGGGACTGGAATGCAAAACTAGGAAGTCAAGAAACAACTGGAGTAAAAGGCAAATTTGGCCTTGGAATACAAAATGAATCAGGGCAAAAGTTAATAGAGTTCTGCCAGGAGAAAGCACTGGTCATAGCAAACACTCTCTTCCAACAACACAAGAGAAGACTCTACATATGACATCACCAGATGGTCGACACTGAAATCAGATTGATTATATTCTTTTCAGCCAGATGGAGAAGCTCTATACAATCAGCAAAAACAAGACTGGGAGCTGATTATACCTTGGATCACTCCTTATTGCCAAATTCAGACTGAAATTGAAGAAAGTGGAGAAAACCACTAGACCATTCAGGTATGACCTAAATCAAATCCCTTATGACTATACAGTGAAAGTGAGAAATTGATTTAAGGGACTAGATCTGATAGACAGAGTGCCTGATGAACTATGGATGGAGGTTCGTGACATTATACAGGAGACAGGAATCAAAACCATTGCCAAGAAAAAGAAAAGCAAAAAAGCAAAATGGCTGTTTGAGGAGGCCTTATAAATAGCTGTGAAAAAAGGGAAGTGAAAAGCAAAGGAGTAAAGGAAAGATATACCCATTTGAATGCAGAGCTCCAAAGAATAGCAAGGAGAGATAAGAAATCCTTCCTCATTGATCAATGCAAGGAAATAGAGGGAAACAATAGAATGGGAAAAACTAGAGATCTCTTCAAGAAAGTTAGAGATACCAAGGGAACATTTCATGCAAATATGGGCTCGATAAATGACAGAAATGGTGTGGAAAAATGGTACTGAAGAATTTATTTACAGTGCAACAGTGGAGAAACAGACTTAGGAAATAGACTTATGGACATGAGGAGAGGCAAGGAGAGGGTGAGATGTATTGAAAGAGTAACAGGGAAACTTACATTACCATATGTAAAATAGATAGCCAATAGGAATTGGCTATCTACACTTGCTCTGTATCAACCTAGAGGGGTGAGATGGGGAGGGAGATGGGAGGCAGGTTCAAAAGGAAGGGGATATATGTGTACTTATGGCTGATTCATGTTGAGGTTTGACAGAAAATCACAAAATTCTGTAAACCAATTATCCTTCAAATAAAAAAATTATTTAAACAAATGAGTTACACATATGAGCCTCTTTATCTAAGATGCTGTGGGAGATGTCATTCCTCCCTTACACATTTTTCTGCAACAAATAATCACTGAAACACACCAGTTATCTAGAAATATATGGATATTGGCATTTCAGGCAAATATATTATTACATAGAGTTTATTTGGATCATTCAAAATTTTAATCAGATTTGAAAATATTATAGATAAAAATTAGAATTTGATCCTTTTAGGGAATTGTATGGAATGTCTATGGGTTTCCCAGGTGGTGGTAGTGGTAAAGAACCCACCTGCCAACGCAGGAGATGCAAGAGACATGGATTTGATTCCTGGATTGGGAAGATCCCCTGCAGGAGGTCACAGCAGCCCACTCCAGTATTCTTGCCTGAAGAATACCATTGACAGAGGAGTCTGGCGGGCTACAGTTCATGGGGTTGCAAAGAATCAGACAGGACTGAAGCAACTTAGCACACACACACCCATGGAATGTCTATAAAAATTGCTTGGGTTCTATTTCAGAATGGCCATATTCTAAGTGTCTGATTCTGGACAACTCACATTAGTTCTCTGTGCTTCATCTCCTTCTGTAAAGAAAGTTTCAGTGAACATTAATAAATGAAAATAAGTAGATAAATAACCAACATCTATCAGGTTAGCTGTCATCACTGTAGTTCTTGAATCCTAAAAATTGATTTAAATTCTCTTTCATCTTATTTCCTCTCTGGTTAATAGAGTGTTTCTTGGTTTTAGATGTGGGATAATGTTTTTTGTGTGTGTGCCTGTGTCTGTAAAACCTTTTTTTCTGCCTGAATCTGATGAGCTTAAATTAAAGAAGCCCAAGACATCAATCAAATAGAAATAACTAGATGAGATTCTCCTTCCTAATGATGAAGCAAGGAAGCATAACACCATCACTTGCAATTAGGAATGTTGTCTGAGCTATTATGAGGCATTTCGGAACTTACCACAACATTTTGGCATCTGTAGGAATACCTTACTGTAAATGAAAGGTTAATCGCTGTGCTTTTCCAGCTGTTTCACATGGACCAGATGTCTGAGCCCAAACTACTTAGCTGCATATTAGTGCCACATAAACTACTGGCTGCTGCTTGTGGGAGAGCTGTTAATTTCTGCAGAATGCTGCACTGAATGTCATTAAGGTTTGAATTAAAATAAATTTGCAAGCGGGTTGTATGTAAATGCTGGTACAAGAATTAGTTTAACGGAAGCAAACATTCTGCAAGGCTTCACTGACACCCTAAGGCTTAGTCACACCACCCTCTCTCCAGGACCTGTATTTCCTTTGTGGCTTTCACAGTTTCTGTAACTTGCCAGACAGATGCATTATGTATAGCCAATCCATTCTATCAAACCTGAATCTTCATGCTGTATACCTGAAACTTATATAATACAGTACATCAACTAAACTTCAATTAAACAAAAAACTGAACCTTATATATGAAAAAAATTCTTGTAAAACATAGGTATTGAGAATATTATTATGATAATGCACAACTATAATATAGTGCTCTACATATAAATAATTGCATTATATATTTTGTATATACATAGCATAGTGTTATAAATAATAGCATTCAATGCACATACTTGATTTGGGCTGTTTCAGGTTTAGTGCTCAGTTCAGTTCAGTTTAGTCGCTCAGTCATGTCCAACTCTTTGTGACCCCCATGGACTGCAGCACACCAGGCTTCCCTGTCCATCACCAGCTCCCTAAGTTTGCTCAGACTCATGTCCATTGAGTTAGTGGTGCCATCCAACCATCTCATCCTCTGTCATCCCCTTTTTCTCCTGCCTTCAATCTTTCCCAGAATCAGGACTTTTCTAATGAGTTGGCTCTTTGCATCAGGTAGCCAAAGTACTGGACCTTCAGCTACAGGATCAGTCCTTCCAATGAATATTCAGGACTGATTTCCTTTAGGATTGACTGGTTTGATCTCTTTGCAGTCCAAGGGACTCTCATGAGTCTTCTTCAACACCACAGTTCAAAAGCATCATTTCTTTGGCACTCAGCTTTATGGTCCAACTCTCATATCCATACATGACCACTGGAAAAACCATAGCTTTGACTAGACCAACTTCTGTTGGCAAAGTAATGTCTCTGTCTTTTATTATGCTTTCTAGGCTGGTCATAGATTTTCTTCCAAGGAGCAAGAGTCTTTTAATTTAATGGCTGCAGTCACCGTCTGCAGTGATTTTAGTTTAAGGTCTGCATGCTTTATCTGTACCACATTTGACATGTGGTTCATTTTTATAAACCATAATTATTGCAAAAGACAATATTCCTGTATTCATTTTCTATCTTTATTTTCTTGAAACAGAAATTAAGATCTAGGTAGATTGTGAGTTTACTGGTTGACAGTGACACTAGGATTTTAACTGCAAGGCTATAACTCTACAGGTCATGATTTTTGTATTGTTTCTTTTTGAATTAGTACAGATTGTTTTCTCTGTGGCAGCTACTGACACTAGGCAACTACATATATGATTATTTTGGTGATGGAGTTGGCAAAGAGAAAGGGAAGTATTTCAAAGTTCAGAGTCCAGCTGAGTGAGATCATCTCCAGACCTGAGGAAGCAGCTGGATTTGAGGATTTGATCATTTGAAGATGATCAGCATCTTCTCTTTTCCAATGTGCTTTCATTTTTCTATAGTAAGCAGTTTCTGTCATTTTTGACCTAAGATATCTTTGAACTAGCCTCAAAAGCTATCAATATGTATTGATGCTATACATTTAGTGACTCTTAAAAAGAGAAAGATACAAAACATATAATTCTGAAACAAATTATTTTTAGTGCCATATCATTTTTTTAAAAAAGAAAATTTGCATTTTTCTCAAGAAAGGGAAAACTATCATGTGTGTATTTGCATACACACGTACATAGAAATTC